>JAJJWW010002531.1:600000-787713 GCA_023531295.1 Papaver armeniacum | reverse complement strand
CTATAAATAGAGACCAATCTCTACCAAACTTATTCACCCATCACTTTCAATCTTCCTAAATCAATTACTCATCACTTTGGAACACTAAAAATGGCTCCAACTCCGTTCAATGATCTAGAAGATGTTGCTATTGTCGAGCACACACCACTCTCACAAAGCACTCCGTTGAGGAAAGCAATGGGTGACCCGATGAACGAAGACCCAACAAGAGGGCCTTACTTTGGGGATGATCAAAACACCAATGCTTGGTGGAAACGGGTGTTTAAGGTTTTTAAAGCACTAAGCGGAAATCGTTATAGGAGGACGCTCCAGCAAATACGGGAAAGGTACGCATATTTATACAATGAATGCGTATTGTTGAGAACGAATTGAAAGCTCGTAAGGACGCTATGCCAAACGAAGACCGAATGAATAGAGTAAGTTTGTGAATCAATAGGCCTCTCATCAAAAAATATTTATTTGGTTATGATTATTCAACAACGCTAACTTATTTAAAAAATTGTTTTCCCAGTATACTTTGGGTCGGAGCCAATACGAATTAAGGTACGGTCATGAGTTTCTGCACGAGGACTACTACACTCTCTTGGAGGAAGTTGAATGGCAATTCGCCCAATATAATTAAAATCGTAGAGAATCCCTAGGGCGATGTATTGAAGAATTTTATGTGTTTTACTTCTATTTTATTTCAACTACATGTATGTTTTTTCGATTCAATAAAATGAGTGAATTCAAATACCGGGTCAGTTTTAGCTGGTGTGAGTTCGGTTACATTACGAAATCAGCGAAGAAACCGAACTTTTCTGAGTACCAAGTTCGGTTACATGCCAAATATTGTCAAGGAACCGAACATTACACTGTAACTTCATGTTATGAGTTCGGTTAGATTACGTTTTCTACAGGTAACCGAACTTTACAATTTAACTTTTCAAATTTTCTTGGTCTGAGTTCGGTTACATCGCAGTACTCTGCAGTTAACCGAACATTATAGTTCGGTTACCTTCAAAATTTTACCAGGAAACCGAACATTACACTGTAACTATAGAAATTTTCTTGTCATGATGTGGGTTAGGTTTCCTTTACTGTATGTAACCGAACATTAAGTTCGGTTGATCCAAAAACATTGTAGGTAACCGAATACATAGTTCGGTTGTTTACGAGATTTAGTATATTGACCGAACTAACTAATTGTTTCTTAAAAATTTGAATGTAATGAAACACTTAATCGTCAAATACCCAAACTAATCCCTTAGAACACAAATTAAAAACCAAATTAAGAAATTTAATTAATAAACATAAGGAAACAAACTAATCCACATCACTAAATGTTGGAAGCGCACAAACATAAGGAAACAAACTACCAAATCCTGCTAATCATAAAAAAGTATTCCAAATATAAGGAACCAAACTACCAAATCCGCAATTAAAAGTCTTCCAAACATGAGAAACCAAAGTAATAATTGTTGCAATCACTCATTTACCACGACCACTACGCGAAACTTTTCTAGTCTTGCGTTTAGGAGCTTTAGGTCGTCCTTCGTCACTAGGAGTGTCATCTCCACTGTTTTGTTGTTCAACCATCCGACTTGAACCTTCCCTTGTCGGCGACTCCTCTTCGATGGCATGGTCTGGCTTGGATCAACTTTGGCTTGTATCGACAAGGCTGGGATTAAAAACATTAGTTATTTGGTTGTACAGGTCTGTTTGTTCTCGAGTATCCATCGGCTCTCCACTCCGGATTTTTGCCATCATTTTCTTCAACAATTTTCCACTTGCCTTCACCTATTCTCATCAAAAACATAAGTAAATATTATTTTTCAATACTTCATAACAATTTGAAACACAAAAAGAAGAGTAAATTTCTTACCGCCGAATTCCACAAGATCAAGGCCTCATCACCACACGAGGGGTATACTTCATAATTTTCTTAGCCTCTTTCTCCACCGCCTTCGCTTTTGTCTTCTCAAAGACGGGCTTGTTGGATGGCGTTTATTACACGAGGATGAGAAACATGTTCATACCATTCCATATATCCCTCGTCAATGGCATTTGGCTCATCAAAAGAATCTTGTAACTCTTCAAATTGGAACAAGATAATCCCCAAAGTTCTTCCGGTGGTCCACCGATGGAGCAGGATCGTATTTGGGGTGAACTTCAACTCGGTGTTCCTAGTTCCCTGCTTCTTCACCTTGAAGTTGAAGTTTTCCACTTGTGGGACACTTTGGACACAAGAAACTTGTCTTAATACTCTTAGAGGATTATACATTGTACAACCTCCAGGATGAAACAACGGTCCATTATACCCCGCATTGTGAGAAATCAATAACCTCAACATCCTCCTCGTCTTCATCGATGGAATGGTGTAAGGATGGAAAACCACATCTTCCACCTGTTAACGTATCCAATTTCTCCCTCAACTCCAACACCTTTTTTTCTTATTCTTTTCTGTGAATTCAAAAATTCATATTTACACCGTAGGCTTCCCATAAGGCCAAGGAGTGTGAGCATGAGACAATTGAAGTTTAGGGAAGTGGTCGTACACCCAAACCTATAAGAAGAGGCAACAAATAATACATTCGCAATATGATTAGTAACAATACACATTCATTCACTTATATATTGAAACACACAAACGATAATTTAACGGGGTACCTGAACAAGGGTGTATAAGCCTCTAAAATATAGACTCTTAAGCCTCGAAGCTTTTCTGAGTTCCTTTTGAACGAATGAAAGCACCGCAATGCCCCAACAGTAGTTGTTCACCTCATCCAGGGGGTCCAATAGCTGGAGGTAATGAGCATTTGCCACGTGACTGAACTGTCGGGGAAGAAAATGGTTCCTAGTTGATATAACAAATAAGCGAGTCACATGGTGCTTAATCTTCTCCTCTGTCATCACCAACTTTCCTCGAGCAACCAAATCTTTCGTCCCTGAAAACTCATCAAACAAGGTCTTGAGCTTGATCTTTTCAACTTCTTCTTGTACGTGCGGTCTGCCTCGAACTCATTATACTCATCACCTTCGTCGGGCTCTTTGTTAGCTCGTCTAAACTCACATTGTGCCTTTTATCGCTCCATCCTAGACACCTTTGGCATAGCTTTTCAAGAAGTTCAAAACTCATCGAAGGATCGTAGCCATCTCGAACACTTGTTCCTGTTATTGGTAGGGCTGTGATTCTAAAACAATCATCCGGAGTAATTGCCATCTCACCAAAAGGTAGATGAAAGGTATCCGTCTCTGGATAAGACCTCTCGGCAAATGCAGTAACAGTGACAGCATCAAATTTTTGGTGCGCATGTTGTATCCCGTTCCATAGTACACAATCAAATACCGCCAAGCGCACCTCATCACACTCATTTTCTATATTCCATATCTTGTTCTTTTGACGTTTCAAAACACGAACAGCATTAGTATGATCCTACAAAAGCAACAAACTATCTTATATACTAATATATAGAAAAGAACAATATATGTCAAAATATAAGTTCAAATAAAAGAAGATGACTGAGAAATCTTGATGGTTAAGATTGAACCATACCTTTGCCGCAAAGATCTTGGCAGCCCATGAGTTTTGTGTGCCCATCAATAACTCCCCTCCATCTCTCGGAGTACCATAAGTTGGATTCTTTGGAGACAAACACAAATTGTCATCGGGAATGTAAGAATATCTAGCACAAGGCTTGTTAGGCGTCTTTCTAGGTTTCTTTTGCAATTTGTTTCTACTTGTGCCTCTTCCTCATCAACTTCCTCTTCATCCAACTCCTCCTCTGATTCAACATCATCCTTATCTCCATCTTCCTCATCTTTGTCACCCTCATTTGGTTCACCACCATCTTTGTCACCCTCATTTCCCCCTCCTTGGTGGTTCACCATCACCGCACCCTCATTTCCTCCTCCTTTCAGCTGGTTCACCTTCTACACCTTGATGTTGTTCTTCATTGCCCATCGCTTCCACGATCTCTTCATTGCCCATCGCTTCCACAATCTCTTCATTAACTTGTTGGATTACGTTGTCAACATTATCTCTATTAACACCATCTTGGATTACAACATCCGGTAATGACCCACCTCTATACTTAGCATTTTTGGTTCCACGGTGACCGGCATCACAATGTACTTTGCCTCGAGGGTGGGAGTTCTTAGATCTTCCAGAAAAGGTTTGTTTGGTTTTTTGCCTCTTCCACTAATCAAGAAAACAAAAGATATTAGCTTAAACAAAATAGGCCAACTCTAATTTTGGGGACCATAGTATAGTTCGGTTAACAAATATTTTTGAGAACAAACCGAACTCAACATTGGTAAATGTTAATGAAGAGTTCGGTTTGTCATCATTTTTAGAACTAACCGAACTCAACATATTTGCAACTACTTGAAGAGTTCGGTTTGTCAAGTTTTTTTCTAAAAAGTTCGGTTACATTATTTTTTTTCCGGTAAAGTTCGGTTACTTTCTAAGGTTAGATTTTTATGCGAACAAACCAAACTCAATATGACAGTTCGGTTACATAAAAACTCATATTAGCAGGCAAAAAAACGGAGTTCGGTTACATGTAAAAAAAATTGTTTTAACCGAACTTTAAGTTCGGTTAGAAATTTTTTTTTTGGCTTCCTTGCGATCTAACCGAACTTCAAGTTCGGTTACCTAGTTTTGATACCTAGATAACCGAACTGTTCTTCGTGTTCTTCCTTTCAGGAAGTTCGGTTAACAAAATTGGGTTTTTTTGAAACTCGACCTAACCGAACTATGCACTGTAACTGCCATTTGAACCCTATTTTGATGATTTCTATTCATTTAAACGAATCAAAATCAAATTAAAAGCAAGGGGTTTGTTGCAAAATACCTGCGAATCGGTCCCATGGCAGAATCAGGCTTCGGCAACCGTCTATTATACCGGATTATGGCTTCACTTGGTTGTTCAACTTCTTTTTGAATCTGAAAATCGCTCGGCTGATTTGCTAGATGTCCCAATCGAGAACCTTCTCCTTGAAGTCTTTTGGTTTGCTTTCGAAGAACCATTGTTATAGTCGATTGATTAATCGACGATGAAATTTTTTTTGAATCGACGATTAATCGATGGAGTCGATGAAGACGATGTTGTATTTGGGGAAGAAGAGAAGCGAATAGGGAGCGATTTTGATAGAAAGCTGTTTTTTGGTTTTTGGTTTTTAGTTTTAGGTTTTGTTTTAGATTATTAGGTTAGGGATAATTTTAATTAGGGTAAGGGACAAATTGGTAATCTTATGATTTTTAGGACATCCCTTAACATTGTAGGGTAGGGGGCCTTATAAAACAATGGTCCCCTCAAAAAAAGGCTGGTCCCCAAAAAACGGTTCTTAAAAAACTGTCCATTTAAAAAACAATTGCGGTGAGCCTGGCTCGAACACGCGACCTTTAGGTTTTTACGGGCCCAACATCTAAACAAAACAAATTCTCGCCCATTTCAGTTCTCTCTCTCTCGTTCTAAACTTAGTTTCTCTCACTCTCTGTCTCTCTCTCTCTCTCGAACGAGAAGAAACTCATTTCTCTGGGAAAATCTTGAAAGATTTTTATCGTCAATTTCATCTGGATTCGGGTACGATTCGCCATGTTTCTGTGAGCACGGGAATCGGGTTTGGCTTCCACGTGATCACAAACAATCTTTACATAAGTTGAATACACGCACTGAGGTAGGAGGAGTATGGAATAAGCATGGATAAAAGATAAATCATAGATTCCAAACCCCTCTAGTTTGTCATGATCTCATTATCATCTTCCAAGGATCCAGATAAATCGGGAATACGAGTATGTAAATGAAATTAGCGGTGCAAAGGGTGAAAAGAGACAACGATATACGTGGTTCAGCACTAAAGCCTACATCCACGGGTCTAAGAGGATACATTATAAAATAAATGGTTACAAAGATGATCACAAGATCTTGTGATCATCGAACATATGAGCTTAAAACTCACTTACTTCTCCCTATTCTCTCTCCTTTCTCTTTTTCGATCCCTCCCTCAGTGGGAGGGGGATACATATTTATAGCTAAACTTGGTGGGTCCTACTGACAATGAGCTGTCGAGATCTTATCTTCTTGTGTTCTGTGCGTTGTACGCGGGCTTGAATGTTATCCTGCGGGCGTGGTCCGCGGACTTCTATGTCATTCCGCGGCTTCGACTATATCCCGACTCATCACGCTGACCAGCCCTTGTTTCCATCGCTGGTCGTTTGACACGTATTCTCTGCGCTACATTAAATGCGGGTGGTTGGAGCGTCCCAGTCCACGCCTGGTGGTGTCAGTCCTCCTGTCATGTCCATGTCAGTTGGACTACCTCTGACCGTTGATTACGTCTTACCTCGTGATGGGTTAAGGCCATCCTTGGGTGCTACGCGGGACTCATCTATCTTGGGTGCCCCTTTATTTCCGACCGTTGGTCTCGACAGATGGCACGTTATCTGAGTGCCACGGATGCCCCTATGTGTCATCCTGTGAGTGATGTCATCCACGTGGACCCTGTTAGCGCACGTGGCAATGGAGATAAATTAATGTATTTACAATTTGCCCCTCTTCTTGCGACTGGGCGTTTGGGTTTTGTTGGAAGAAGAACCGTGTGGTACGTTTTTTATCTCCCTCATAACTTCTCCTAAAAAGGTGCTACCTGCATTTATTGTGCACGTTTCCCACGTCCGGCCATAACTGCTCTTTGGGTAGTGGACAGTTCCTTCTGGTTCTATATAAAGGGGAGTGAGAGAATGTGACTTTAATTCACATTCTCTGTTTTATTCTTTGTTCTTGTCTTCATCTTCTTAACTTCCTCTGACATCATCGCTTCTTCTACTGCTGCTGCTGCTACTGTGATTGTCGTGGTTGCTGCTGCTGTGGTTATTACTTGCTGCTGTTGATTGATTCTTCGTGATTCAGGTACGACCTTTTATTCCGTTTAATCGCCTTGCTTGAGCTTGTCAAGTTTCTGATTTTCTGGCGGTGATTTGATGATGAGTTTTAAATTTAAATGTACCCTGGATTTTGAGAGTCGACGCTACTGAGTTGGGTGCTCCATTGGTCATGCTTAGATTTTATTTCTTCTTTTGAGTTCGGATAATGATCGAGTTTAGGCAAGCTTGTTAGATGAAATTTAGGGTTTTCTTCTTTTGCACTGCTGTTCTTGAGATTTTCTCGATTTTTGATCTTCTCTGCCTCTGATTTGAGTTCCTATTCGTGTTTGTGCCCGCAGACATGTCCGACCATCCGCGGGTCCCTTATCAGACTCCTCCGTCAAGTCCTCATCGATCTCCCCGGAGTGATCCTAATGTAAGGGGTGGAGCTTCGCCCCCACATACTCAGGGTAATCTTCGGGATGGACGAACATCCTCATCCTCCGGTCAAAGACCTTCACTTAGAAGGGGAGATCCTCCGCAGGGATCTAGGTATGCCGCGACTCGTTCTAGAGGTGAGTCTCCTAAGAAGCAGCCGAATCCTCGCAATGAACCTTTGGATGTGCAGCCCCTCCGCACTCAGCCTCCAACGCGGACTAACCCATCCGTGCCTGGTTCTAGTAAGTCGACTAAAACTCTTACTTCGAAGAGAAAGGCTACGGAGATAGAGTCTTCGGGAAACTTAGTTCCCCTAAGAGGAAGGTGCGGGTTACTCAGGAGGATCTTTGCGGAAGAAGGTTTCGAGGATGACTCTACCGTTACTTTCCGTCCTTTATCTCTGGGTAATAAGAAGTTTACCTTTCGACACATTGATCTCGAGGCCTTCAAGGTGAAGCATGGTCTTGACATTTTTCAGGTTCGTTTTTATGCCGCTGATAAAGACATAACTTATGAGATGGTTACCAATTATAAGTACGATGCCTTTCATTTGCTGACAACCGTGGGTGCTTTCGAGGCTGGTTTGATGTTACCCTTGTATAGAGCTGGTGATGATTTCTACTATCGGGTTCTGTCTAGCCGCGATCGCCAAGAAAAGTCATAATCGCGGGTGCAACAGTTGTGAAACTATCTTCGCCATCTTCGTGAATGCTACCTTCGTAGTAAGGGGAAAACGATGATGACTTGCTATGCCCCTAGATTAGAAAAGGAGAAAGGGTGGTATACTCCCGAGAATTTCAACGAGATCCTTTGGAGATTATGTTAACGAGGAATACTCGTAAGCCGTGGTGCAGCAGAGTCTACGGAACATTACTTACATTAAGGGGAAGTTCGCCTTTTGAGCGAGGTAAGTGATTCCAAGATGGCGAGGATTCCTGGTGCCGAAGGTCTTCCCTATTCTGGCTGAGGAGAGAATCAAGCGTGATCATGACTACGAGTGGTCTGCCACTGTTCTTGAAGTTGTTGGCCCGTGGGCCTATGGTTGGGTCCCTGGTCCCCGTGGTTGGCAGCCAACTGTTGACAGTCTTCCTCGCGAAGCTTCTCCCGCTCGTTACGCGCATTACTGCCCCTGGCGGATGAGTTTTGCTGGTATGGATTTTGTTTATAGCCGTGATGTTGATGATGCAGAAGATGAAGATGTCCCGATGCTCACTTGTTCCTCCGCGGAATCTTGATGTTGTTAAGGTGCGTTGTTTGTTTTCTTCATATGTGTGCCCCTACGTTTTCTTAAATAATGTGAATTATGCCAAGGAAAGGTGATGCCAACGGTGCTTTTATCATTATGTGTTGTAGGTGTGTAGAGGTAAGAAGATTAATCCCAAGCAATCATCGAATTCTCCCACCGAGGGTTCCTCTCATTTCGAGGATGTAAATAGTCCCGTGTGTGGTGATGAGGACTCTTCTGATAGGGAAGAGCGAATTGAGACTTCTCACTTTGTTCAAGAAGGTGACGGTGATCGGGCAGTTGACGGTGGAGGTGATGATCCGGCCACTGGTGGTGGTCAGGGTGATCCGACTATTGGTGATGGTCGGGGTGATCCAGCTAGTGGTGGTGGTCAAGGTGACCCGACCATTGGTGGTGGTCAAGGTGATTCGGCCACTGGTGGTGGTCAAGGTGACCCGACCATTGGGGGTGGTCGAGGTGATTCGGCCACTGGTGGTGGTCACGGCGACCCGGCCACCGCCACTGGTGGGGTTAAAGGTGATTCGGATGTTGGTGGTATTGGTGGTGGTAACTTGTCTATTGGTGGTGGTGGAAATCATGCCGGGGGGGGTTACTCAGTCCAGTGTGAATGTCATAGATAAAGGTAAGGGACTTGTTCTTAGTAGTGGTGACAAGGATGGGGGTGGTTGTTATGAGTTCTCGTTTGGTAAGGTTTTGTCTGGGGAACAGTCATTTGACATGTCCACGGTTATGGGGCTTATTTCGGACTTCACTCTACTTCCAGCTGGTGATGATTGGAGTGTTCTCGAGGATAGCTGCGTTGGTGACCCATCTGGCAGGTCTGATGCTGGGGTTTTGGTAGTGCCCTCCGAGGGTTTTGCTGGTACCTCCTCCACTGTTGGTGGGGCCTTGGTGCAAGGTAATGTTGGTGCTGCTCATGGTGGGAATACCTCGGACTCCCCCTTAGATGATTTCTCGCAATCCTTAGCTGCGGATGGCGATGATGCTGTTTTGGCGTGGCTGCGAAAGAAAAACTTGCTGGTAGTTCCTCATCCTGCCCCCGTGATTGAAGGAGAAAAGAGTTCGGATGCTTTTACTCGGAGGTCCATGGAGTTAACCCCTGAGGAGGCGGTAGATCGAGGATGGGGTAAAAATCTCGTAGCCAGCGGGCTTGACCTTGTAGTGGACCCTCCCCTACCGTTCTTTGATATGATGGCTATTCTTTGATGGGTATCAATACTGTTACCCCAAACAGCGGTTATTGGAGGTTTGTCTGTTCTTTTTATTCCTGACTTCTTTCGAATGTGATGTGAGCTAACTTCCCTCATTTTGCTGATAGATGATGAGAAGTGAGTATTGTAACCACCAACTTTACCGGCTCTTTAGGGCCAAATCTCTGAAGCTAGAGGGGAAGCTTCGACATTGTGAAGAGACGCTTTCAAGTGTCGAGGCTTCGGTATCCGCTAAGGATGAAGAAATAACCGAGCTAAAGAGTTTGCTTAAACGTAAGGAAGCGACGGGGCACGGAAGAGGCTCAGCTACGTTACGAGTTGGCTCTGGTTAAGGCCAAGTTAGGCACATTCTTGAGGAAAATTCCTCATCCATTTCGGTCTGCGCTCCCTCTTCTTGGTAGTTTCTGCTCCTTATTTATTCCGAGTTTTCTCTTTCTTCCCTCCTCCCGCTGTACTATCTTCAGTGGGTGGAGTCCACCGAATTGTTGTGGCTTCGGGTGAGAGGACTCGTCAAAAGGGGCGCATTCTTTGAGTTGGTTGAAAAACTCAAGAGTGAGTCGGTTAAATGGAATGCCCGCGCGGATATTCATAACGCGATGGCCGAAGAATGGCGTAAGAAAAATATTGCTTGGTAGATTTGCAAAATCGAAATAACCATGACCGCCACTTGTTTAACGGGGCCCTTTTATGGACGCGGGACAATCTTGAGCAAGCCCGCGGGCAGATTTCTTCCTTAGAATTTAGACTTAATGTTCTGGAAGGCGAGCTGCGGCGGGCGCGGTCTTCTCATCCCTCGGATGTGCGGACTTATATGCAGCGTTTAGCCAAAGAGAGAGACGATGCTAGGGCAGAATGTAGTGCTCTCAGTAGTGCTCTGTCCGCGTCTCGAGCTGATGTGGCTCGTCGGAGTTGAACGTGAGAGAGACTTAGAGGTGACTATGTATCGTCTCAACAAGGGATTGGAATTGAAGAATGATGAGGTTAATCGACATCGTCATTCGGGCTCGATCTTGAAATGACACGAGCGCAAGTCGGTATGCTCATAATCTGCTTGGGTAGATTATGATAAGTTGTCAAATGAATATGATTATGCTGCAGAAGCGAGGGATTCCGCAGTTGATCATTGTGAAGGTATACGTCTTCGTCATCGAGTGTGCTTTGAATTGTATCTGTCATAACTCACTGTTTTCTTTTATTGTTCGCAGAGCTCCAAGTACAGCTTAAAGCCGCAGATGGAAAGTTTGCCGAAGCTCAGGCTAAGGTAGTTCAACTGGAGGGTCAAGTTAGCTACCATCGCGGTCTGGCCTCGTCTCGGGGCCAAACGCCAGAAGCAAGCTAATCAAAGGATAGACCCGACTTTGTACTTCCTTAAATCAGGCTGAGATGAGGAGCGTAGCCATAGGTCTAATGGCCCGCAAACAACTGGCCGAAGAGATTAATAAGATTCTTGGTGAGATTGAGCTGGACCTTAAGAAAAACCATGGGTTAACCAAGAATTATACTCGGCGTCCCGTACCCGCACTCCCATCAAGTTCTTCTGGGCCCTCCTCGGGTGGTAGCGTTCCTTCATCGCTGAAGGATAAACCTGCAGATAACACTCCTGCTCAGTAAACCGTAGTTAGTATGCTAGGGATTGATCTCGGTTGCTTATCCTTTTTTGGCGTTTTTGTTATTTTGCCTGCTGGGCTTGTAATCAACTGCATGTATTAGATCAAACTTTGGTGTTTAAATCTGATATTGAATTTTGTTGAACTTATGTCTATCATCTTTAACTATAATGGAAAATTTCGTAGTTATTGTAACCCGCGGATATCAATCTTTGAGTTTGATAAAGTGTATTGTTCATGCAACTCCGTAGGTTGGTATCCCCGGAATCGTCTTGTGACCTTGCACCCCGTCCAGCTAACTCCTTGGCCAGAGGAACACTGGACGGTGGGGGCCTGGCCGACGTTTAAAGATATATTCCATTAATGTTCGCGGCTTGTAATATTGCACGGATATCTCATTCTGTAAGAAGTCGCCTCCTGGTCATACACTTATAGACACTTACGGAGGAGTTCTGAGAGATCGCATGTGTATGCTCCGATATATTGCGTGTGTGTGTTTTGCACGGGATATTGCCCGGTATATTGTAGTGGGTGTGATCCATGCTTTGTGCAGGATAGCCCTCTTGTTAAGTATAGCGTCAATTCCTAATAATAGTAATTGTACAACAATGTACGTGGTTCGGCCTTAAGGCCTACATCCACGGGGTAACAATTGCATCAATATTTTATTATGAGGTGACATGGTTTTCAACGTACATTGTGTAAGTAGTATATACATGTGGTTCATATGATGTGTTGTATGTAGGTTGTGGGTTTTGAATAAATTGAAATGTGCGTGGGTAATGAACGGGATATGATATTTGAAAATGAAAACTTGGTATTGATTGAAAAATTAAGGCGCGTTACTCCTTTGTCAGAGATAGAAACATGTGGATTAGCAAGTCCATTTTCTTCTTCCAAATACGCACGCGGAGTGATTGATTATGGGTAGTATGGTTTGAGGTATTTGGCATTCCACGGATGCATGGGGATTTCCCCTTTCATATTACGCAGATAGTAAGAGCCATTTCCTGCGATGTCGTGTATTATGTAGGGTCCTCCCCAAGTTGGTGCTAATTTTCCCCATTTTTGTTCTCGCTGGTATTGGGGAATGGTCCTCAACACATACTGCCCAACACATAGGGGCATCCGTGGCACTCAGATAACGTGCCATCTGTCGAGACCAACGGTCGGAAATAAAGGGGCACCCAAGATAGATGAGTCCCGCGTAGCACCCAAGGATGGCCTTAACCCATCACGAGGTAAGACGTAATCAACGGTCAGAGGTAGTCCAACTGACATGGACATGACAGGAGGACTGACACCACCAGGCGTGGACTGGGACGCTCCAACCACCCGCATTTAATGTAGCGCAGAGAATACGTGTCAAACGACCAGCGATGGAAACAAGGGCTGGTCAGCGTGATGAGTCGGGATATAGTCGAAGCCGCGGAATGACATAGAAGTCCAGCGGACCACGCCCGAGGATAACATTCAAGCCGCGTACAACGCACAGAACACAAGAAGATAAGATCTCAACAGCTCATTGTCAGTAGGACCCACCAAGTTTAGCTATAAATATGTATCCCCCTCCCACTGAGGGAGGGATCGAAAAACAGAAAGGAGAGAGAATAGGGAGAAGTAAGTGAGTTTTAAGCTCATATGTTCGATGATCACAAGATCTTGTGATCATCTTTGTAACCATTTATTTTATAATGTATCCTCTTAGACCCGTGGATGTAGGCTTTAGTGCTGAACCACGTATATCGTTGTCTCTTTTCACCCTTTGCACCGCTAATTTCATTTACATACTCGTATTCCCGATTTATCTGGATCCTTGGAAGATGATAATGAGATCATGACAAACTAGAGGGGTTTGGAATCTATGATTTATCTTTTATCCATGCTTATTCCATACTCCTCCTACCTCAGTGCGTGTATTCAACTTATGTAAAGATTGTTTGTGATCACGTGGAAGCCAAACCCGATTCCCGTGCTCACAATTTGGCGCTAGAAACAGGGACCTTGTCCCGGTAAAAAGATTTATCTTTTCCTGTGACTTCACAGCTTCAACCTCAAAATTTTTGTATTTAAAAAACGCAAACAGATTCATTCATGGATTCGTTTTCGCACACATCTATGTCTATTATGTTTTCTACCAACAGATCTGAGCATTGTATGACTTTTAAACAAACAGATCTGGGTTTTAGCCAACAGACCTGTTCTAGACTATAGTGTTTTTTACCAATACATCTAGGTTTTAACTAGAATTTCAAACGAAATTCCCACCAAAAGATTCGGACTTTTTTGCAAATAACGACCCTTGGATTTTATCTCGGGCAAGTCCGCGTCCGTCTATGTCTTTCGTGTCGACTCGCCAAACTAACTACCCGAATACACCCATTACCGCTAGAAATCTAGTTTATAAAGATAAAGTTAAACTAACGGCTAACCCGCGGACTTTTGGGCCTCGGATTACCTCTCATGTCCTTTGTGCAGATTATTACAATGGAAAGTAACAAAGATACTGGGAAGACAAAGATAACTCCAAGAGATATTCCAAGGACCACACCAGGCGGTAACAAGGAGCGGACAAAAGGGCGAAGGACGCATAGCGCGGATAACTGCGAGCCGACGGCGGAAAGCACGTGGCTCTTAGATGCGGGAAACATCGCAATGGAGGCAAAGAGAGCTGCGGCCGCAAGAGCCGCTGCTGCACCAAGCAAGGGGATTTCTCAAGTGGTTGCCTCCAAAGTAACAAATGCAACCGAGGCCAGCGAGCCTCGGGAGGCTATAGCCGAATCAGTGATCCAGAACCATCCCTACGGAATGCCGCCGAACAATGAACAAGACGAACAGCTACCGGCAGGATCCAACGGAATAATCGAGCCGGGCGTGCCATTGATAGACGAAATCAATACCATGATCCCCGAGGGACAAGCTCAACTACAGGAAGGAATCCCCAATCAAGCATCGAACCAAACAGCTCAAATATTGGCACAACCGGAGGAGCTACAGCGGAATCAACTAACGTGCGCGGATGCGGTGGCCTGTTAGCTCAAGAAAACCAACGGCTAAGAGAAAAAGATCCTCCGAAGCTCCGAACTAGCAAATCGGCAAGAAGAAGCCAACTCAGTGTGCAGAACAGGGGCCCGAGGAACGATCTTCGGAAACATCCACGAAACAACTAACCTGGAGAAGGATACCCCAAAGAAATGCGCGGAATAGTGGAAGGTCGACCCGGACTACCAACCAGAAGCTCCAGATTACTATGACACGGAGGAGGCCACGGCGTCGCAATCCACAAGAAGGACACGCTCTTCCATTCAAGACGAGCACTGTTTGGCAATGGAAAACCTCCGCGCGGAAATGCTAGCAGAAATCAATCAACTCAAGACCAGGCAAGGAGGTGGAAGACTAGAACAGATTATGAAGGAAGCCAACACTACCCCCTTGCACGTCGGCTGGCTACGGCTACCATCCCAAAAAATGTCCTAGTCCCAACCTTTGAGTGTTACGACGGGTCCGCGGATCCTCAGCTCATCTACGGTATTACAACGAGTAATGGCCGAGGTGGGATTACGACGAGGCTATCCTATGCGAATATTTCCCTTCAAGCCTCGAAAGGATCCGCATTATCTTGGTTTGATAACCTCGCCAGGTGCATTGATTCATATGATCAGCTCACCGAAAAGTTTCGGCCACCTACATGTACAACAAAGTTGTGAACACGAGGGATGGACAAGCTCTTCTCACTTGCAATTAAGTACAGGGAATCCGTTCGAGAATACAACGATAGATGGCACAAAGTATGTCGGGCCATTGGACATGTGGATCCGTGGTGAGTATTAACTGTTACAAATGGGGGCTTGACAGGATGAGCCCGTTGTTTGTCGAAATCCACGGTACCTCCCCAACCACTGAGGGAGATTTAAGGATAATCATTGAAAAACATGCGAGGTTGGAAGAAATTCAAAAAGATAACCCCCGAGCACAGGCACAACGAACCCCACGGACAAATTCCGCGGAACTAGTAGACAGGCCCAGCCCACGCCAAAAGGATCGAAAAGACGATCACAAAAGGAGTGGCAGAAAGTTCGAAGACCGGGTCTATACGAAACTCAACGCCAGCTATCCACGCATACTGAAGGAAATCAAGGATCGCGAAGACTTAGATTGGCCTTGGTCTAAAGGGAAACAACCACCAGCATCGGCAGAATCCAAAGAGTACTGCGATTTCCACTGCTTCTACGGACAC
Organism: Papaver armeniacum; assembly: GCA_023531295.1. Classification (NCBI taxonomy): domain Eukaryota; kingdom Viridiplantae; phylum Streptophyta; class Magnoliopsida; order Ranunculales; family Papaveraceae; genus Papaver; species Papaver armeniacum. The sequence goes on along the minus strand of JAJJWW010002531.1, from coordinate 772,127 downwards.
ACGACAGAGAAATGCAAAAATCTCAAGATAGCAATACAAAAACTGATAGATGCTGGGGATCTCAAAAAATATGTGGAAAAGGATGGAATGGAGGATAGAGCCAAACGCAGCAAACAGGTCCAACTACCCGAGGGCAACCGCACATTGAACTCTATATCCTGCTCGGAAAGCCAAGAGCCAACCCTGACGGCACAAATAGGAAAACGACTGAGAAAACAATTTGAAGATTCTTTGTGAGCTTTACAAAAGTATAAACGGGAAGGAAATAGAAGAGCACGAGGTGGATGAACGCACCTCACGATTTTTGAAGCCGATGATATTGAGGACGACATGGAAGATCACAATGACCCATTAATCCTCACATTGCCAATCGCAGGATGCAACATAAGGAAAATCCTCATCGATGGAGGAAGCTCCGTAAATGTATTGTTTTACGATACGTTCAAACGCATGGAGCTTAACGATGAGCAACTCCTGACTTCACACTACACCATCTACGGGTTCAATGGCATGGCTACGAAGCCCCTGGGAGATATTGTCCTACAAGTGGATGCAGGCCCCATGAAAGTTGACACCCGCTTTAGCGTGGTAAACACGCCCTCACCCTACAATGCCATTATTGGACGAAGATGGGTCCACAAGCTCAAGGGAGTCGCAGCTACCTATCATCAATACCTTAGATTTCCCACTCCCCTAGGAATAATGGAGATAAAGGGTGATCGAGCTTCCGTAAAAGAGTGCCACGCGATGCAAATACAACTCAACAACGAAGAAGATGAAAAAAGGAAAACCCGCAAAGCTCGTAGCAAGGCGGTATCCAAAGACAAAGCCATCGACGAATATCTGGAGGAAATCTCGGGAAAAAGCTTATCTAAGGGGAATTCTGTAGGAAGCACAGAGGCTTCCACATCAAAGGTTAATCAGGGCGAAGAATCTGAGGCTACCAAATAGCAATTAAAGAAAATTCCCCACCTGGGGGAACCAAAGCCCACTTTCACATCCTTGGAGGCAGTGAAAGAGATCAATATAGGGACGGAGCAGAACCCCAGAAAGATCAAAATAGGAACTCTAATGGACGAAGAACGCGAAGCTTCGCTGATAAAACTACTAAAGGAATACGCGGACATCTTCGCATGGAAACTATCCGATATGCCGGGAATAGACCCAAAGACAATACAGCATGAGCTGCGCATTAAACCTGGCACACCCCCGGTACGACAAAAGATACGAAAGGTGGCCACAGAGCATCACAAAGCAGTAGAGACAGAGCTACGAAAGCTATTAGAGGCCGGTTTTATAAAAGAAGTCAAATACCCCACGTGGATCTCCAACATGGTAATAGTACCAAAGAAAAATGGAGGGGTCAGAATCTGCATCGACTTTACTAACCTGAACAAAGCGTGCCCAAAGGATAGTTATCCATTACCTAGCATTGACCAGCTAGTCGACGCAGTAGAAGGATATGAAGAGTTGTCATTCATGGACGGATATTAGGGTACAACCAACTATTTTTGGCAGAAGACCAGACAACATACGCATTTTACACACCCCATGGTCTTTATTGTTACGTAAGAATGCCTTTCGGGCTCCGAAACGCGGGAGCAACGTACCAAAGGATGGTCGATGCTATTTTCAAACCATGGATCGGCAGGACTTTAGAGGTTTACGTCGACGACATGCTCATAAAAAGCAAAGCAAGAAAGAACCACCACCAGGACCTGAAGGACATGGCTTGGAGCTATGAGAGAGCATCACATGAAGGTGAACCGGAAAAATGCACTTTCGGGGTGACCTCGGGGAAATTCCTTGGATACCTAGTGACAAAAAGAGGCATTGAAGTAGATCCCAAAAAATCCGAGCCATAACGAACATGCCGTCTCCGAAGAACCTAAAAGAGGTACAAAAGCTCAATGGATCACTAGCAGCTCTGGGAAGATTCATATCACGATCCTCGGATAGATGCAAACTCTTCTTCAACATACTGAAAAAAGGGACTAAATTTGAATGGACGACAGAATGCGAAGAAGCTTTTTTGGGCATTAAACAATACCTAGCAGAAATCCCCATCCTTCGAAACCCGGACCACGAGGAGGTTTTGGCACTCTACATTGCAGCAGCGGACGGCGCGGTAAGCGCGATTACTCGTCGAACCCATACGAAGGAGGAGCAACCGATCTATTATGTCGGCAAGACCACGAATTCCTTGAACGAAACTACGAGAATTGAACAGCTAATCCTAGCCGTCGTATGGTCTACTTTAAAGCTAAGGACGTACTTCTTAACGCATGATATACGTATCCCATGTCGGGCACCCTTGGTCCGCGGACTTCTATGTCATTCCGCGGCTTCGACTATATCCCGACTCATCACGCTGACCAGCCCTTGTTTCCATCGCTGGTCGTTTGACACGTATTCTCTGCGCTACATTAAATGCGGGTGGTTGGAGCGTCCCGAGTCCACGCTCTGGTGGTGTCGATCCTCTGTCATGTCCATGTCGGTTGGACTACCTCGGCCAGATTGATTACGTCTTACCTCGTGATGGGTTAAGGCCATCCTTGGGTGCTACGCGGGACTCATCTATCTTGGGTGCCCCTTTATTTCCGACCGTTGGTCTCGGCAGATGGCACGTTATCGAGTGCCACGGATGCCCCTATGTGTCATCCTGTGAGTGATGTCATCCACGTGGACCCTGTTAGCGCACGTGGCAATGGAGATAAATTAATGTATTTACAGTTTCCTCGACTGTTTGGATTAGATTCAGATGCGATACGATTTGATTCAACATCGAAGTTGAGATCTAGATTCTAAGGTTTCTTTTTTAGTTTGAATTTAGGTTTGTTTGATTTAAAACTTTTAGTCGCATGTTTGATTCTGATTTAGGTTGGTTAGTTTTTTAATTTTAGTTGGTAAATTGGTTAGTTCATACAGATCGATTTGATCTTTGGAGTAGAGTTATTGTGAAATTTTGAGTTAGTTTGCTAATTCTTTGATTTGAAATGTTGATTGGTGGTTATCCCAATCAATTTTGATTCATGGAGCGAGAAACGGAACTCAAATTCTTCAATAATTTTGTTGTCTGCTAACATCGACCTTTATTCCCATTAAGCATATGGAAATACACCTGTTGATGATGGATTTACAACTTTTGAATATCTAATACTCTTAGATATGATAAAACAATATACATGGAATAATAATTTACACGAAATTTCAATTACATAGCCAATGATTTCCATTTCTATAGAACAGACAAAAGTTAGTTTGAATTTTTTAGATTGATGATTATGAACAATATACTTGCCAGTAATATTGATATGTGAACATGGAAAGCTGATTACTGTAATACATGTGTGCATTGTATTACATTTACTTTGAAATTTACGCGCATAACAAGAGAATGTTAAGTATTTACCTGGGATGAAACTAGGGAAAATGTTGTTCTTGATCCCAACATTGCAAATGCTATTAGAACCATCCGATCCTCATTTGCATTGCTTGTGAAATGTGAAACCTGGCGTACTTCTAGTATCTAACTTCTCATGGTGGGGTTTGTGCGGTTAAGAATGCAAACATGCTGATTTTTGTGACTCCACATCAATTCATGGAAGGTATATGCAAGAGACTTGAGGGGAAAATAAAGGAAGATGGTGTTCGGACTATATCACTTATCAAAGGTAGTCAAAACGAAGGACCATGCATGATTTCTAGCGTGATCTCTGAAAAACTTGGAGTGAACTTGTTATGTTCTCGTGGGAGTAAACATCGCCAATGAGGTAAATACGAAACCAAAAGAGTCGATACGATTTGCTTTCTCATAAGTGGAAGACATAAAATGTGTTATTCTTTTAATGTCTTTCCGAATCGGGATTTGGTTTGGACAATGTAGATTCTTTGTGGAGAAGTTTAGTGAGGAAACAGTTGGATACAGAGAGGATAAAGAGGTTGCAGAGAGATGAGTTAAGCTATTTGGGACTCCCCATTTCCAAGTATCTCGTGAGTATCTCATATTTGCTTTTAACCATCATCATGTCGAAGCTTTGCTTGCAACCATCTTCCACCACTTAAATAATCGATGAAACCACCGAGACATAACAAATTCAAACTGGGATCCAGTTTTCAAGCACAAAAATATTCATAGGCTGCCGAAACAACCAACAAAAAGATACATGGACACGAATAAAAGTAACTTAAAGTCACGAGCAAAAATGTTTCATTTGTTCGCTTAAACGTCGTGGGAGTTCAAGATGTGGAGGGTGTCGAGCTATGTGGAACACCGAGAAACGTAGTAGCCATTAGAGCGGGTTTTGTATAGTTTCCTTTGTACGGTTTCTTCGTTTGTACAAAAAAGCAAGAGATACTAATCATTGTTAACAAACCAGGTCTTGTCGATGGCACTGGATATGGGGTATAACACAAATTTATGAGTAGCACACCGAACATAGTGTGATTTCAGTCATGAACTTAAATATTTAATGACCCTATTCCTTTTGGTTTGACATACAAAAAATACCAGGCAGCTATTATGAGAATTGGTATTAGAGATGAAAGCTTTCTCTAAGCTCATGTTCCCTTCATTAAGGACAGCACCTTCTTCGAAAGCTATGGGATAGCAGACGTCTAATCGCATCATCATCACTACAGTCGTATGAAATTTTGATTCGGGTATTTTTAGTTTCTAAACACCTCTATCCCATTAAGTGAAATTTCTTCTTTTGTTAAATCCCAAAGTTACTTTAGTTGCAGTATTACAGGCTTGTATTAATGGATAGGTTCTTTTCTTTTTCATGAAACTTAGTTGACAAAAGAATGCAATAAAATAGCTTTTGGTTCGGTAATGCTATCTTCTTTGCTTATTAGTCTCTTTCGTGAATGTAGTTATAAAGTATGGTAATACTATCTTTTTTGCTTATTAGTCTCTTTCGTGAATGTAGTTATAAAGTATACTTAGCACTTGAGAGTATAACAAAATCCACTAATACATTTTTGGTCTTACAAAATCCACATCAATATCTTTATGTGGGTCTTTCTCGTTCACTGTTGACGGTGTTGGATTACGTACTAGAACTGGTGGGTTGAGTGTCTCGCTGGCTGGTACTGATGGCCGTGTTATCGGTGGAGGGGTTGCTGGTTTGTTAACCGCTGCTAGCCCCATCCAGGTAAATCGTCCTTGCTTTAATTGAACTGCAATAATTCCTACTGATATTGATGCTTCTTGAAGTGTGGACTGTGGGATGCATATAACATTCTACTATGCTTCTAATTTTTTTTAGTTTTGCGTCAATTTTTTCCGTCGGCCGTCCCACCGTGGCAGCATCTAGTGTCTATTGAAACTTGCTCGCTTTTGTGTCGTTACATTTACAACTTATAAGTACTACTCCGTTGTCTATGTTCTTTTTATTTTACTAGTAAGTGGATGAGATGGAGCCATTGTATACTTCCATTCCTTTGCGCACATAGTGGGATGTTTTTTTATTTTTGTTTTTGTCTTTATTCATACTATCTGGTTCACTACAAATTTTGTAAATACCAGTGACACAATGGCACGCTAATGAAACGATCCATTCACAATGTCATATAGTGGAGTCGTTGAAGATTTGATTTTGTATTCCTTATCATTTGTTCTTTGTTTTTGATTTTTGGCGGAACCCTTAATGTCATACATTATTTCCTCATCAGATGCATTTAGTTTGCTGGAATTTGATCTTTTATGGGTACTTGGTTTTGTTCATTGGTTTCCTATATGCAATTGATTAATGATAATAATATTTGTTTATTATAGGAAAATTTGTTCCTGGTTGCTACACGCTTACAGTGTCGGAGACACTATCCGGAGAATTACAGGTTAGCTTGTAGTTTATGTGCCACTAAAATTATCACTTTCATATTACTTGCATCCAACTGTTGGTCATGCAACCAATGTTATATTATTAAAATCTGATAAATATTGTCTGGAAGATCTGAAATATATCAGCTGAAGGGGAAACACTGTTCGATTGTCTTAGTTTCTCTGCTTAGAATTTTACGCAGAACAAAGACCCATCTGTTGGTTATCATCCGTCTAATGTCTTTAGTGATCAATACATGTTGCCGAGTGTATCGTTTGTGGTAATGCTGCAGAACCTCCCTAATAAATGTATTTTTTTACTCCTTGCAGACAATTTACGATGAACATAATATCCCATACGTGCCACCAAAGCGTTCCTGAGTCAGAGATGGACTATATTAGATGTATGAAATGATGTTACAATATAATATCTGACACTGCAAACCCTCATTACCACCGTCTATTACTCAATGGCCAAAATTTGCAACATAATTATAGCCCCAGCAGCTACCCAAACTTACATCATGTGATAGAGGTTGAAGTGATCCAACACTACAATATGTCTTTCTTTCAAACTAAGCTTACAAATGACCTTTGAATATTACTAGCTAACCATGATTATGATTTGCAAATTTGTCCGTGTATGTTCTTACTTATTGTCTGTTGTCTTTGTGCTTAACTTTATATGTCCGCTTATTTGAGACGAGGGTCTTCAGTCGGCCTTGGGGTCTGAGTTCAATTCAGAACTGTGAGAATGGTGCGTAACCTCTGATTTTCTTTTCCTTGTAGGTTATCAAAATATCCACCTTTGACTCTGAGTTAGGTACTTCACTATTGTGATGAACTCTTATCAAAGGACACTTTTGTACTAGGAATGGGATAACAGAGTCGATTGTGCTAATGGATGAAGAAGAGCTTAAGGAGTGGGTTGCGCAGGTCGACCTTGGTCTTCTCTTTACTTTTGTTTCTGTGTCTGAGGGAGGGAACGATCTCATGCAAATATGTTTTAGGTACTTCTTTCTCTATACTATTATCTGTGTTCATTCCCCCTGTCATTAGCTCATACAATCATTGTAGAGGCATGCACATTATATGTCAAACTTTAAAATTCACCTTCAACACTCAGTAGCTCCAAGTTTCATAGTAAGGATGAGGTAAAATCGAGTTTAACTTTGATTGTCGTATGCTCTTATCTTGTTTAAGAAAGCTCCGTCTCTGGGCTATTTGGTTCCATATGAGCATTGTTTTCATTTCAATCTTGTGTAAAATATGGGAAAATATGGGAATTCCTGAATATGTTGGGTGAATCATTTGCAGGTTGTTTGGTACACAACTTGTGTAATGACGCTGGATGAAGTTTCCTTTCTTGTTCTTTTGGTTGATGATTGAGATTTCCCATTTTGGAACGGAACTTGCAACTTGAAATTGCATTTATAGTTTATAGTAGAACTTTTATTCATGTAATGAGCTTTATATCAGTATGTTTGGTCTTTAAATTGATAGACTCATCAGACTCAGTACAGGTTGTTCTGATGTAGTGAGACTCTTCAGAAATGTGTATTTGATTCAGACATGGAATGAATTGAATTCATCACTTTCTGGATTTGAGTTACAGGTGTTGAAATGGTATGGGTTACAGGTGCAGAAATGGAATGGAATATACTGTCTGTATATGATAGATTTGGGTTGAAAACTTAGAGGAAAGATCACAACTTTTAAATCCTTGTCTTTTAAAACCTTGTCTTTAGATCTCAACTCTTAAAAACTTTATGTTCTTTGCATAGGGTAAGATCACACTTTTCATTGCAGGAGAGTTGTTATCTATAGATTAACCTTTAGATTATACTAGCAAAGATCACAAACAGCTAGTATTTAGATCACACTTTTTAAGAATGATCCATGTATGTTTTTGTTGTAGTGAGAATTTAGGATGAAGACCACGCCGGAAGTGAGTTCCGGCATGGTTGTTTAGGATGAAGACCACGCCGGAAGTGAGTTCCGGCATGGTTATTTAGGATGAAGACCACGCCGGAAGTGATGAAGAACATGTCGGAAATGATGAAGACCACGCCGGAAGTGATGAAATTCAATGTCGGAACTAAATGCCGGCATGCTCGATGTAAATCTATCAATGCCGGTAGTTAAGTGAAAAAAAAAAATCAATTTTCTGGATACTTTTCATCATGTTCCGGCATAGAAATTTAAGCAAAAACCATGCCGAAAGTAGTTCCGGCATGGTCGAAAATCAGATAACTGTGCCGGAAGTAGACTGACTAAAACCAGAAAAAATAGGTTTTGAAGATCAAAACCTGGAAAATTTTGTAACGAGACAAAGTCTCATTGGTTCTACGCCCCTCGGGGGTGCTACACCCCCCCAACCCCCCAGGATAGTGGCAAACAATTTATGAAAATTCCCAGCAAATGCCGGCATGGGTTTTTGGTTGAATACCATGCCGACACCAAGCTTTTTCAGCTGCAACAATGGTGGATTCAAAGAAAAAAAATAAAATTTTCAACCTCTTAGCAGAAATTCTCTCATCACAATCATCTTCCATTTTCCAAAAAAAAATTCCACTCAAAAACCATTTTCCCTCCTTCTATTCTCAACTAACCCACACAAATTCAAATAAAAATAAATACACACTAATTTATCCCCCAAATACTTAACATTTTACTAATTATAATTAATCAATAATCCTGATTAGTGGGGCTAGATTAGGAATTAAAAAAATAATTACATAGGGGTCACCCAGAATTGCTATTGGGACACCTTTTTTGTCCTGTAGCTATATCCCCCAATTAATTCCCATATCCCCCAATTACTTATTCCTACATATCTGCCTTACATTACTTTTCAAGCCATTTGTGCATAGTTTTTCCTTGGAAAAACCTTATAAAATTGTACGTGACTAACTTACCGTAGATAAAGCATTATAAAATTATGCATAGTATTAACTTATCAATCCTGGTTAACTTACCCTAAAGCATTTTTTTATTGGACTTGGTTAGAAATCTTAGAGGGATTTCAGGCTCCTCAAAAATACCATCAAGAAGCAAATAGGTCGTTACAGAACTATCAATTGATGGACTTATCCAACTAATACATAACTAACAGTAGCCACACATTGCTTAAAACTTCAACTAAAGCTAACAAGTCTTTAGTTTGCACACCCTCCCATAGCCGAGTTAAAGAAGATGCGTGTTCGATCCAAAGTGAATAAACAACTGTTATCCTTCCATTCACTAGCTGGCTGATCCAAATTGATTTACTTGATTTTACTTGCGAAGTGGACAGACCAGCAGCATCATTCTCGCACAACAAAGTCCATGAATACATAATGTTGGCAACCAATACCGAAATCAAAATGCGTCATTAAACAATGTACGAAAACCATGTAAACTCAGTATTCTGTTTTAACATACCGAATTCTGTTGTCGAGACAGAATCACTATTTTCCTGAGAGGAAAAATCATAGTTGCATTAGTGAAGGATTCATAGTGCCTCCGTATATAAAAGAGCTCCTCCACTAAATTCCCACACTAGCGGTAACCAAATGAGCAAAAGACCAAAGAAAATTTCAAAGATGACAACCAATATAAAAGCTATGTCTCAATTTACCTTGTGATTAGTTTAATTTTGTAATGGTAAAACTACAATCTCAATCCAAGTAACAGTTTTGATTCATACATTTCGGAAGGAATAAAAGGGTACACATGCGAATGTTGGAAATTTTGGGCTAAAAGAGAGGATGAAACAATAAGAGAAATGTTGTACTTCCGGCTTCAAGGCTCGATTAAGATTCTTTTAGACGATTATTTCTACCCTCCCAATATCAATTGGCGATTGCAACAGGTATGCGAAATAATGCCTTCAGGATACAATGAAAGCCCTACAACAGAAAATTGGATTCAAGGTTTGCACCCCTTGACCCAATCAAGAACACACTAGAAAAGTTTCTGATGATGCTTTAGAAAGAGAGAAAACAAGTTGAATTTATTGTTAAGAATGGGAGAATGCCTTCACTATTTATAGGGATATTCATGCCTATTGGAGATGCCTCTTCACTTCCAAAAGACACATAAGGTGTCTATTGGGAATGGTTGTCTTTTATGAACCATCACACCTATTAAAGGTGTCTCTTCATCTCCAACTAACATCCATTGTGTTTATCCAACACAGAATACTTCCCCGTCATAGCGGCAAAGTAAAACATAAAACCATTTTATTTTCTAAGATATTGAAAATATCCAACAATCTCCCCCTATTTTCAATAACCAAAACATGAAAATAAAAACAAAACTTTTTAAATCAGAGTGGCTGCATCACACAAGTGACTGCCTACGTACCCGAGTGGGATCAAGCCAACGTAGTTCAAGCTAAATTGAGACTAAGAATCATCGTTGAAATCAACACATAAATGATAGGTATCTTTTGGATTTGAACCTTCACTTAGTGTAAGAAACTCAAAGCCTTGTCGAGATTCTATGGTGAAACCAAATGAACCAAGTATCCCTTATGATAAAACGGAGTCTCCACACATATTTATTTCATAAATCATGTGTTCTGTAGCCAAGCACGTTAATGGCCATGTGCTTATATCCTGGATTCATGAGTTTATTTAGAGAACGGTCTTCTTCTCTTAGGAAACGGCCTGATTTCCATACTCATATAGGTAAGTCTCAAAGGTGTTTCTGCGAGACACCTTGTGATAAAAGTTAGACTTATTAAGGATTTATATCCATCCTGTTTTCTTGCAGAAACCAGCACTAATTAGAAATGGGAAGTTTTATATTAGTGCTCCATAATCTCTTCCATAACTTGTTGGTACCACATTGAACCTTGTTTATCTTTTTCAAAACATAGGTTGGGTTTTTGCTATGGGAGATCAACCTTCCTTCACAGACCTTAGTCCCATTTCTTTATACTTCTGTTTATGGGTGAAAATCATTTCTGCTGATTTCGGTAATTTTGGTGGGTGAGTGAGAAACTGATTCAAACCCTAAACAAATGTGCTGCACGTGAGCACTTTATAGGTTCGAGAGATCGATCTGTACAAGTCCGACCTAAACCAAGAAATGGCCGTTCCAGACTCGCTTCGGTCACAAAGTGGAGGAGAAGGGTTGATTTGGGGAGGGAAGCAAAGAAAGGTGTTGAGGAGAGTAGTATCTCAACTTGTATCAGAAAGTGAAAGCTTAGGAAGCTTGCAAGAGATGGAAGCTTTTGAGAGAGCTTGCAAAGTTGCCTTTACGAGAGTGTAAGTGTAGTATAGGATTTTTCTCCTGACCGAGACCTGTTGTCTGGTGGAAATAGGTAAGACCTATTTATACAAGTCGAGATTGAAACGTACCCTGGCCTCATGAAAGAAGAGAGTAAAGGGTGAAATAATGAGAGGAGGTGGTAACCGCATGGTTTAATGGGTGAAAACGTTTTTCACCATTATTTCCTCTTTTATTTGACCGCTTTATTCCTTTTCACGCTTTCTTAATGTGAGCGTAGTGTACGCTGCATCTTTGTGACCGCCAAACCAAAACCCTAAAGAAGCATCCCCGGTTTGTGTCGATGTCTCGAGTGTTGGTTGCATCTTGAGTGCAAGTGGCGCTGCTAGTGGCGCGTGTGGCATGTGCCAATGGCATGTGCGGAATGCCTTGGTGGTAGGTTGCACGGTTTGCAAGTTAGGTTACCATCGTGTGTGTTTGGCATGTGCCAATGGCATGTGCGGAATGCCTTGGTGGTAGGTTGAACTGTTTGCAAGTTAGGCTACCAGTGTGTGTGTTTGGCATGTGTGGAATGCCTTGGTGGTAGGTTGCACGGTTTGCAAGTTAGGCTACCAGCGTGTGTGTTTAGCATGTGCCAATGACATGTGCGGCCATGTTGACCTAGTTGCAAGTCTTGCAAGCCTAAGGCGCTATGTTTGGCGTGGGCCAAAGGCATAGAGGCTTGGAAGTATGGCTTCCGGCACGTGTTGGCATGTGCCAATGGCACGTGCGGCCATGTTGACCTAGTTGCAAGTCTTGCAAACCTAGGGCGCTATGTTTGGCGTGGGCCCAAGGCATAGCGGCTTAGAAATATGGCTTGCGGCACGTGTTGGCATGTGCCAATGGCACGTGCGGCCATGTTGACCTAGTTTCAAGTCTTGCAAACCTAGGGCGCTATGTTTGGCGTGGGCCAAAGGCATAGCAGCTCGGAAATATGGCTTGCGGCCAATGGCACGTGCGGCCATGTTGACCTAGTTGCAAGTCTTGCAAACCTAGGGCGCTATGTTGGTCGTGGGCCAAAGGCATAGCGGTTTAGAAATATGGCTTGCGGCACGTGTTGGCATGTGCCAATGGCACGTGCGGCCATGTTGACCTAGTTGCAAGTCTTGCAAACCTAGGGCGCTATGTTTGGCGTGGGCCAAAGGCATAGCGGCTCGAAATATGGCTTACGGCACGTGTTGGCATGTGCCAATGGCACGTGCGGCCATGTTGACCTAGTTGCAAGTCTTGCAAACCTAGGGCGCTATGTTTGGCGTGGGCCAAAGGCATAGCGGCTCGGAAATATGGCTTGCGGCACGTGTTGGCATGTGCCAATGGCACGTGCGGCCATGTTGACCTAGTTTCAAGTCTTGCGAACCTAGGGCGCTATGTTTGGCGTGGGCCAAAGGCATAGCGGCTCGGAAATATGGCTTGCGGCACGTGTTGGCATGTGCCAATGGCACGTGCGGCCATGTTGACCTAGTTGCAAGTCTTGCAAACCTAGGGCGCTATGTTTAGCGTGGGCCAAAGGCATAGCGGCTTAGAAATACAGCTTGCGGCACGTGTTGGCATGTGCCAATGGCACGTGCGGCCATGTTGACCTAGTTGCAAGTCTTGCAAACCCAGGGCGCTATGTTTGGCGTGGGCCCAAGGCATAGCGGCTTAGAAATATGGCTTGCGGCACGTGTTGGCATGTGCCAATGGCACGTGCGGCCATGTTGACCTAGTTTCAAGTCTTGCAAACCTAGGGCGCTATGTTTAACGTGGGCCAAAGGCATAGCGGCTTAGAAATACGGCTTGCGGCACGTGTTGGCATGTGCCAATGGCACGTGCGGCCATGTTGACCTAGTTGCAAGTCTTGCAAACCTAGGGCGCTATGTTTGGCGTGGGCCAAAGGCATAGCGGCTCGGAAATGTGGCTTGCGGCACATGAGATCGAATATTAAGGTCATGAAACCGAAATCAAACATCCCATAAACATACATAGCAATAAGATAAAGAATTCAAGCACACGCTATGTAATCATAAACTATCACAAGAAAAATTATAAATCAAATAATTTTATTCATAATAAGATAGTTTTATTAATAATAGACCTAATATAATTATTGAAAGAAATCAAAAACTAATGTCTATTTTAATTAGCAGATTTTTCAAAGATCATCTTCAATTTCCTCAAATTTTTCAGGATCTTCATCAACAAAATCTCGACTGATATCTCGGATTCTGCACACAATACCTTGATTATGTTCACAGGCTAAAGCATTAACCTTTCGATTAATATTTCGAGCATACTCCCTGTTACTGATTCCAAGTTTAATCAGCTTTCTTTGGTTACGGATAACAGTTCTTAGTAGTGCTGCCTGTCTATGATAAGTTTCAATAGAAATGAGGAGTTGACGTATATTGATAATATCAATCTTAGCATCCAAACTGTTTTGGACAAGGAGATGAGTCACATCTTCTTTTTCATTTTCGATATCTTCACAACCAGATTTCTTGAAGGTATCATCAAGATGAATAGTTTCCTTAGAAGTCATTCCACTCAAGGCTTTCAGAAGTTTTGCTTGAGATCCGGTTTGAGAATACATCCTTTAGTATAAGTTCTCAGACACGTGAGTACATATACTTGAAATACCTTTAACACATACCAAACATAGATATCAGCCTTAAATAAATAATTTTGATAAGATTTGAAAAGATTTTCGCATCTTATGTGTTACTGAAACACAACTTTCTCCAAACAAAGATTATCTTCAAGATCGGTATCAAGAGATAATTCAAACAACTACATACATCCTTTTTACACAAGTTGTTGTAAGACAACCTTTCTACATATAAGAATAATTAAAGTATACTTAAGGTAGATCGTGTATTCTCTCTATGTTGAATAAGAGATATTAATAGGATTCTGATAGCCTGTGTATATGTGCTTCCTTATATCCGAAGATTGGGCATTGTAAGGATGCACATTCTAATGCGATTAAGCATTAGGATGAGGATCTTCCTCATCAAATACCTTTTGAGGAGATTCTTCCTCCTTTTCCTTATGAGCATTATCATGTTCCTTTTCGTGGGTTTTAAACCCATCCTATTGGTTAGGAAAATTGCGAGATGCAATATCTTCGATCATATCCTGTGCCCAGGATAGAATGTTCTCTGAACTTGAACCCGTGTGATCAAGATTTTCCATTCGACAAATTGATAATGTCTCTTGTTCAAGACATTCTATATGTCCTCTTAAGGTATCCATTCCTTGTTGGAAATGTTTTTCTAAACACCCGTTTAGATATACCTCTTGACATGTTACTGTAAGAAGTTTCTCAATAAGGATCTTATTCCTTATCTGTGAATGCTCGAGCGATTGATTGAGAATTTCACACTCAGTAGTCTGTTGATGAACATGTTTGCACAAGGCCAATTTTTATTCCATATAATCAGCCAGATTATTTTGAAGACTGAGTGTATCTCGCTTTTCTTCACATATTCTTACATGTAGATGAACAATAAGTTCTAAGACATCATCTAAACTGTCAATGGTTTTTCCCTTTTCTGAATAGGTTTCTATATGTTTGAAAAACCTTACCAAAGATCTTACGATATTCAGGACTTGGGTATGCTAGTGAATCTAATCTCTTTTCGCATTCTAAGAAAGACGATTTTTCACTAGGAATTGGAGTCGGATCCAAAACATGTTCCTTGAGTTTCATATTCATTCTTTTCTGATCAGAGACCTGATTCGCAATCAAGTTATTAGTCAAAGACTTTTTATTTGATTTTCGAAAATACTTACGAGACCAATTTCCATTGACCTTCTCTAAGATATTATTCTCATTATCTTGACATACATTAACTGAATCACTCATTAGATTCATTTTCTTATAGGTTGGATCGCACCAAACATAGATTGTTAGATCTTTTCGTGTTTGCCTGCTCTGATACCAATTGAAAAGACGAGGGTACCCAAATATACCTCAATCTAAAAAAACTCCACCTATAATTAAGTCCTTTCTCCGAAAGTGATTTTCTATGGACTGATCGAGACAATACAACTAATCGGTTCACACTTCGTGTGATCGTCTATGGATACGAGATCGAGAAAATACAACAACGAAGTATGTTTACTTGATAAAAGGTTCGGACTTAACCAAACACAATAGGATTACTATCAAGTAAATATGAATTAACGTTTGTGTAATTTACTTTAAATTATAATAACAACAATTATAACTGTGGAAAATAAAAGTAAATGACACATCAAGATTTTGTTAACGAGGAAACCACAAATGCATAAAAACCCCAGGACCTTGTTCAGAATTGAATACTCTCAGGATTAAGCCGCTATACAAAATCAAACCAATTTCGGATAGTTGAGACCAAGCAACTAAACCTATAGTTCACCTAGTTCCGTCTGTATTCCCACGCCTCCAACTTGTAATAAGTCACGTACTTGGAACAATTCCTTTGGTTCGTATTCCAAATAGTAAAGGAACAACAAATCTGTTTGGTAACAACTCTTTTCAACCAAGTGATGTGAGTTCGACAAAAGGCTCTTCCGTTTATCACAATAAACTCCTTTGTCAGGTCCTTAGATCTATCTTATAAACAACTACCAAAGTAATTGTCAAGATTTTGCAATCAATACTTTGAATCACAAAGAATTGTATTGATGTCGATCTACTCAACTAATCAATCCAATCTATCACAAGGATAAACTGATTATAGTTGGATCCTCTTTAATCGAAACAAGTATTGTGCACACCAAAGATTATGAAACCAAATTAGAAATCTTCTCCGTCTTCAAATCTTCTTAGATATTCAATAAACACCTGCACACAATCAACTTGAATCTCTTGTGATCAATCACGCACAGAACGGAGTCTGTTAACAATGAATTATCACAAGACGTCTTTAGATCTACAAACAGTCTAAAGATCCCCTTCAAACTTCGATCTAGTTTGAGTGAATCTTATATCAGAAGAGAAGATTCTCAAGGATAAACAAACTAGGTGCAATAAAAGGTCAACAATCGTTAGTCAATCAAATCAATCGAAAACTAATAATAAACCGCAATTATCTAGTTTCCACTAACGGTACTAATAGAGCATCTCAATCCCAAAGAAGTCTTTAAACCGAGCGGCCATAAGAGATTTCGCCTAATTAGGTTACTTTCCTCTACGAATATGCGGCTCCACCAGTAACAACACAACTAGGTAGTTTTGCTGGCTCTGAGGATTAGTTTGCTCGAAATGCAAACTTTGATATTTATAGACAAGGAAGTTTGGACACCACGGAATTTCCAAAACCGAAAATATTCTCAAGATATGCAATATATTCCAAATTCGGTTTCCATAATTCCTGGAAATGCTTTGTCCAAATATTGACCGAAAATCTCTTAGAAAATCTCCAATTAGTAAATGCACATTACTAATTTTCATTTTCCAAAAATAAAATTAAAAACCTTAATTAAAAGATTCTCAACTTATTTTTCGATCCGAGATTTTTTCCTTCAGCTATTAAGGAATATCTTTGAACAATAAAAGATAAGCGTTACTGCACATGTTCAAATAATGTCGACATCATTACTTTGTAAGTCCTCTTTCATACTTACAATCTTGAAACCGATTTGCCACACATCCAAACAAGTTTAGAATTGGTTTATCTGACTTTCAAGAACTATATGATTGATCAAGAACACTCAATCACCCAATCACGGGTTTCACGGTTCTACCAAAACAAGTTTCGGTTCTACCTCCATGTGACTACTGGATTTAGTCACACTAGCTTTCCAAAAATTCGGTTGACTAGGTACTAGGATCGGTTCCCACATATATATGGTATCTAACTTGTATTTGTTGCACATGTCCATAGGATCGGTTCCCAATGTCTAAAAACGTGTTGCACATGTTCCTAGGATTAGTTCCCAATATCTAGAAACTTGATGCACCTCATACAAGGATCGATTCCCCTCTTGTGATAGGTTACACCTCTTACTAGGATCGGTTCCCCTTTGTCTAGAGTTGGTCATACCATAACACAAAATCGATCATACCATCTCAGGTGATTACTTAAGATCGGTTTCACTAATAAAAGTCATACCAATACAAAAGTCAGGTCTTTGTGAATAGTTTTACCAAGAACATAAACAAGTCATGAGCGGTTATACTAATCACACATATTGGTAGTTCAAAAGATATGCAATGAATAACAATACCAATAAGCCTGGCAATTTCCCTTTCGATTCACAAAATAAGTTTATGCATTTACTTCCTTTAAACGAATGTAAAACATTGTTTCCTAAGATGAAATCTTCACCTCATACCCATACATAATCACAATAACATTCATACGATTATGTTGATGTCTTATATACAAAGTTTAATGGTTAAGCAATAAACCTCGTATTGTATTCCTTAATACTACGTCTAACTAGAGTATAATCATTCATGCTTCGCAGCTATGTTTTCAATATGCACGACTTGAAAGATACGTTAGGGAATGAAACAGTTCAAGTCAAATATCACTAACCTCAAGTGGAAGGATGATGTTGTCGTTGTAGCTCCTTACTTCTTCACTTCTTCAAGTCTTCGTAATACTTGTAATGTCTCATATCCTAATACTTTCAAGCTAACCTATACGAAGTTGACTCTAGTACATAATCAAGTGACTCTTTAAATCAGTTTTGGTTCACTAACATATGACAACCAAACTTGACATACCAACGCTTGGTGGGTTCAACCGAGCTATGCTCTAACATGTTTTATGGGCGCACTTTGCAGATGATATTGGGCAAATGGTTATTCTACCTCCTTCTTACACGGAAGCCCACATGATATGCATCAAAGATATCACGATGCTATGGCATTGGTTCAGAAGTACAGCAAGCCGAATTTGTTTATAACCATGACGTGTAATCCTGGTTGGGAGGAGATCCGGAGAGAACTAAAAGAAGGGCAAAAGGCACATGACAGGCCAGATCTAATGACGAGAGTGTTCCATCTAAATTTAAAGAACTGAAGGCTGATCTGTTCACTAAAGGGGTTCTTGGAAAATTTGTTGCACATGTTTATGTTATTGAATTTCATAAGAGAGGTATTCCACACGCACACATTCTTATCATCTTGCATGAGAAAGACAAACTACGTACCACAGATGACTACGATAGGGTTGTTCGAGCAGAAATACAAGATGAGAAAGTTGAACCAGAATTGTATGCTTCTGTCCTTAAACATAAGATACATATGCCATGTGCTTTGTCTGATGATAGTGTCTGTAAAAAGGATGGGAAGTGTAAGAAACGTTTTCCAAAGCAGTTTGCAGCAGAAACTCTAGAAGGCCAAGATTCGTATCCAGTATATAGAAGACGCGACGATGGTAGAGAAATTACACTCGCCAATGGAAAAGTTGTGAATAACAGCTGGGTTGTTCCGTATAATCCGTGGCTTTTAAAGAAGTATGATTGTCATATCAATGTGGAAATTTGTTCAAGTGTGCAGTATGTTAAGTATCTGTACAAATATGTTTGGAAAGAGGTTGATCGGGTTTCTATGGAAGTTTCAAACGAGAAAGAGGCGGAAGATGAGATCAAGCAGTTTGTAGATGCTCGATGGATTTTCCCGCAAGAAGCTCTCTGGCGGACATTCTTTTAAGAATAGGCTCCATTGGTTGCTTGGTTTTGAACCTGGTTCATAACCACGAAAGGTTGTGCACCCGACCCTTACCGAACGTAAACGAGTAACCCTAAGATTTCCCTATGAAAATATCGTATTGATATATATATATATCATGGATTTATTCTTCTGATATATACTTGTTCTGTAACATCAATATTTCTTTTGTGATTTTATTGTGTGCACTATGGATGGATGCAAAAAGGAAGATAAAAGTTAAAGTTGGAAAAGTTTTCGAGTTTCATGAAAACCTTGTTATCATAAACTGCTATCATGCAGTTGATCATAAAAACAAACTTCCAGTTCAGATGTCATCTCAATTGGTGGGAAATCTTCTACGAGATTTTGGGTTTATTTGTGAACAACTTGAAATTGCAACTAAGAATCTTGAATTTCTGAAGACTGAACTGTAGTAAGCAACTGATGAACTTATTTTTGTTCGATCTTTGGTTGCTGATTATGTCTAAAGTCCTTCAGTTTTGTTCTTTTTAGGAGTTATTTTTTTATGTCTAGGAAACTTCTTATGAGAATTTATTCTTGTGTTTTAAGAAGGATAACTAGGGTTTGGAATAGCATATATTGTGATTACACATAGCTATTGCCAACGATTTTCATCTTGCAATGTTTTTAGATTTATTTATTTAAATTCTAAGTTATTTGGAAGATGATTTTGCAGTATTAATCTTTATTGGTTTCATATATTACAAATAATGTTATGGGATATGTGTGTTTACGCCCGTGAACTATGATTGTCCCATATATGTCAAAAATTAAGTCTATGGTATCATTATGCAAATTTTGATGAAAAATAGAATGAATCTTTGAATATTCCGCAGTATTGATCTTTCCCTGATCCACTTCTATGTGAAAGTATTGTATGGTTCCGTAAGTTTTCTTATATTGAGCATTTCCGATTAAATTAATCATTAAGGTTCCTTTGTGGTTGATTTAATTGAGTTTTCTGGATACAAATTCATGTCTCATGTGATTTATTGATATCCAAAGAAATCCTTCATTTGTTGTAAAATTAAGGTCGCTCTTGTTGTTCTTTCGGGAATGACATTTTATGGGGGGGTGGGGGAGTTCTTAATTGAACTTGTGTTTAGTTGCCAAATCTTTGTGGGGAGTGCGGCTGTGGAATATTGTAGGAGTTATCTCGTATCTTTATAAACTCCTTGATGAATACACTAAGCTTCGACTATGTGAAATCATCATAACAAAGTTGATATGTTCTCTTTTAGTCATGAAGTATCTCTTTGAGAATTTCATTATGATCCCGCTAGTTTTCGTACCTTTGTCAATTTATATTGACAAAAAGGGGGAGAATTATTTTGTAGTTCACACTACATATACATATGGTTTACAGATCATTATGTAAGGGGGAGTGGTTTTCATTGTTATATGAAGTATTGACTAAGGGGTATTGATACATCTCACCGTAGTATTATTGTCAAAGTTGTGATACAATTGAACTTTGATGCTATGTAATAATTCTATGACACTGTATAACAATAATTGAGAACATCTATTTTCTTATTGTTATGGCTACGGATCTTCAACAACTATGATGCTGAGTTGAACACGTTCAGAACCACTGTGGTACTTGGAGTGACGAAGAATTCAAGGAATGTTGAAGAACCAAGGAAATCAAGCATTTGGATGAGAAGCTACAAAGTTTATTTATTTTGTAATCCATATGTATTGATAGTTTTGTCACTAAAATTGACAAAGGGGGGAGATTGTTAGAGCACTGCTCGGTCGAACTCGCAAGCGTTGCTATCTCAAGCTTGTTTGTCAAGTTTAGTTATCAAAACTATAAGTCTTGATTTCTAGTCTACTTATAGTTATGTCTCAGATTAGGATAAAATATATAGTTGAGGTTTAGACTTCACGACGTTCATCGATTGAAGACGAAGAACTACTAAGGGGAGCTTGTAGAACTTCATCAACAAAAGGTATGTGGAGACTTGAACTCATCTATCACTCAGAAGTCTATTTTTATTCTATCTCATATTGAGACAAAAGTTGTATAACTATATAGACTTTACTTTATACACATTTGATATTTCAAGCTGAGTTTAACTCGCTTATATCTTTCTCGAAATATGTGTTGGAAAGCTTTTTGCTTTAACTATGTTCATCATTATTCTAGACGAAAGTCAAAAGATGATCATGTGAATATCACCTGGTAACATCTTACATGATTTGTGTGAGATAGTCATTTGATGTAGGCTCAGAAAAATTTCTTATAAGCTAATGATTTCTGTCGTATGCGTCAAAAATAAATTACTTTCTCACTACTCAAAATATATAATAAAG
The DNA here is from genome assembly GCA_023531295.1 of Papaver armeniacum. Classification (NCBI taxonomy): domain Eukaryota; kingdom Viridiplantae; phylum Streptophyta; class Magnoliopsida; order Ranunculales; family Papaveraceae; genus Papaver; species Papaver armeniacum. The sequence goes on along the minus strand of JAJJWW010002531.1, from coordinate 751,080 downwards.
CAAGGGTAAGAAAGGATCGTTCCCACAGAGAGGTCTTGGGTTGTCAATATGTTTCGGTTTCCTATATAAAACAATGGGGGGATTTTTCTGATTTTTATAAAATATAAACTAAAATAAAAGCAAATAAAGAAAAGTAATCAAATCTAACAAGGAAAGATATTGGTTAAGGATTTCATTTTCAGTCACAAATATGTTCTTGTCTTAATAACTAGAATTGATATTTAATCTCTCATTATCAAAGGCCCTAAGATATCTTGATCGCAAGAATATCCCGAAAATCTCCTCTTGTCATCAACAAACACATTAAAAGATGCGAATATGAATTCTATCCAAGAGAACAACCTAACGTGTAAAAGCACTAATCAAGTTTAATTCCCTAGATGCATTAAGTTCTATGAAATCAGGCAAATCAAAGCAATCGAACGTGTAAAAGCACTAATCTGATTTAACAAAGGTTATGATTCACTTGTGACTACTAGGATGTATCACTACAAGCAATATCCACAATTATGCTACTTGCAATCAGAAATTTATCACTTTTACGTATAATAAATTCTAATCTAGCAATAGAGATGAAAGCAACCTCAATCGATTCGCGACTCGACTAAATAAGCATTCAACTCATATGACAATATTAATGGAGAATCATAAACGATAAAGTATGGAGACAAAACTAATTAATTGAATAAGAAACATGATTTGTGAAGTCAAATTAATCCATAACCAATGATACAATTAACTACTCATTTTAATGGGTTCATAACAAGAAGAAAAATAAGAGTTTCCATGTCTAAAACCCTAGAACAAAAGTAGAAGTAGAGATTCATTAAAACCCAAAAGGAGAGGTTCCTTTTTATATGCTTTGTCTTTCTCCATCGATCTCTAAATTAAGTCGCGCCCATCTGCCAAAATTAGTTCCTGATAAAAACAACCCATAAGTCAAGCCCAGGTCCAAGTCCATCTGAGTCAAATTGGCTAACTCACTGAGTTAACTCAGCTATAACCGATTCCGATAGAGTTTTGACTACTTTCTGATCAATTCCGGTCGATTCCAGGCCCTTCAAATCCTTGCCTGCATTCATTCCTACACATTCATCTATGGAAAGCATTCATCTCATGCCTTACCCTCTGCGAGTCAGTTCCATTTCAGCTTATATTTCACCTAATCTTCATCACAGCCAATGCACCTACGACTGCTCATACATTCAGCTTCATTGTCTTGCTCAGCTTCTGCTTTGTTTGCTCCATCTCCTCATCGATCTACTCACAACGCTGCTGAAATACAATTCCTTGGCAGTAACCATTAGCACCAGTTCTTCCATCTCAACTGAACATCAACAAATCCATCGATTCGAACCCTTGTTCTGCACCACCTTGTATCACCAGGTCATCTGAGTCTAGAATTCAATAGCCCCCAACATCCATTCCTGCAACTGCAACTTCATCTCGTCTCAACTCCTGCACTTCAACTTCGACTAAATCCCTGCAATGCATAGCTTGACCGCAGACAATACTCTTGCAGCCAACCAACACCAGCTGCAACTGCATAAACCAAATCCATCTCTGCCTATCAGCTACAACTGCAAACTGCAACTTCAGCCTTGCCACTTAGCAACAACAAATTTATTCTTCTCCCTGAATTCAACAACATCATTATACCCCATCCGGACCATCTGCATCCAACACCAAATCACAACAGCAACAGTTATTCTTCCCAGGTTTCTCGAACTCCAACATCACACATCACAGACTTGATATCTTCTTCAGATTCTTCCTATTCTCGAGCCTCTCCTCTGCCAAATACAAATTCGATTCAAACCCTTCATAAACTCCACCAGAACTTGCTCATAACTCAAGGCAGCAGCAATTTCACTTCCTCTTTCTTGAAGTCTCGGTAATCACACCAACTACCCGCTACCACCTCCTTTACAGAACCAGACTCTGCCTGTTGAGCTTGGTCTCATTTCATGCCTTAACTGAACCCTGCATCTTCAACTCCAGCTGCTTCCACTGCAACACAGCACCACTATTCACAACAAACACAAAGCTTCACTCAATCCTGCAATGCCATAAATTCACCACTGCCAACTCCGCTATTTACTGTGACAACAACCATCTTGACCTAGCCACGGCAACTGCATCACTCAACCAATTCCCAGCTTCCGTTCATCCTCTCAGCCCATGTAACTACACTTCAGTCCATATTTCATTCTGTAGCTTCAAAACTCAACCAATCAGATTCATCAATTGCTCAAGCCACTGCCATACTAACTCAGTTTGAGCTTCATTTTCAACCAATGCTGCACAACATCAACTCCTCTTACTGATATCACCAGAACCCATTTCAGCTTCTGCCATTCTCCAACTCCATTGCACCATAACCCATGGATGAGAACAACACACACTCACTGCACCAACCATTGATTCAGTCAATAATCTCTTCATCGATCTCAAGCCACCACATACAACACCAACAGAATCACCACCTTCATCTGTAGCAGAAACCATAACCCCCATCTGAGTCTCATCAATTTCTCGATCAAATCCCTAAATCTGTTCTTCAAGAGCACCAACACAGCAAATTCTCATCTTAATTCCACCATTATTGCCTTCAAATCTTCGCTTCAGATTTATCATTTCCATCAAACCCATAACACTTTTGTTCTTGATTTAACAGAAACACCAAAAGCATCAGAACCCAGTAATTCAACAATCCCAGATCTCCTTTCTTCATATTCTCGATCAACAGAGCATCATCAATCGAACCCAGGTAATCTTTCACCCTTCTCAAACCACCTATTCCTCTGAGCTTCTCGATTCCATTTTCTTCCCCCCCCGAGTCTCTCAATTCAGCACCAACAGCTGCTGCTTTCCTCAGATGTAATGGAGGAGGAAAGGAAATAAAATAATTATGAGTTGGCTGAGATACATTCGACCTAGTTAAGTCTGTCCGTACGGACTGGTTATTGACACCTAGTGACTTGGATAAGGGTTGCCCAGTTAATATGTGGCATGTCAGCCTCAGAAAACTGACAATTCATTTTTCGCTCCTTCGTGCGCAATATTAGTCTGTTCCAAATATGGCATGTGAATTGATCCTTTTGTCTTTTCACTCCAAATAAACGATTTCTTCTTCTTTTGCTCCCAAATGACTCCATAGTACCTAAATAACTCAATCGCACACATAAGATACATAATTTACACGACAATAGCAAAGAAAGCATAAATACTAGATATAAAATTAGGTGTTTTAGACACCTATCAGCTAATAGTTTGTGTGAGACAGCCATTGTCATCTTCTAAGAATGTTTCAATGATTGAAATGGGAGTTAAGAGCTAAAACCCATGTCTAGATACATTACGGTTTGTGTACTTAGTATATGAACTGTTTTGTCGGAATTCAGGACCGGAAGTTTGCATACCCGTTCGCAGACTTATTCAACTGTTTAAGTCAGGGTACTTAAGTTTGCATACCCGTTCGCAAATTGATTTAACTGTTGAAGTCCGGGAACTAAGTTTGCGTACCCGTTCGCAAACGGTTTAAACTGAGTTCGGTCCAGAGCAAAAGTTTGCGTACCCGTTTGCAAACCGTCGACTTGTGATCAATCTGCGCAACTTAAGTTCGCATACCCGTTCGCACTTAAGTGGTTCAATCTCTTAAATCGGTTAAGTATGATTTCATACTCATGAACAAATACATTCATAAATTAAGGAATGCAATCTTTGAAAACCATGGCTAAATTGTTCATGAACTGATTCTTTTGAATCAATCCGATTTTGCTTCAATTGTGTCTTGTATACTTCTATGAGAATATAAACAATTGAACAACTCTATGGGTAACACAATTAGATTCATTTGATTATTAATTGATCTAGAATTGTTAAGATGAACATGGTTAAGAGAAAAGTGTTCATATGGCCAACTTCGGTTAACTGTTATTGAGCCAACTAAATATACACGTTTAGGTACGGTTACCTATATCTAAATGAAAGTATATTTCATTTGTGTGTAACAAGCTAAGACCATCTAACGGTGGAAATATTTTAGCTTGAACTTAAATCAGGTTTCATCTAACGGTAAATATTGATTGCTTTGTTCCAAAGTTATCAAAGCCTGATTTGAAGACTATATAAGGGAGAACTCCAGCAACTGGGAAACCTAATCCCCACACCTCATTTGAGATACTAGTTGTGACTAGAGTCGATTCTACCTAGGTTTTTCCTAAAACCATTATAGATTAACGACTTAAAGACTTCATTGGGATTCTAAATCCAGACCCAACTATTTTCTCTGTAGTTGCGTGTTCTGATCTAACTTTGTTATATCGTATTGAGTACTATCTTCTCTAAGATTAAGTCGAGATTTATCTCCGATAGGTAAGATATAAAAAGTAATCACAAAGCTCTTCGTGTCATTCTTTGTGATTCCACAATAACTTGTTCCACTACCGTATAGTTAAGTTATTGTGAGGTGACTGATATTACTAGGCTGTTCTTCGAGAATATAAGACCAGTGTATCAATTGGTTCTTGTTCACCTTGATTTATCAAAAGATGGAACAAAAACTCATAGGTATTTCTGTGGGAGATATATTTATCTATTCAATAGACTTTTCTGTGTGAGACAGATTTGTTTATCAAGTCTTCTACTTTGGGTCGTAGTAACTCTTAGATGTGGGTGAGATCAGCTAAGGGAATCAAAAGTGTAGAGTCCTGCTGGGATTCATAGGCGTAAGGAACGTGAATGTACCTTAATCAGTGTCAGATTAGTTAGGGCTCAACTACATTTCAGTCTGAAGCTAACTTGTAGTAGACTAGAGTCTGTAGCGGCTTAATAAAGCGTGGTGTTCAAATCTGGACTAAAATACTTCATAAATATATATAGTGAAAAACCCCTATGGACAAGTATGTCACGACACCGACACATGTCACCGCCAACACTCCCTCGGATATGGCTGCGCATCATGACCACGACCACCACTTCCTTGGCCAAATACAAAACCAACATTCTCTCGGTCATGGCCACAGCGTAATCGCTGCCTTGGCCAAAGGGAAGACCGACATTCCCATGGCCATGGCTAACATTTTCCGGTCATGGTCACAGTGTCATGGATAACAATTCTTTCCTCCATGGCCGCATTTCCTCGGCCATGGCCACGATTATTACTGCCTTGGAAATCTTGTTTGTTGCTCATGCGTGCTTCGATTTTATACCACCTCCTTGACTCCTGAGTCATAAATGCTTCACGGGATAATTTCCAGTATAGAATACATAAAACACCATCCTTGATTGTTATATGGCATCTGAAAATGCGGGGGTACAACAACCACACCCACCTATTTCGTTCGGCAATCTGTATGGACTAAACTCCAATATAATTCTGAGAGTATCAACTTAATGAAACTCAATCAAGAAAGATATCAAAGAGCTTTATCTCTTTCTCAACACAATCAGTAAATCAAACAGATAGGAATCCGTGAACCTGATTGTTATGAGAATAACTCGGATGGTACCAAGTGTCAATCAAGTTCTATCTAACAAACAAGGTCGGATTTATCAACTGTGACTGAACAATGCACAACCTGTGATATTTCAATTATATAATGAAAATATAATGCGGAAAAAGAAATAACACAGACACCAAAAATTTTGTTAACGAGGAAACCGCAAATGCAGAAAAACCCTGGAACCTAGTCCAGACTTGAACACCACATTGTATTAAGCCGTCACAGACTTTAGACTGCTACAAGTTAACTTCGGCATGGAATGTAGTTGAGCCATAACCAAGTCTCACACCGATTAAGGTACAGTCGCGTTCTTTATGTCTCTTGAATCTCGCAAGACTCTGCGCACTTGATTCCCCTAGCTGACGTTCTTTACAGCCTAGAAGTTGCTACGACCCAAAGTCGAAGACTTATAAACAAATATGTCTCCCACAGATAAGGCTATTCTATTTATTGTTTCCGTCTTAAGAAAAGATCAAGGTGAACAGGAAACTCAACTAATAATCTAGTCTTATACTCCCGAAGAGCATCCTATAATATTAGTCACCTCACAATAACCTAACTGATTAACAAAAGAAGTTATTGCGGAACCACAAGAGTCTGAAACGAAAAAATTATTGTGAACTTGTTATATCTTACCTATCGGAGATAAATCTCGAAAAAAATATTAGAGAAGATTAAACTCAATATGATAGAAAAATTAAGATCAGGATACGAAACTACAAAGAAAATAGTTGGACCTGGATTCCCGAATCCCAAGCGAAGTCTTTAAGTTGTTAAACCTAGTAATGGTTTTCAGAAGAACTTGAAACCTAGGTTAAGAGAGAATCGACTCTAGTTTGTTACTAGGACACATGAAAGTGTCGGGATTAGGTTTCCCAGATGTTAGAGTTTCTCCTTATATAGTCCTTCAAATCAGGATTGCTTACAATCAAATCTAAATAGCTTAGTAACAAAGCAGTTAATATTCACCGTTAGATAAACTACTGATTTAAGATTCAAGCTAAGTTTGCTTAGAAAATAAGCAATCAATCTCCACCGTTAGATGGTTTATCTTGATACACATAAATGAAATATACCTATATTTAGATATGGATGAACCGTACCTAAACGTGTATAACAAGTCGGCTCAGTAACAATTAACCGAAGTTAGCCATATGAACACTTTTAGCTTAACTATATTCATCTAACACTTTTAGACTCAATCTGATAATCAACCAATCATGATAGATAATCAAATATATCTATATGTGTTTTAAGAGAGTTGTTCAAATATTCACTATCTCATAGAAATATTCATGAAGCATTTGAAACATATTCGGCTTGGTTTGTAAATATACACAATACTTATACAAGAACCAATTCATGAACATAATGTCACGGTTTGCAAACCGAGTTTGCATACCTTAAAGCATTAAGAATCAGGAACTTCAGTTTGCAAACGAACCTGATTTCATGAGTATAGACAATAATTAACATACATAGTATGTGAACAAGTTGTCATACTTACCGATTTTAGAACCTAACCGCTGAGTTCGCAAATTGAGTTCGCGAACTACCGTTCCGGACCTTGCCTAGTTTTGCTGTTCGCAAACATTGTTCGGAAACCACAGTTCCAAACCTATCACAGATAAACTCGTTCGCAAACACAGTTCGCAAACAAGAGTTCCGGACCTGAACTAGTACTTCACAGTTCGCATACTGTGTACGCATACTGTGTTGTATCCAAACATTCGTAGTAATCGATTTGAAACATCCTTTGAAGACAACAATGGTAATATTACACATACCACTAGCTTCAAGTAATTTTCAAATGATTATTTGATCCATACGAAACGTCCCAAGTTAACATCAAATGATTGTCTTACACAAATCATGTAAGATGTTCAAGGTAATTTTTACATGATCATCTTGACTTAATATTTAGTTTCCAACAAATGAATTGTTTACAACTAAAGTTGTCAAGTAGATGTTGAAGCATTATAAGATTTAAACTCGTATTTCGAGAATTATATAAACAAGATAAACTCGACTCGAAATTTCAAATGTGTATAACACAAAGTCTATAAAGCTATACGACTTAGTCTCATTAGTAGATAGAATTAAATATAATTTTGAGTGATAGATAACTTTTAGTCTCTACATACCTTTTGTCGTGGAAGTTCCTCCAAGCTCTTCAGTAGATCTTATTCTTCAATCGGTAAACGCCGTGAAGTCTAATGCTCAACTACACACTTTTATCCTAATCCAAGACATATCTATAAGTAGACTGGAAATCAAGATATAGTTTTGATCAACTAAACTTGACAAACAAGCTTGAGATAGAAACGCTTGGGAGTTCGACCGAGCAGTACTCTAACAATCTCCCCCTTTGCCAATTTTAGTGACAAAACTATCAATACATATGGATCACAAAATAAATAAACTTTATAGCTTCTGATCCATCATGCTTGATTTCCTTGGATCTTCAACTTCCTTGAATTCTTCGTTACTTCAAGTTCTCCGTCGATTCTGAATGTGTTCTACTCAGCATCATTTTTGTTGAAGATCCGTAGCAATAACAATACGAAATCAAATGTTCTTAAATTATTATGTTACTCAAAGTCCAATTGTATCACAACTTTGAAATAATGCTACGGTGATATGATTTGCTCCCCCTTAGTCAATACTTCCATCTTTTGCACAATAGGTAGAACCTATAGAATGGAATCCACTCCTCCTTACATAATGATCCGTAAACCATATGTATGTAGAGTGAAATACTAAATAATTCTCCCCCTTTTTGTCAATATAAATTGGTAAAGGTACGAAAACTATGGGATCGTTATGAATTCTCAAAAGATAATTCATGACTAAAAAAGCATATCGAATTTTCTTTAGATGATTTCACATTGTCGAAACTTAGTGTATTCTTCAAGGAGTTTATTAAGATACAAGTTAACCCCTACAAATTCCACAACCGCTCTCCCCACAAAGATATAAAAATTAAGCACAAGTTCATTTAAGAACTCTCCCCCATTTGATGTCATTGCCAAGAGAACAACATGAGAGACCTTACTTTTACAAGAAAAGAAGGATTTCTTTGGACATTAACAAATCACATGGATTTGTATCCAATAAACATTGAGTAAATTAACCATAAGAGGATCTTTTTGATTAATTTAACCAGAATCACTCAACATAAGAAAACTTACGGAGTAAATACAGAACTTTCACATAATGTAGCTCAGGGAAAGATCAATACTGAGGAATATCTCAAAAAGTCCATTTTATGTTTTATCAATATATGCATAAAGACATAATGGATTTAACTTTTAAGCATTTATGAGATAATAACACAAAACACAAAAAGTAAAGACACATATCTCATAAGATATTTGCAATATATAAAACCAATAAGATTAAATACTGCAAGTTCATCTTCCAAAAACTTAGAATTTAAATAAATAAATCTAAAAACATGCAAGATGAAAAATGTTGGAAATAGCTTGTGTAATCACAATATATGCTATACCAAACCCTAGTTATCCTTCTTGAACACAAGAATAAATTATCACAAGAAGTTTCTTAGACATTAAGATTCTTGAAAAATTATTTATCGTTCCCGAAATCCTTGTTCGTTAACAAACATTGGAACATAAGGTTCATGAAGAAGGGAGGCAAGTCATACAAACCTTTTTGACTGTTGTCGAACCAGGGCCTTTTGAATCTCCAGAGATCTTAGTACAATAGCCTTTATTTCCCGAATCTCCATCCTGGTTTGTTTTAACTCCGCAAGAACAATAGAAAACTTCTGAAGATTTGAGTTGTTAGCTCTTGGTTTCTTCATATTCTTCCTTTTTTTTTCTTCAAAGTTGAATTAGAGGAATGTGATTTCTATTTTTCCTTCATGATTGAAGAATTGACAATCATACAAACATCTTTTCCATCAGACGAAATAGTGCTTGGGGATCCATAATTTTGGAATATGGATTAACACAGACTCTATTGTTAAATGGGTTGAAATTTGGATATCTGATCTTAATTTCTCAAATTTTTGTTAACAAATTGCAACAATCATCTGGTTTCCATGGAAATATATATGTGAAGTGGTTTTTAGAAAAACCAACCCAGATCCATATTCACTGATTCAACAAATTAAGAACTTCATATGGGCTTAGCCGTACAAAAAAAAAAAAAATTAATAAAGATATTCAGTAAAAGAAACCAACTAAACCTGCTTGGAACAACTTCAAAGTGGATTGGACAATTTTTACAGATGCGTCGTTTAACAAGGAGAACTTATCCATGTGTTACGCCTTCATTCTATATTCGGTAGATCAAGAAGTTTTTACGCATCTTTCCGCAGGTTCAGATTGGGCGTCCTCGGCTTTACATGCAGAAGCAAAATCTCTCTTAAATGCTTTAAAATAGCTAGAAGACAATATTCTTTCTAGTGTCTTTATTGCTACAGATTGTAATGTTCTGGCAGATTCCATTAATAAAAAAGGAACAAACGTTTCTTGGGCAGCAGAGAATACTATAGAACAAACTACTTCTATTCTAGGCAGATTACCACAAGCTAAGGTAAAATTTATTAACAGAGATCACAACACAACATCGGACTCAGTGGAAAAACAAGCAAGAATCAGAAGACTCCAACACATGTCGAAACATTTGGAGCAGCAAGTGCAAAAAGAAAGTATCCTTTCGAATATGGATTTTCGAAAAAAATGAAATTGTAGACCTTCTGTATTATACTGCTTAATTAATATGTTTACCTTTCCTATAATTTTTTTTTTTTGACATGGTGCATAGGAATATGCCTTATCTTCCAATAGAAAAAAATAATAAAAAAATGCTAATTTTCTAACGGTAGCATGAAGTGGTAATTTAGTCCACTTTTTTTTTTTTATGCGAATAAGAAGTTTTATTAATTGATGGTCGAATTATCTGACATAAGATAACCTTCAATGACGCTAGGTGGACTGTCTAGCCAAATACTAGTTACTCTAAATTTGTTGCTGAATTTTGCAAGCTTATCAGAAACCTTATTACATTTTCTTGGGACAAAACAACATTCCCAATTCTAAATAGTTTTTAGGTTTTCAAGTGCGTCGAGCAGAATAGTTTCATTCTCCCATGCTATGGTAGGTGCATTGTTGTTGATGTATCTATCAATTCCATGAAGGTCTGTCTACAAGATAACTTCTTTCAACTGCAACTCCAAGCTCCAGCACACAACATCTCTGAATGCAATACATTCGGCTTGCTCCGAGTTTGCTATTCCTGCATAGCACTTTGCAAGCCCTCCTCTCCACTTGCCTGCATGATCACATAAAATAAGAGCAATACCAGTTAGACCAGTGTTTGATTCATAAGATGCATCACAGTTTAATTTTAAGAAATTTAATGCTGGTGGTCTCCACTGAGATGCATGTTGCGCTTCAAAAGCCTGAGCAGAGTTTTTCACTTGGTTTTTAATAGTAAGGTTGTCCATATAGTTAATAAAGCTTATTGATTTTCTAGCTACTTCCCTTGGGTCTGCACTGATCTTCTGAAATTGAACGTCACATCTAGTATTCCACAAAATCCACGAGACTGTCATTGCAGTATTTAACCAGCTTGTCTGGCTTGTTTGTTGTCGTTGTACTTGCCACCAACTCTCAAACATATTCACAATACTTTTATAACTTCTATTGAGAACTGCATATCCACCAGGCACTAGCAGCCAAACTGCTTTTGAAAAAGGGCATGTGAATAACACATACATTAAATCTTCATCAAACTGATTGCATAACGAGCACTGTTGGTTGATAAATCTGCAGACTCGTGCAAATCTTTCTTTGGTGGGTATGATGTCCAAAAAACATTTCCAAAAGAAATGTTTAACTCTTGGCCATACCTGGATGCTCCAAAAGTCTTTCAAGCTGACACTTGTACCAGGAATGAGTGTAAAAGACGGAAGATTGCCTCTACTGATTTCAAAAAGGCGAGTGTAAGCCGATTTCAACGTAAAGTTGCCATTCTTCGTTAAAGTCCAGATGAACTTGTCTTCTGCTGAAGTAGGTATACTCATTTTCAAGATTAATTATGTTGTGTCAGTATCAAACAACCGCTGAACAGTACTAATATCCCATTGCTTACTGTTTTGAAGAATGAGATCTTTGACCCAAATGAAATTTTCTAAATCTGTTGCATCCTCTCGTGGCACTGGTGGATTATCTAATCCCATAACCCAAACATCAACCCAAATTTTGATGTGGTTTCCTTGTCCAATTCTCCAACGGCTGTGCTGCCTTATGAAAGGGATTTGTCTTTGTATTCCATTCCACGCCCAGGAGCAATTGTTCTTATGTGCAACAAGAATTAAGCTGGTTCCAGAGTAGTACTTTTCTTGCATATCCTTTACCCATTCTGCCTCTCGATTAACGCATAATCTCTATGCTGCTATGACTAAGAGAGCTTGATTTAAAACTCTCAGATCTCGAATACCCTGTCCACCTTCAGCTTTGTGCAAATACAAGTTTTTCCAAGAGATGTAATAAGTACCTTTATGCTCTTCATATCCCCGCCAAAAATCTATCTGCGTTGCATTTATCTTTTTGATGATTTCAACTGGTATTTGAAGGAAACTCATTGAATAAGAAGGAATTGTGTTTGTGGCAGTCTTTATCATCAAAGATTTTCCACATTGTGACATTGTCTTCCCATTCCAAGCAGATAGTCGGTTCTTAACTCTGTCATAGAGGTAGTTGAAGCACTGAACCTTGTTTTTTCCAATAAGAAATGGTATTCCCAGATATCTTTCCGTTGTTCCCATTCTTGGTACTTTCAAACGCCTTGTTAATATTCTGCAGAATCGATGAGGGACATTAGTGCTGTTATGCACACTTGACTTGCTGAAATTTACAATCTGCCCAGAGGCATTTCCAAAATCTTCAATTGTGTTGAGAGCATTGTTAACATTATGCAAATCTGCATTGAAGAAAAGTAAACAATTTTCGGCGAAGAACAAGTGTGAGATGGAAGGTGCACCAGGCGCAATTTTGATTCCCTAAATTTGCTTCATTTGTTCTGCATGATATAATTGACGTGAAAATTCCTCCATAACAATAATAAAGAGGTAGGGTGAAAGAGGATCACCTTGTCACACTCCCCTTGTAGGCTGATAAGCTGCACATGGAGCACCATTTAGAATTATTGAAATTTTGGTGGTACTTATGCATTGCATTATAAAATTTCGAAAGGCTGCACAGAAACCCATCTGTTCCATGACGTCCAAAAGAAAAGACCACTCAAGGCAATCAAACTCCTTTGACATATCCAACTTGAGTGCCAAATGTTTAGTTTCTTCTTTTTTTATTCTTTATGGTATGCACAATTTCTTGAGCCAACTGAATATTGTCTGAGATTTGGCGTCCCGGCACATACGCTGCTTGCAGTGGTGAAATGATTTTCCCCATTAGCTTTTTCATCCTAATTGACAGGATTTTGGAAATGAGTTTATAACTTGTATTGCACAGAGAAATAGGCAGCAAATCAGATGGGAACTGTTTGTTCTTCGATTTTGGGACCAGGGTTATATTTGTGATGTTTAAACACTTCAGCATAAAACCAGTGCGAAAGAATTGTTGAATCATATTCACCACATCCGAACCAACTATCTCCCAATTTGATTTGAAGAAACCCGGTGGAAAGCCGTCTGGTCCCGGCGCCTTCCATGACTTCATGCCCTTTAAAGCTCTAAGAATCTTAGCTTCATCTGGTATTTTCATGAGCTCTTCGTTCTCTATATCAGTTATGGCACTAGGGATACACTGAATTATATTATCATCTCTTGCTGGAGAGCTAGTAGTATGCAACGTTTTTTAATGATCTGTGAGTAAATTTTCCAAATCATTTCTTGTTGTACACCAATTCCCATTGCCATCTTTAAGAGATACAATGTTGTTTTTTGATCGCCTCTTATTAGCATTGGCATGATGATATCCATTTCTAAGTAATACTCATCTCTTGCTTTCTGTCCCCAGTAATCATTTTGGATTTGATGCCAGTTTTCAATCTGGGTCTCTATTTGCTGAACTTGCAATGTTGTATCATCTGATTGTATACTTCCTTGTAGTGCTTAAATTTGTTGATGCAGAAGAAAGATATTACTATGGATGTCACCAAATTTCTCCCTATTCCACTTCGATACCAGCTTTCTTGCCACAATAAGTCTCCTTGAGAACTAATATGCTTGCGATCCATTGAATTGATGATTCCATGCCGAGACAATTTCATTTTTCAGCATCGCATCTTTTTCGTAGCACTGGAAGTATTTCCAGTTGCGTTTTCGATCTCCAGTTGACTCAGTATTATCCAACATTATTGGACAATGGTCCGATCCCAGTTGCGGCAGGTGCAGCGGCTTTGCATCAGGAAAGTGGATGGTAAAGTCATCATTGGTGATGGATCTATCAAGTCTCGACCTACGAACAGTAGTACCATGAACATTTGAGGACCATGTAAAAGATCGACCTGTGTAGCCCATATCTTCCAACCCAGCCTCATGTATTATATTGATGAAGTGAGAATCTCTTGAAGAAGAAGTAGAGTAAGAAACATCTGAAGAAGAGTACTTCCTATTAAGTTCCTACCTTGATTATCAAAAACCAAGTTCAAATCTCCAATGATGACCCATGGCTGTTGAATATCTTGACTAAGATCCTTGATATAATTCCATTGTGTCTCCTTGTGGTTTGGATAGGGGGATCCATACATGTAAGTGAGAACCCATTCCGGTTTGCTAAGATCATCCTGCACTAGGCAATTTATTATCCAAGATTCTGTATTTACTACCTTAAAATGAAATCCGTCTTTCCACATAAGTATTAAGCCACCTGCTAAGCCTCTAGATGGTACCAATTTATAATTTGGGAACCTATATGGTCGTATGAATTTCCTCATTTTATCCTCTCCTAATTTGGCCTCTGAGATGAATATTATATCAGGGTCATATTTATGCATAATATCTCTAAGATGATCTCTAGTTTTTTTTTTCTTAGAAAAGCCTTGACAATTCCATGCTAAGACCCTCATGATTCTAGTAGAATGCTTAGTTACAGCCTTATCAACACAAAAAATCCTAGAAGCTAAATGATGCATACAATTTAAATGGAAACATAAACCAAAATAATTGAAATAGTAATGAGAAAGAAAGGTTGTTACCACAGATGCATTGCCCCCCTGTTCGTGCATGTCATTCAGCTTTGTGTTGTTATTTTTGGCCTTGAGAGCATCACTATCCACTGTATCCATAGGATCAACATGAATGTTTGGTGAAGCATAATTATTATTGGCAACTCCATGAGTAACCAGGATAGGTCCTACAATTCAAGGATTTGCACCATTGTCTTCAATGTGTTGGTTCCTAGCTCTCTTGCTATTCCTAGAATTTTCATCTTCCATTTCCTGCTCTTTCTCAACTTGAACGTAGTCATAATCCTGATTGTCTTCTACAATATTTGTTACCTGCTGTGTAACTGCACTTTTTTTAGCACAATGTTCTTCATACTCTTCCTGAGTCATAACCCTTTCTTTTAAGTACTCAGCAACTGCTTCACATGCATCATCATCGTGGTCAATAGTATAACACTCATCACATATATTATGGGGTTGTTTGACCCAATGATATCTGATCCATGTAGGTTCACCAGAGTTAGTATTCCACCATTCTCCCCTCTTCAAAGGCTTTTTAAGGTCCATTTCAATACGTGCATCGATCATATTAGAACCTCTAGGCCTACAGTTTTTTGGTTCTGTTGAGATTTTCTTTCCCAGATCCGTAATCGCTTCATCAACCACAGCAACATGATGATACTCCAAAAGTAATCCTTTGAACTGAACGTTTCTTGCCTGAGTGGTGAACTTATAATCTTTATACGCCACAGCAGTGGTGTAAACTTGCAGAGCTAATAAACTTTTTAAGACATTACATGGAGACTTTTTAATCACCTCTTTCATATCTTTCTCTGAGTTGAACTTGAAGACGTAAAGATCCTTTCCCACTACCTTCATTTCCATTTTCTTATATTTTTTCCATAACACATCCAGTTCATCCTTCACCTGCGAGGTTTCAATCTCATCATCATCATCTTCTTTCTTTCTGACCAACAGCTTCTTTCTTTATGACCAACAACTTCCCTATAAGACTATTTGACCATGCATCTGCAGCTTCATTAAAAGTCTTCAACGAACCAATAGCACCCCTATCTTTCCTAATGGAAGTGGCCTTCATTCTTTCAGTGATTAAAGCAAGATTGTTGTTGGTATTGTGACTCCATAAAATGACAACAACTTAAACTTGTATTAAACATTAGGGTTTCAGAGTGATTGACAATTGTATTGACTTTAGAGGGTTGCTCTAGGGTTTTTATTCTATGGTATTTGATTTTCAGGATATTTTGTTTCCTTATAAAAAGCCGAGAATAATTTAAATTTGACAATAAGATTATTCCGTTTAACTGGATATGCATGAAGATCGTAATAGCTTTTTGACTACGCAAATCACGGGGTATTCTAGGGGGGAAAGTTTGGGATTTGAATTTTTTAATTTCGGATCGGGAGGTAAACTGGTAGACTCACCTGGTTACTCATAATAATCAAAACTTGATTGGGAAAACAATTATAAATCTCATATTGAGAAAGCTTCATAGTTGATACACTTTCATTTCGCAATACTGCAGGATTGAGATAGACTGTTGCTGGTAAAATTACCACAGTTGATAATACTATCAAAATGCTGATACAAGGCCAAAACACAAAGTTCCAATAAAGGAGATGATCCATGGCTGAAACAGGAGGGATCTGCACAAAGATTAAATAGCCATCAAAATTAGAATCATAAACGATAAATAATAAAAAGACTTAAAACAGTGAGTGGATTATAGAGAAACTCAGAGATCTAAAGCAAACATCAAAAAAATCTAGAAACAGAGAGTGATTTTTGCACCGGAAGAGTCCAACATTGATAAGAATGACTTTCACGCGTATGTAAAACCTCAAAAGCCTTGGTCATATCTAACTTAATAGCCATTAGCCCTGATTTGTTCCTATTCTTTCTCATACTATCTGTCATTTCATGAGCTATCACAATATTATCAGTGATTTGCCTCCAATTGTATATATAATTTGAGACCGAAATACCGGCTCCAGAATGAAAGTTAGGCCAAAAGCTTGAATTCTAGAGCTCTTGGCCCCCTACCAATAGGAATCAAGAGTTTCCATAATTTTCGATATTATTTTTAGCACCACGCCGGGTGGGTGGTTACCTGATCATCTTATTTTCGTTTTTCCATTCCAAAGAAAATCCTAAAACCCTAACAGGTTAATACGCGTTATATCTTCCTCCATTCTTTTTCTTTCGGATTTTTGATCTTTTCAATGCTCTTGATCCTAAACCATGTCTATCGGGTAAGTTCCTACACTGAAATAATATTGTTCTTCATCTAGGATCACACTGAAATAACATTGCAGGTGATAATAGATTACCTAGGATCACATGTTTGATTCACACTATAAAGAATCATAGCTTATTTTACACATGCTTTTCTATTCAAGGTTAATCCTTTACCTCTTTGGTTTTGTTGGCTTTTTTTTTTTTTTTGAACTTCTAAGGATTTTATTTATGTTTCTGTTTTTATTAGCCTGCTTTTTCATATAACTGATCTTTATTTTTATGAATGATGGTTTAGTTTACAGGATATGTATTATGGAATTGGAGGCAAAACTAAGCCCACTCTAAAAGTGACATATGAGGTTTGGAGTTTTGTTACATTTGTCTCATTTCTAAGAAATTAAATTATGGAAATTTGTGATTCAGAAATACTACGCTGAATGTTGTAATACGCTTTATTTTTTTCCGCTCCTAATTCGCTTCATCTCCTAAACACCGTTGCATCGACATTCATAAACTCAGCATCCCAATTCCTTTACTAGCTTATGTTGGAGGATGCAGTCTGCTCAATTACCTAGGATAAAACCGCCACATTCTCACAAATTGGTGTTCTGGTCGGGTTGATCCTCAGTGGTACCACTCACTTTACAGTGGTCACTGCTTTGTGCCTGTGAGGCTTGATAAGAACAAATAATAACGTCTGAAATAGAGCCAGACATACCATATTATTGTATACCCTGCCACTAGGCCTCTTATACCTTCCCACTAGGCCTCTTAATGAGTGAGTGAGCTACAGAAAAAGAAATTTCCGACATGAAAAAGGTAGAGGTAACCTCCTCAATGTCCTCATATACATTTAAGCAATTACATTGATGCCATTAGTAGTTAGTAAAAGCCAATTCTGATTGATAAAGTAGATACATCCTTATGATAAAGTAAAAACCAAACTCTGTTTTGGCTAATAAAATATGCACACGAACTGAATCTAATTTTCCTATATATATGATTGTTTCAGAATTCTAAAATACATTGATCTTTGTAATTAATTCACTTGCTCTGTGATGGAGGGCATTCATCGAGGATGATATTTGGTAGAGATAATAATGTTGCGTGTGATGGCAAACATGTTTCTCGGAGACGGTAGTATATTTTCAGCCAATATGTACCTGCTAACCTTGCAAAGATAAATCGCATTGTTATTGATGCCAACCTTGCAAAGATATCTCAGATCCGTGGATACCTGTGTAAGTGTTAATCCTACCATACATTTGCAAGGTTTTTAGCTCTTTCTTATTTGTTGATTTCACGGGGTTTTGTGGTTTATGTCTCTTGCTTTTCTAAGTGATGATGTGTTTTTTTCAGCTGATATCAGGGAAACAAATCATCACAACTGATGCAAAGGTGGTTTCATATAGGAACGCGGTAAAGGAACAACTACGAAACACTCTCAAATGATATGAGCGCCTTTATCACTTCTCAAGTATTTGAACCAATCGGTATTAAAGGAATCCTTTTTTACATGTACAAACTTCTATAGTCGGTGGTTTATTAAGATGCGGAATCTACTTTTTTTTCCTCTATAAATCATTTGATAGAAATGAGTATAGTGGAATAAATTACCTCACCTTTCCTTTCAACAATCCAAAGAAAGTTCTTGGATTGCTTCATTATATCAGGAAAAGGTCTGCTAAGCAGCCATAGGTTCATTTTTTAGCTTAAGTCGTTTGAAGTATATCATTATTAGTTGTTGCAGCAATAATGTCTTAAAATTTAGATTCCCAGTACTTGCAAGATGCTAAAAAAAACTTAATAGAAGTTCACTCACACCAAAAAAAAACTTCGAGCAGCAAGTCTTCTTACAAAAGAAGAAAGGCGGAAGACCTCCTATGATAGGGATGCCTTGATATGGTAGTGCATAAGAGGTTCATTAAGGGATATGTGACTTGGAAAATGTGGTGATATATCTCCAACTTTACTTAGTAAATATTGTAGTTTCATGGTAACCAAGCGATCAGGCATCCATAATGATAATTCAACAAGTCAATAATACACTACATGGACCAAATAAAAAATAAACTTTATGATTTCGTATCATGACCTCCGATCACAAGAGGCGACAGTTGTTTCATCACCGGCAGAGCCATTAGATTTGCTTGCAACGTTAAGTCCAAGCTAAACCAATTAGTTCCTGAAAATTTACGATAAAAATGGTATACTTTCGAAGGGCTCATTGGTGTTGTCGAAGGCCAAACCTCCCTTTTAGTCGTGTAAATTTTGTATCTATGTCCTTTGTATACTGAATTGTAGTGGAAATTTGGTATGTCCTTTGTGTATTCGGATTCAAAGTTGGATAAAGCAAATTTAAGTAAGTATGATCAAAAAAGTAATTATTTGGAATTTCTTACATTCCTGCATTATAGATTCCATAGCCGGTGGTTCTCAAATAATTGAATATTTTCATAAACTTAATTTTTTCAAGTAATACTATTTCTTAGTAGTTGTTTCATTATTTGAGTACTTAATGAGAAAGAGGCGGTGAATAATTATGTAGACTTTTGATGCCAATATTTTTATTATCACATTATCTCACATTATATTAGTCGTCCAAAATAGGCGGGCCAATATGCTAATACTAAGTGACTTCTACATTTCTGCAGCTACAACTGTCCAATCTACTAATATTACATTTTGACACAATAGGAAAGACATGTCTCTATTTCACAAATAATAGTACAATTAACTTAGTCCCGTGCAACGCACGGGCAAGATACTAGTAATAATTGATTTTGACTCAACATATAGCCACTATTCGCACAGCTTCTCTCTGATTTATTGGTCCACTTTTATGCCACGACTCCTTGGAGTAATCTGGTGGGATATATTTCTTTCATTTTAGCATTATGATTCTTGTCTCTAGTCATTTTCTAGCCAATTAGGTAACAGATATAATGATCTATCCAATTCTTTCCAGACCACAAAACTATTCTCTCTATCTCCTTCCCTCCCTAACTACTACACAAAACAAAATCCTTATTCCTTCATCACTTTATTTTTCTTCCTCTGTTTCACGAAAGAAAAAACATCTTGCGAAAATCCAAAAATGTTAGCAAGAGAATCACCTTCGAGTTGTTTTGATATTCCAGAAGAAATTCTATCGTTATTACCATCAGATCCATTTGAACAGCTCGATATTGCGCGTAAAATTACATCGATTGCCTTATCAACACGTGTAGCGAAACTCGAATCGGAATCGAACCGTCTTAAAGCAAAAGTTGAAGAGAAAGATGATTTAATATCTGAATTACAGTCTCAGATTGAAACCCTTGATTCTGCTCTTTCTGAAACTGCTGACAGACTAACTCAAATTGACCAAGAAAAGGCATGATGTTTTTAATTTTTTTGTATTATTCAGTTCTACTGGTTCTGGTGTTTATCCCGTTTGTTTTGAATCCGGTTTTTTGGTTGTTGATGTAGGAGAGTTTACTGAAGGAGAATGAATCTTTGTCAAACACAGTAAAAAAGCTCAATCGAGATGTTTCCAAGGTAAATTACTGATCGTCATACCATTTGGTTATTTAACTTATTTTCATTTTATATAGTATTCCGTCCGTTAAAGGGTTGTTCTTGAATGATTGAATTCCACCTATAGTCTCCGGTTGGTACCGGAGGCAGGACAAAGCTAGGAAAATTTTCGTTTTTTTTTTTTTTTTTTTTTTTGATAGTCTAATCAGTCACACTGGATTGAGGCTAAAATTAGAATAAGGGAATGGGTCACCCGGCGTCATCCTTTTAAGCACTACTACTGCCGAGTTACTTACTCAACTGTTTTGCAAACTTTCAGTTAGAGGTATTCAAGAAAACACTCATGCAGTCACTGCAAGAGGAGGATGAGAAGGCTGTAAGTTATCGATCACTATCACTCTAATACCGATAGAAAAATTCTGCCAGCTTGATATTTGACGGCTGCTTGTTTAAAACATTAATGACATTTTTCGAGTTTGACTATAAGTTTGTACTGCTAACAACTTTTCTTTTCTTCCCTTTCTCTCTAGCCAAAAGGATCTTCTCAAGTTGCTAAACAGATACAAGGAAGTCCAAATAGTATTTCTTCAGGATCAAACCATGGAGGTATATTCTGATATTCAAACTCGTCGTTTCCATCACTTAGGGAGACACATTTTAAATTCGTGGTTGACAGTAAATTTGTTTCTTGTGTACCATTACAGAAGATGATGCTGCAGTTTTGCCGCCATCGGTATCATCTTCAATTAGCAGGAGTCAGTTTTCCGAAACTGAAAATTCACAAGAAGACAGTGGTAATTCAGTAGAGACAGAGGGTATGTTGCATTATCTTTCTCTAATTAAGTTCAATATACAATACAAGATCATCTGTATATATTAAGAACCTCTCAATTTTTTTTTTTGTTAGTTCGTTATTTTGGTTTTGCCCATTAAATGTTTCTCATCATCCTTCTGTTTTTCATATAGTTGTGGCAGCACCAAGATATGGTTCACAAGGTCCTCTACTAGCTTCTTACAGTAACACACCAAAGCTTACTCCCCCGGGTTCCCCTCCAAGTTATCCTCCACGAAGAACACTGTCTAAACCGACATCACCAAGGCGACATTCTATTTCATTTTCCTCCACAGGGTCAGGAATGTTTGATCGGTCGTCAATATACTCTTCAATGCCATCCAGCTATCAGAGTTCAGTATCAAGTTCTCCTGCTCCTGAAATGGCATCTCAATCTGGTTAGCTTAATTTAATAAAAACTTCTAACTCGCCTAGTTTTTTTTTTTTTTTTTTTTTTTTTACTAATAGTTTTTTGTCATTGCTGAAGGTCGAACTCGTGTTGACGGAAAGGAGTTTTTCCGCCAAGTTAGGAGCCGTTTGTCTTACGAACAGTTTGGTGCATTCTTAGCCAATGTGAAGGAGTTGAACTCACACAAGCAAACCAGAGAGGTATACATAAAAAACTTAAAGACAAGTCACGATCAATTTCCTTTTCATTGTCATAGGTTTCGTTTCTCTTGGTTTAATTCAGTATATTTTCTTTTGCAGGAAACTTTAAGGAAGGCGGATGAAATATTTGGCGTGGAAAATAAAGACCTGTATACCATTTTTGAAGGATTGATAACACGAAATCTTCATTGAAGCGCACAGATGTGATCCTGTAATATTGCGATATGTTTAAAGTGAATGTAGGAGCATTTGTTATTATATTTTACTTTCTGACTCATGAATTTATCCATGTGAGAAGTTGTCGACGTTGTAAAATGTCTGGTAATGGTACCATGGTAGTATGGTACATTCTGATTTGCAAGTTCATCTTCAATTGCCCACCAAGACGACCGTGGCAAAACTCAACCATATGGTCCAATTTCGCTACTTTAAGCTAACACAACGGAGTAGCAAATCAAGTAATACCATCGTAGACAGCTCTACTAAGGGCCGATACCAAACAACGAAACAGCTGATGTAGAACATCACAAGTCAACGGAGTTGACTACACAGGCTTCCTACCTTTAGTAAATGAAATGAATAATCAAGTGGTTTTGTCCCATTCCCATACTAAGATTTTTAGACAAGACAGGTCTGGTCTTCTCTTTGCCGATTTTGACAGAAAAAAGAAGAAGATAATTATCCCACAGTGGGATTTTCATTTTGGTTATTCATGTGGCATGTCAAATTTGCATTTCTGGTTATCCTCATTAGATTTTCCCTTAGCTTCCAAATCCAAAGCATCCACTTCTCAGAAACTGGAAGCATCAACGGTGCAAGAACCCCAAAGTTTATATCCAACTCTTAAAAAAAATAAAAAGCATGTTTAACTCTCACGATCACACCATCACATTACTTCGACTGAAAAATAATGAATATTTTCTTTTTCTTAGTCACATAGTTTACACAAAGGAAATTTAAAGATTGCTCCGAAGGTGTTCGATGAAATGTCCATAAGAACTTTCAATACCATGATATGTGATTAGGGGGGGCAAGCTTATAAAATTTCCTGATTTTGTTACTCTAATCCGAGGATTAAAATGTACGCACTGGGTGGTAGAATTGAATGATTTCAAGAGATTACTTAAGAAGATGCTTTGAAGAGCTGTAGTTACTTGGAATACTATGATCTCTGTGTATCTAAGCGTAGCTTTTGTGCTTTTTCAATAAACAATAGACGAGAGAAATGATGTTGCATGGAAGAAGGTGTATATTTGAAGTGACCGACCCAAAGAGTAATTGATGATTTAGAGAAGGTAGAGCTTTCAACTTACCATAGCAGTTCAATAGATGGACGGTAAGCATTACTCTTTCTGTTCTAAATTCTTATTTACCGGCTACGAAATAAATTTATCTATCATACTTTATCACACGGAAAGTAATTTTGGTATGATATGGAAAGTACCTTGTGATAGAAATTTAACCACAAATTTAATCTCTAAACTGCTACACCATGTATGTCACAGTTAGTAAATTTCTTATGCTTCGTCTTATAATTTCTTCCCTGTTAGGAATACTGGTGAGTCAACAAAGTTAGCTACCAAATACTCAAATATATGCAGCTAAATAGAATTTGGTCTTCTTTTGAGTTATAATCAGGTTTAAAAAGAACTTGGCTTCTGTTCAACGTCACTCTTGTCCCAGTTGAAAATTATCGTGGTTCATCATTTATAATGGTTGGCGATTAAACGAATCAATTGATTAGACTAGTTTGATGGGTATATCTGCCTCTAACGATGCATTCTAGCCCCCAAGGATTCAGCCAGCAAGTCTTGTACTTTTATTTGACTTACCAATACCATGTTTGAACCCCAATTACCTTGCTACACTTGATGCACAGATTTATATGAATGTGACCAATTTTTTTCATGAACCTTTCTAGCAAATACAATCTAACCTAAAAAGGTATCTTCCAGATCAGATGTGCTTTAATTTACCTTCAAATTCTTAGAGAAGGCAAGGAATGAAATTTATGTCAAGACAGAAACCACAAACTAGTATATATTGAGTTGGATCCTTTTGAGTCAGGTGTCCCTTTGACAGTGGTAGTAGGGGGCGTAAAGCACAACTTGGTCGCAACTTTGGGATTTTGTGATGATTGATGGGTAGATATATCCATTAAGTTCTTTGTCCATACGGATATAAGTTTTGAAGAGTGTCAAGAACTAACATGCAATCACACGAAAAATGACTATTATTTTTACCAAATATAAATATACAAACCCTTTACTTACTACCTTAAAGCTTAATCTGTAATTACATGGAAGAGAATTAGAGAATTATACGAACTCGGAAGAATAATATGGAAGCTTCTTCATATCTTTTCTGCCATCTGCTTTGTTAGCTCATGAAATCACAAGCGTTTTGTGATATGTCAGAATTTGACTGTCTCAGTATCTTTTCTGCCATCTGCTTTTTAAACAATATTCATCTCATTTAACCTAAAACTCTACCCATGGTTTACACTCATTTATTCATTTCACAAGACCTCTTGACTTTATCATCTAACAAAGCACTATTGTTCCTAGTAATGGCTGAAAGAATATTCTCAAAGTGGCAGCTTAAAATTACAAAATTTATGGCGAGATTTTGATAATTTACCATGAAAGAAAATGAAACTATCTGTTAGCTCATCTCCATGGTGAAATGCATTCACAAGCGTAGAAGGCAAAAACCTATCCTGTGATATGTCAGAATTTGACCTGTTCCCACCTTTCATTAAGAACTTCTCAATTATCAAAAATGATTTCTGCCACAACCCTTCTTGTTGTTTTTGTTCTTTCAATACACTCAGCACATGTTTTACAATATTCATCTCATTTAACATGTTTACACTCATTTCCACGTCGACTTTATCATCTAACAACGTAGTAATGGCTGAAAGAGCAGCTTCAACCACCTCACCTTTTCATGGTATAAACAAGCTAATAACCTCTCTACTGCATTGGCGTCAACCAAGCAAAAGGTGGTTTCTGAAGAACATACCCTTTTGTGAACTGAACACACCTGTATCTTTTTCTGCTTCTGCTTTGTAAGAAATAGAAGAAGCCTTGGTATGTAGAACAACTTCATGAACTTGGTTCTGTTGATTTGTGGTGGTTTTGATGGAGTTATTGATTGTACTGACAGCTTCTCTAATCCAATTGCTGATAACCTCTGAACTTCATCACTTGTTCCTCTCATTAGTAGTTGTGTCAGTACTAATGTGAAGTTGCAACTACTTGCAAGCTGTAATATCTGTCTTTCATATAACGTAGTTGTAAATCTGACAAGAATACCCACTAATCCTTCTAGGTAAAGATTTGTAAACCTGCTTGTTCTTGTTCCACTTATTTGGATTTCATTGATTATCTGTATAACTGCAGGTATTCTTCCCGTGTACAAAAGGGCTAGATTGAGTGGTAAGTTCTTGTGGGGCAACAATGCTAGGAATTTTGCAGCTATCACAATCTTTTCAGTTAATTGGGCGGTTTCAGGTGGTATTTTAATCAGGTTTTCTGGTTGGCCTTTAGTGTTACATAGTCTGTCTGCAAGTGTATGGCCCATGTAGGTTGTGAGTGTGAGTAAGAGCTTAAGGGTTTCAATTCCAAGTTCCTCAGATGGAGAATCAAGAAATTCAATTAGGGTGTAGCTTGCATCTGTTTCTTTAATCGCAGATACCACAGTGGATGTTGATTTTGGATATTTGATCAAACAGTGAAAATCTTGATGAGGTTAATGCACACTTCATCTGAGGTCAAATTTCTTAGCAATTCAATGAGATTATACACAAAATAATGTGATGTCATTGTGTGTCCATGGGTGTTTACTTTGATGTTCTCGAGAAGAATACCTGAGTCGAGTAGGTTCGCTAGGATTGCGACTGATTCTTTCTAAGAATTCAGTCTTCCGCTATCAATTTTTCGTGTAAACATCTCTTCAATCATGATTGGGACAATAGCTGCTTCTACAAGTGTATTACTGTTTCGTTGGTAGGATGAGATTTTTGCAAGACCGTTGAATGCTACTTTTCTTGTGAGAGATTTTTCACTCTGCACCATTTTGATAAGAGTTGAGGAAGCTCTTTCAGCAACATAAGTTTCAGAGTCATGCCCGAGAACAATTACCCCAAGGTATGCCCCCATCTGCATCTGCATGTCCTCGGATCCTGTTTCACTTATTCGTTTTAGAACATCTCACGGATATTCATGCTACTATTCTGATAACTTGCAAAGGGTAGTTTGGTTATTTTAGTGTATGCATTATGTTGGACATGAGACCAAGTAAGAAAATTAATTGATAGTGAACATTTTGCAGGACTGAGGAAGTTACAAAGGACATACCGTCAATAAGATGGTTTAGAAGGGGTTCCAGGAGACCATTTTCGGCCATGCACTTTATGTTCTTCGGAGATTTCTCTAAGTTCCTTAGAATTTTGTTTGCGCTCTCTGCAGTAAAAGCATCCAAGGACTGGTTAAATTTAATAGTGATCAGCATCAGAATCGCCCCGGCTATAGAACCAATTTTCTCGCAAAGTAGTTCAGAGGTGGAAAGTTCTAGCAGCAATGACAGGGATGCATGCCTCTCTGGAAGGTGATTGCTTGACAACATCGTTATTATAATCGTTATAGTTTTTTTCTTTGCAATCATATCCTGCACACATGCACCCACAACACAAGAATATTTCTTTAGACTAACAAGACGAACAATGTTGGCGTCATGCACACGCTGTGGTATTAGACTTAGCAGGAGAAATGTTGATCGGTAAACCAATGGGTAACTTCCAAGTTTATGCTCATAACAGCCATCTTATAGAGTGTATTATGTAAGTTATATTATGTAAAGTGAAAAGCTCATAAGAATATATGTAAACCTTGGCCTCATCATCGTTTTCTACCAATAGCTGTAGTGTTGCAAGTGTCATGCACCTCACTTTCTTGTCCTTGTGAATTATTAACTGAGAAAGTAATGGTAAAACTCCAATTTTACGCACTTGAACCTTGGTATATGTCTTCTTCCGGCAGAGATACTGCAAATCTTTTAGTGCTTCAATTATCATAATGTCCGAGCTGCACAATGACAAAGCTGCCCGGGCAACTTTGATTCTTGCTGCTTCATTTCTCTCCGTCCACTCTTGAATTGTAGTCTTTAAAGCTATGTTGGTATTCAAGTCCATAGTCACTAGTTTCTCCCCTGTGGTTGGATAGACAACATCCTCTGCAGTATCGCCTAGCTTTTTGAACCACTCTGTTATTGCCCTCCTCTCATAGGTCACTCCATTTGCTACAGTAACTGGGTCGTTCATGATGTCTTTAGTTAATGGGCAGAAAAATGTCTGGTATAAGGGTTCCACATACTCGGCCAGTCGTGGAATTGTCTTTGATGACTCTGAACTACTACTGTCATGGTTACGTTGCCCCGAGTAATCTCTTCCACTAAGAAAATTGATTGTATTTGGCATGTCAAATGATTGAGAAACCTCTGTTGAGACTTGATCCACTGTGTAAAGATCAGTTTCTGTCGATTCTAATTTTAATACAGCTAACTCAAATGGTGGAAACTGTAATTGTGACTTTTTGGCTTCTGATACTTGAATTTGATTGTGGCTAATCTCAAAAAGAGCATCTTTCATCTCACGTGATATAGACCGAACAGCAATTTCTGCATATTCTTGGTCGGCAAAAACCGAGGATGGTATTAAGTTTAAGCTCTCTCCTATATTTCGTATGACACCAGTTAACTGTTCTATGATGCTACTGACTTCAGGATCAGGAACCGATGAGACCTGATTACTGCATTTTCCTATCAGGAACTTTGCATGAACTACTTTTTCAGAGTGAGATTTTAGAATCTGTGTTGCATTTGGTGGTGAATAATCTGATGTCAGCAACTCCATTATAATGGGATTAGTTCGTTGAAAGTAGCATCCAATATCCATGAAGGTCTCGTTTTCTATTTTCACACACACAACTAATTCTGCGATCTCTGAAATAGATGCCAACAGGGACTGAGCAAGAATTGTATTACAGTTTGGATCATCCTCCAGCTGCAGAACAGAAGGAGCTCCATGTTATTCATGATCAAGTTCATAATCGATAAAAGTGATTATAAAGACAGCGGTTAGGGATCTTCTTTCTAATATATCTGATAAATTCACATTTAAAATAATAAAATAGGTTTCAGCTACATTTGTAGTGGAGTATCTGAGTCATTACTGGGGATTCTAACCTTAATTTTTTTTTTCCTTACATGATCACAGGTAAACTGAGTAATACTGAAGTCTGACGCAGAATCCCAAAGAATATAGTGTTTCAGTACTTTAATGTTTACTATAAAGAACAAAATCAAGAGGTAACTAACTTTTCCCATTAAATTTGCAAATTTAGCTGAATGAAAAAAATAGAAACTAAGGTTTTAGTTTCTATTAAATTCGCAAATTTTCCACTAAGGTTTTCATTACTGGAGGAGAGTGTGAAGGTTTGAACAAATATTTGAAAACTGAAAGGTCAGGAATACTTACTGCTGATATCTTTTCCATGATCCTGTCTGAACTGGCTTCTGTATCCGAGCTTTCCTGAGTCATGTTAGAGCCAAAAATAGTTTGTTGAAAACACATGAAACTAGAAAGAATGGAAATGTCGTTGAAGTCTTCGCATAACTAGCAAATTGTCTTTATTGTATTCATTGTAAAACTAAGAAAGCTACGTGTGATTTAATATAAACTCACAGTGACAGTTATTTGTCTCGTTATATTAGAATTTCACAAAGAATCAGCTCTTGGACCGATGCTGATTCATACTATATGAATATGATGTGCATATTGTAGTGGATTCATACGGACAATCTAGTAAAGCATGGCAAAGTAACCATGGATCTGGTCAAACTGAATTCGACATATAGTTTGGTCTCAAACGCTTCATTTTCAGTTTTGGCAAGTCATCCCCAATCCCACCAATCTTGTAATCTATTTTACTCTATTTTATTTTTGTGTATCGTTGTACAAGTTTCTCGAATGAAAAAGACTGGAAACCACCATTATTTAATTCCATGGGTTTGGTAAATGTTGAGTTGATTGGGTAAAATGGTGACGTGCCCATAAGTAACATAATACGACTGTATTTATTTTGCAAAATAAAATTTTTCTTATCGGCTGAGGTGGTGATGTGTACATAAGATCAGGGTACACGGCCATGGAAGCATCATGTGAAAATATGGCACTAGTAATGGGGATGGATTTTTTTGGTAGAGAAGGTCTTCAACCATGTCGTTTCTCTGTATGGCTAGATGCTCTGCCACATGAATGCTGGCTCACCGGAAAAAACAAGTTACATGTGCTGTCTTTGCAGGTGTCCAACAGTTAAATTTGGTCCACACTTAATCCTACTTATATCAGGACGGCACCAGGGATTGCTTTAATTTTGTATTGACCTAGGCTGATGTTAATAATCAAGTGATAAAAATGAAAGAAGTAAAAGAAACTAGGAATTACCTATAGGTACTACTTTAGTGATACTAGTTAGTGGCAGGTCCACCCACTAAAGCCCAGTAACTAGAGGTCCATAATAAAAAGAAAACATAAAAAAGGACCCAATTTTTTAATCCCAGGTCCTACTCACGTGTGTAACTTATTACGTGTGTTTTAAAATTTTCTAAAATAGCCTTCACTATATATAATAGAAATAAAAGCTATTTTTCTCAATTTTCCTTTTCTTCTCAGATCCGTTTTCTCTCTCCCTCTCCTCTTCTCTGCTGATGTCGGTTATGAAGTTTAGACCTAGGGTTTGTGAAGATGTTTCGGTTTTTACAGGGTATGTTATGTAATTGTAGGAATGAATATCGCGACAAAGAATACTTCGCGAGATTAATAAACGATCGCGTCGCGAAGGAGTCGCATGGAGGTAAATAAATGACGTAATAGATGACGACAGTCAGAACATGAGGAAAGTGTGAAGACTTGGCGAGATTTAGGAGTGTCGCGAGGACAAGCAGTTATACATTCGCGAGGATTCGCGAGTTGTTTCCGAAAATAAAGGACAACTTAGCTGTCATCCACTATGTAATACCCTATACAAAGGGTCGAGTAAGTCTGTTGTGAGAGAGATCTTTTTTGAATTGTTAAGCAAGTCGTTAAGAGAGAGAAAACAGAGAGTAATTGTAATTGCTTTGGTTTTGTTCTAATTGTATTTGTAAACATTTCAAGAGAATAATCAATCAAGTTCAAAGTTTATCATCTTTCAGAGAGTTAATTACATTAAATCTAGTGAGGGGTGTAGTGTGGGATTTCTTGCAACTACATATGCGCTAGAAACAGGGAGAATTTGGAGTAAGAAAAGAGAAATTTGATACAATTTTTAAAAGAAAGGAATGGCTAGAAAGAGAAATGTATCAGAAGGACCAACAATCGTGAGAAGAAGCGGGAGACTTGCCGGTGAAAGGAGAAATGAAAGGGGAGAATCATCAAGGATGAATATAAGAAATGATGAAGAAAATCAAATTCAATCGCCAATTCAACCGATTGCAAACACAACTACAGATTATGATAGAGTAAGCGTCCACACATGGAGATCAGATTCTATGGAGGAAAGAGAGGAAGAGCAACAACAGATAAATAACGGACGAGAAGATAGAAATCGAGAAGAGATGGGAGAAACAATTCGTGGAAATGAAGAAGTCGCAGCATTAGAGGCATTGAGACAAACAATGTATGAAGAAAGGCGGTTAGAAGCAGAGGAACGTGCAAATTTAACAAGGCAAAATCATGAGTTGAGAATGGAAAATCTGAGATTGCAAAATAGAAGATCGAGAAGTAGTAACAGATCAAGATCAAGATCGGTCAGAGAAGATAGGAGGAGAACATTACCTGTAGAGACTATTAATGAAGAAAATGTGGAAAGAGAACCAAATCTTGGTGAAGGATGTCGCGAGAGAAGAGAAATAGAAGGAGATCGTTATGTTCCACAACCTGAGACTGTACAAAATGGCCAAAATAATGGAAATCAAGGAGATAGGCAACCTCGAGAGCAGAATAATCCGACTAACGAAGAAAATTGGATAGAAGGAAGAAGAATATTGCATGGGAGAGAGGCACGAAGGAAACAAAAGGAGATCGAAAATGACATTGAAAAACACTATGTTGAGCAGGCACGTTTAGCTTGCGAAAGAGAAAGATTGAGGCGAAAATAGAAGAACGTGAATTTGAAGAGGCAATTCTACGGAATAATCATGACAACCGAGAAAGAAGGCGCGAGCAAAATCGCAATAAGGAAAATATCAATGAAGAATATGAAAGAGTGCAAAGGAGAGTCGATAGACAACCGAGAAGAGAAATTGATAGATATAATGGTGTACAGATTCGCGAAAGAGATGAGGGAGAAAGCCGCAGAGAAAGGAGAGAAGAAAGTGATGAGCCAGAAAATATGAGTAGAAATGAGCGCAGAAGGAGAGAAGTTGAATTAAAAAGACCAGTAGATTCAAATTCTGAGGCAAACGAACAAATCTTTAGAGAATTGGCAGAGATGAGAGGAATATTGAACAATGTTAGAAGAAAAGGAGGAAGAAGACAGGTTAGACGAAGCAATTGCGTGTCGCGAAGAATCCCTTTACATTAGAGGTGCGATTAAGAGGTATACCCCAAAATGTAACTTGCCAAAGACTAACCAAAGATTTTTGATGGGACAACTTGTGCAATACAACACATCAAGGCGTATGTAAGATGTATGTTACAATGGGAGAATCACGATGCCATATTATGTAAATACTTTGCATCAAGTTTGACCGAGAAGCGTTGAAGTGGTTTGAGGGTTTACCAAGAAATACTATCACGTCATTTAACCATTTACAAGCTATATTTTTAGGGGCGTATATAAGTAACAACTCCTCGCAACCAGGTATTGAAGATGTATTCGGGTTGAAACAAAGAGTTGGTGAAAGTTTGAGACATCTAACTCATCGGATGGAAGACAATGTGCAAATGAGATGGCCGGAAGGGTAGATGAAAGATACCTCATACTTGTCATTCATAAATGCTATGTTCGCAACCAATCTATTGTATGTTCGGGTTTTAGAGTCAAGAATACGATTACAATGACTGAATTACGAGAACTCCAGGAAGAGTATATTGCTTTAGAAGAAAGACAGAACGAGATGGAATCTTACCCATGGCGAACACAAATTCTAGCATCGCGAATGGAAGTTTATTACCTCAACTTGTACACACAGTGGCGAGCACATCGCAAGGTCAACAAGAAAGAAAGGCAGTTGATGTAGGACCAAAGTTAGTAGCCATGGGAAGTCGAGAACAGGAGGAATTTGAGAAAGAAAGGAACTACTACAATCGTGGTGGGAATAATAAGATCCAAAGGCTCGATCATCCGCAGGAGACTTATGGAGGTCGAAGGCAGAATAATAACTATCATGGAGGGCAGCGAAGTCACAGAGTAGTGTGGAAGGAAATTAAAATGCCGCCATTGAATGCCAGTGTGGAAAAAATATGGGAAGCAATACTCTTGATGGAAAACATACCTGCACCATGGAATGCGGGAAGTGAACCACCATATGGAGATAGGAGTCACGAGTTCTGTTCTTACCACCGCTTTCACGGGCATCTAACAAATTACTGCAGAAACATTAAGAGAATTATCTTGAGAATGATCGACCAAGGGAAGCTGAATCACTTTTTAAAAGAAGAAGAAAAAGCTCAACATTTACCGCCACCACCAGCAAAAGGAAAGGGAACATTTGTTATAGAAGTGGGGGCAAAGACTAAAAATTTGTTTTAAAGAGCTGCGAAGAGAGAATGGCAAAACGGAAAGGTTGGAGGAAGAATGTAAAGGATGAGCGAAGAAAAGAAAGGTTAATGGTGGATACCATAGAAACGAAAGAAGAAGAGATGTTGCGAAGTGAATGCGCAAAAGCAATTGAATATCATGATGGAAAGGAGACATTGAAAAGCTTGACTGACGCAGAGGCAGAAGGAAGTAGGAGTAAAAGGTGTAAAAAATGAATAATTGCGAGAAAAGATAACAATTTAGTGATGAAAGCATGATAAGGATAAGAAGCAGAGTGATGGTTGCAGAAAAGTTGTGCGAGAATCTCTCCATGAAGAATGTATACAAATCTATAGAATAATTGAAATGAGATCGTGCGATAACTTCGCAGACAAATTAACAAAAGACAAAAATGAATGATTGAATATATTGATAAAATGAATGAGTGAGTGAATGGGACGAACCTTTATGGCGTACACCCTAGTTCGCGAATGATATTTCGTAAGAGGCAAATGTAAGACCTAAAGTACGTCATATAAGGGGGTATCTCTTGACATGGCTCAGGGAAAAGGTTACACCGCTCCTAGAACCTTGAGTCATGGAGATTTGGGGCCCATGAAAGCCTATCCTAAGAGGTACCTTGGATTCCCAACTATATATATAAGGTTATACCCTGGTTGGGCGACCGAGGGTCTCTTCCAAGGAGTCAGCGTATGACCAAGGCGCCGAGGTACACGGTTGATTCAAGAGTGCGGGGAGCATGGAATTCCTTACCACTCTTGACAAGTCTTGGCACATGCTGCACTCGGCCCGAAGAAAACTCCACTTAGGGTGCAGTCTCGTAACCATAAACCCTATAGGTATAAGGGATAAGAGGTCACGAAAACAACCGCTTCTTTGTTAAGACCGGATGGGAGGAGCTATTCTTGTATGGCCGATGTACGCCTCCTTGAAGGGGCAACCAGGAGAAGATAAGGCGGCACCCTCCATTAGGGAGCTGATAAGTGTCAAAAGACGCAAATGTCATGAGGCTTTATTTTCGCAAGAAAATTTAGGCTTGTCATATTTGTGCAATGATCCTGCAGAGGCAATAATACTAACGCGAGGTTAAGACGAGATCAATGGGTTTTACATGAAAGTGTAAGAACGTCCTGCGATTTCGTCGCAAAGACGACAATGTCACGGGATTTTATGGTCGCAAGAACATTTAAACCTGTCATATTGTCGCAAATATAAATGTCTGCAGAGGCAAAAATACTTAAGAAATGATAAGACAAGGTCAATGGGTCATTACATGAAAATGTAAAGACGTCCCGCGATCTTGTCGCTATGAGGGGTGGCAAAATAAGACCTTTACTTAGGAAGGCAAAATAAGACCACACAAATAATGATAAGGCAAGATCAATAGATTTCTTAATCCATGAAGATATCTTGCGATCTTGTCGCAGTGATAAAATTCAAAAAAAAAAAATATATATATATATATATATATATATCGCAAAAGTGATTAACTCGTAAAGAGTGATTAACTCACAAGGATTGATTATATCTTATGAATAGAGGCAAGTGTGAAGTTATAATTACAAGGAAGGGTTGTTTGATTGATATATCCGAACAAGGGAAGCAAAAATTGAATTCATATTCAGTAATCAAAGAAATTTATAATAAGGAGTTATAGAAATGGAAGATTAACAAAGATATATATATATGCAAATACTACAAGAAATGAAAGAAGAAAAAGAAATTATTTCTTTGTTGATTCTTCTTCTTCATCTGATTCTTTGGTTCCATCACTCTCGTCGCCAGATTCTTCTTCATTAGCTTCACTATCAGAAACATCTGAGACAGGCAAATTCTCGGGAACTTCTTCAGCAAGAAAAGGATATGAATGAAGAGGGATGTTGTGATCATTACAAACTATTTCCATAGCTTGATTAAGCAAAAACGAATGAAGATCATTATTAAAATTCGCCACCGTTGTTTGGAATTGCTTTGCTTCAATTTAGAATATCTATTCTCGCGAAGAGAGAGATCCTTTGCGAGTCGTTCTTTTCGGTTTCAAGCTCTCCAATCCTTGTCTCAAATCTCTTTTCGATTCTCAAAAATGAGAAAATGAGTTAATGATAATAGTACAAAAAGAAAAAAACAAAAGTAAAGAAGTATAATAAACAACCTTCTCTTTCAAAGATCATATCCTTGATCAAGGTAGTTTGCTCTTGCCAAGACTAACATCGACACCTAAGTTATTTCTAGCATTATCTAAAACTTTCGCAGCCCAAGCAAATTCATCATCATTATTTATAACAAGGAGTGAACGAATTTGATCTTCTCGCTCATTAAGTAAGGAATTCTGGCGAAGCAATTCATCTCGCTCAATTTGTACTTCGAGAAGGGACTTTTGAAATGTTGCTAATGCATGTGCACCATTGTTAGCAATGCGGTCTTTGTCATCTATATGGTCACTAATTTTCTTCCTTAAAATTTTGGTTTCCTTATGAGACTCAAGGTACATTTGTTTAAATTGGTTGGCTGCACTTAAACTAGATCTGTGCTCAATTTCTAAGAGTCGATATTTGGTTTGGAGTTCATTTAATGAAAGGGAATTAACTTTGTTCGACGAATTACTTAAAGAGTTGTTGAGATGAGCAAGAAGAATGTCATTATCCATAGGTTCGGGAAATGAATGGAGAAGAATGGCTTCATCAGAGAGATTATATATGTCTGCGAAAATAGTAAGTCATACAAAGAAAAGCAAATGATAAAATAAAAAGATTTGAGGAGTAAGAATTTTTTACCATAAAGCTGTTGATTTGCGCTTTGAAGAGTAGATACTCTATCCTTTTGAGAAGCAAGCTCAATTTCCAACTGTTTGATTCTTTCATCCTTCTTGTGAGATGTCGCAACTTCAACTTCTAGTTCTCGAATTTTCTCTTTAAGTTGCGAATTCTTCTTTTCAAGATTGTCGCGCCTTTTCTCAAGATCAGAGGCAACAACAAAAGAGGCTCTCCCAGACTATTAAAGAAAATATGGGAATAATTAAAATAAAATTTATAATCGAAGTCATAAAGAAATAAAGGGATACGAACATACCAAAGCATTGAGAGCATTCAAAAAGTTAGAAGTCACCGTTCGGGTAACTCCGCGAAAAGTCTCATTATTTTCTAACAATGGAGCATCGCAAATCTTAGCGAGAGTTTCGCAAGTAGCAGTTAAATGCTCATCTCCCAATCCTTGCATAGAATCGGAGAAGATACTGGACAGTTGCGCCATAGCAGAAGTGACTGAGCGATTCTTCCTCGCAGAAGAAGTACCAGCTTCATTTTCATCTCTGTCAGAGCTCTCTCTAGATGAAGAACTTGAATGAGAAAGAGATTGAATCTTTTGTTTCTTAGAAGATGGGCCAGAGGACTTATTCTTGCGAGAAATGGCCTTATTCTTGCCTTTAATTTTCACAGCATTAGCTTCTTCATCATCAATTTTTGCAGCTTCAATTTCTTCAACACCGACCTTCGCACACGAATAAAGATAAGAAACAGAGGCAACAATATTGTTTAAAATAACAAAAGAAAATGTTTCTTACTTCATCCGTGAGCGATCGAAGTATCACTAGGATATTCGGCTGTGGATTTTCTTTGTACTTCTTTCTCATTCTGGCAATATAAAATTTTCTAAAAGTTAGAAGTGGAGGATATCGCAAAGCAAAAAAAAAAAAAAAAAAAAAAAAAAAAAAAAAAAGGGACATTCTGCGGATACCTATTTTGTCTCCTCGAGCCACTTAAACTCCCAAGGATGATAATTCGCGAGGTGTGCAGGGAGAACATGTGAACCTGCGATGTAAGGTCCACTCAAAAATAAAGGAACAACCCACCATTTCTCATCTTTGGAGTGGCGAGGAGTATTATTTTTACCCGAATGCTACCAATGTCCCGCATAAGCGGTTTATCAAAGATCAACGTTATCATTTTTCTTCAATCGAACACCCCAAAATGAGATTTATCGTTTCTCATAGTTATGACTGAATAATTTGCAAAGAAGTTGTCCACAAGTATATTTCGGCAACTATTTGTAAATTCGCAAATTGAGGATCCTTAACACTATCAGGATATAAAGATCCTTTACCGGCGCCACGATAGGCGAATTCAAGCATCAGACGAATACAGTCGCCATTCAATTGATAAACAGCCCGCGAGAATTTCTAGTGAGTAAGAATCTCATAAAACAATGGTATTTCGGGATTATATAAAGGAATGGGGAGCCCTGCGAGGAGTTGACCTAGCGAGACTATGATTTTCTGATTATCACATTGATGATCAGAAAACAATTTTGCAGAAAGTATAGAAGATTCTTGATTTGGAATGGGTGATAAAGTGAAATCTTTTTCCTTTAATTTCTGGTAAACCTCATTGAAAAGTGGTGCGTATGTACGGCCAAGTAAATCCATTATCAGAGTATGGGAATGAAGGGAGAGGTGAAGAATCAAAAAGGAAGCAGCAGCAGAAGCGCAAGTTACGGAGAAAGGAAGTTGAAAGAAAATTGCAGAGAGAAATAAAAGAGAAGAAGGGAAAGATGAGAAAACTATATATAGAGAAAAAGATTTTTTGGGAAAGTAAGTGCATTTAATGCGAGATGGGACGTGAATGGTTAGAAATAAGCGGTTGGATGAAACGTGTCAAAAAAGGAATGGAAGAAAAGACATCTGTAATAAATTCTGTGTAAAAATTACGGAGTTAAAATAGATAAGAATGAGCTATTGCGGCATTTCAAAATATCGATTCTCATGATACTCTCTTCTTCGCAGAGAATACATGAGAAGAGGCAAGATGTAGGAATAGAATATCGCGACAGCAATACTTCGCGAGATTAATAAACGACTGCGTCGCGAAGGAGTCGCATGGAGGTAAATAAATGACGTAATAGATGACGACAGTCAGAACATGAGGAAAGTGTGAAGACTTGGCGAGATTTAGGAGTGTCGCGAGGACAAGCAGTTATACATTCGCGAGGATTCGCGAGTTGTTTCCGAAAATAAAGGACATCTTAGCTGTCATCCACTATGTAATACCCTATATAAAGGGTCGAGTAAGTCTGTTGTGAGAGAGATCTTTTTTGAATTGTTAAGCAAGTCGTTAAGAGAGAGAAAACAGAGAGTAATTGTAATTGCTTTGGTTTTGTTCTAATTGTATTTGTAAACATTTCAAGAGAATAATCAATCAAGTTCAAAGTTTATCATCTTTCAGAGAGTTAATTACATTGAATCTAGTGAGGGGTGTAGTGTGGGATTTCTTGCAACTACAGTAATCTTTTCTCTAGTTCTTTTTTTTTTCTCAACTGAATCATGAAAAATCGATCGATTTCATGATGTTTTCACTTTCTTTTTGCGTTTTTGGTAGTTTGATCTCATGATGCGTCTCTTGTTTTTCACGTGCTGCTGATTTTTAGACTATGAATCAACAGTACATATTTGGTATACTGAAATATACTGCTTTAATTTTGTTGTTTTTTATAGTTTTGGAGATTTTTCTTGTTTGATCCAGAAGTACATATATGGAATACTCAAATAAAAGTGTTTGGATTCTATTTTTTCATAGATTCGTTACTTGTTTTTCACATGCAGCTGAATTTTAGATTATGAATCAGCAGTACATATATGGTGTACTGAAAAATTATGCTTTAATTTTGTTATTTTTGTAGTTTTGGATATTTTTCTTCTTCGTTCTAGAAGTATATATATATATATGGAATACTGAAGAAAAAAAGTGTTTCGATTCTGCTTGTTATAGATTCATTACTTGGTTTTCACATGCATCTGATTTTAGTTTCATTTTGGTTGTTTTTGATATGCTTTTGTGTATTAATCATCGGTACGTATATGATATACTGGTGGATTTTGATGAAACAAGTTCAGATCTAAATAAAAAAAAATCATGTTTATGTTTATTTCATTAGTAGATCTGATATTTTTATGGTTTTTGGTTTATTTTTCAGTTTTCTTTTGTGTATTAACCATTTGTACATATATGACGTATTGTTTTCTTTTTGTGTTTACTATGAATCTATAGGTTTTCTCTTATTTTTTTGGTTTGATCCAAGAGTACATATATGGAATACTGAAGTATGTTCTTTGATTCGGTTATATTCATGGATTCAGCACTTCTTGACATGCAACTGAGTTTTTAGTTTATGAAACCGCAGTACGTATACGTCGTACTGATAAAAACTTCTTTTGATTCTGTTTTATTCATAGTTTTGCCATTTTATTTTGGTTTGATCCATGAGTACGTATGCGAAATACTGAAATAGATGCTAGTTTTGTTGTTTTGTTTTAATATTGTTATACTTTGGTCACATTTATAGGTTCAATATGTCCAACTGATACATACTCTATATGTAAGCAGTGCGACAGATATATACTCAGATTTGTAAGCAGTGTGGCAGATATGTACTCAGATTTGTACGTGTTGGCATGTGCCAATGGCACGTGCGGCCATGTTGACCTAGTTGCAAGTCTTGCAAACCTAGGGCGCTATGTTTAGCGTGGGCCAAAGGCATAGCGGCTTAGAAATACGGCTTGCGGCACGTGTTGGCATGTGCCAATGGCACGTGCGGCCATGTTGACCTAGTTGCAAGCCTTGCAAACCTAGGGCGTTATGTTTGGCGTGGGCCAAAGGCATAGCGGCTTGGAAGTATGGCGTTGTTGCCATGGTGCGCAGGGTGCGGCTTGGTTTGGCATGGTTGCCTTGGTGCGCGAGAATGCGGGTTTGGTTTGGCATGGTTGCCATGGTGCGCAGTATGCGGCTTGGTTTGGCATGGTTGCCATGGTGCGCAGAGTGCGGCTTGGTTTGGCATGGTGCCCAGTATGCGGCTTGGTTTGGCATGGTTGCCATGGTGCGCAGGGTGCGGCTTGGTTTGGCATGGTTGCCATGGTGCGCAGAGTGCGGCTTGGTTTGGCATGGTTTCCATGGTGCGCAGTATGAGGCTTGGTTTGGCATGGTTGCCATGGTGCGCAGAGTGCGGCTTGGTTTGGCATGGTTTCCATGGTGCGCAGTATGCGGCTTGGTTTGGCATGGTTGCCATGGTGCGCAGAGTGCGTCTTGGTTTGGCATGGTTGCCATGGTGCGCAGAGATGCGGCTTGGTTTGGCATGGTTGCCATGGTGCGCAAAGATGCGGCTTGGTTTGGCATGGTTGCCATGGTGCGCAGAGTGCGGCTTGGTTTGGCATGGTTGCCATGGTGCGCAGTATACGGCTTGGTTTGGCATGGTTGCCATGGTGCGCAGAGTGCGGCTTGGTTTGGCATGGTTGCCATGGTGCGCAGTATGCGGCTTGGTTTGGCATGGTTGCCATGGTGCGCAGTATGCGGCTTGGTTTTGGAATTAGGGTTACGTGTTGAAAACCTAATGCTGGTATTTTGAAAAAATACCCCTATTAATTATTTACACTGAGTTAAATTCTCTTAGTTAATGTTTTGCGGGTAACACTAGGTCATGGGGTTTTACGATTTTACCCCTTGTCTAAAATCCACCATCAACAACTTCATTGAAAACATTTCCTTTGGGAGACTTTTCATAGATTGGTCTTCCAAGTTCTTCTCCGTTTCAATGGTAAACTGCAATTACTCCTTTCTTGAATAATTGACTTACCGTTCCAATGTACAAGACTTGTATGTATTGACTTTTCATTATAAGTCTTTGTTACAGACGTTATAGATCATAGCCTGATTCACAATTAATCAAGACCGCTTGAGATGGCTTCTTCCAAAAAATGGGATCTCTACAAGTTAGGTTCTAAGACATTCATCCTCATTAATTGCATCCATTTATGCAATCAATTTTGACAACATTATTAAAAATGTTCCTATTTAATTTTACAAAATAATTGTAACTTCTCTAGTGATCCTAATTAACATTTACGGTTAATTCACAAGAAGTCATTATAGACTTGCATACACTAGAGGCATAGAAAATTTGTAGGAAACTTACTTGCTATTTTAACAAGCACATTATTACGATGAGTACCTCCTCTACTCATGCCCAATCTTCTACAAATTTATACCCAAAAACATAGACAATGTCTATTTAACATTTTACATTATGTAATGCAAATGTTCATAATTTATGCATCGGTAATATCGTAACACCTCATTGTTGGATATTTGGTCGGCCTCCCAATCTTCCAATACGTTACATATTCACCGGAATTTTCCTTTTCGATGTCATTTAAGACATGCCAATTTCCAAATTTTGGAACCTATAATTCTTTTTTGCAAGAATTATACTCATATCATATAATTTGTTATCTCAACAATTATTGATGATTTTGGTTATAAAATAACCTACCAACTGGAAAATTTTATATGACATTTTCATATAAATTTCCCACCATTTCATGACAATTCGTAAGTGCCAAAATGCAACTCAATGTCATGAAATACGATTTGTATCAAACATGGACACCCATAATTTCTAAATAGAAATTAAACCTTCAAATCCAATATACCAGTACGGGTACCATTATTATGGATCTGGCTTTCCTTTGCAAACATTCCAATCAATGCCTGCACGTGTCTAATTAATACACAATATGCACAAGTAGTTTATCTAATTCTGACTATGAAAGTCAAAATCAATCATAAATCCACCTAACAACAATCATATATACATGATACGATGTATCCACCATGAAACAGTTATATGCATATGAAACAGTTATATGCATATATAAAATTGATCATTCAGGATCACCAAAGATTAATAAATCAACTTCTATGATACTAACCTTTTCTTAGCGGTTGGCTTCCCCTTTTAATTTAAGATGTTCCAGACCAATGAACACAAAACCATTCTAACCGCTGATGGCAGGGATGAGTCACAATGACACTTTCCATATTTTCCCTTTCTCGTACTTCTAGTTATATTGTTCTCCAGTAGTATCTTGTATCTCTGTTGACAGTAAGCGTTTTCTCCACAAACTTTGGAACAAACTAACTACCAACATTTCATAACAGAATCTCGTAAAACTACATCAACGTCAAGCCTTTTTTTTATTTCCAAGAAATTCAATCATGGAAGCGTTCTTTAACAGTTGTTTCACCCTCTCTGGTCCGAAATTAATCGTCTGAAACTGTTGGAAATTTTGGGCTAAAAGAGAGGATGAAACAATAAGAGAAATGTTGTACTTCCGGCTTCAAGGCTCGATTAAGATTCTTTTAGACGATTATTTCTACCCTCCCAATATCAATTGGCGATTGCAACAGGTATGCAAAATAATGCCTTCAGGATACAATGAAAGCCCTACAACAGAAAATTGGATTCAAGGTTTGCACCCCTTGACCCAATCAAGAACACACTAGAAAAGTTTCTGATGATGCTTTAGAAAGAGAGAAAACAAGTTCAATTTATTGTTAAGAATGGGAGAATGCCTTCACTATTTATAGGGATATTCATGCCTATTGGAGATGCCTCTTCACTTCCAAAAGACACATAAGGTGTCTATTGGGAATGGTTGTCTTTTATGAACCATCACACCTATTAAAGGTGTCTCTTCATCTCCAACTAACATCCATTGTGTTTATCCAACTGTTTATGGGTAAAAATTGTTTTTGCCGATTTCGGTAAATTCGGTAGGTGAGTGAGAAACTGGTTCAAACCCTAAACAAATGTGTTGCACGTGAGCACTTTATAAATTCGAGAGATCAATCTGTACAAGTCCGGCCTAAACCAAGAAATGGCCGTTCCCAGGACTTGCTTCGGTCACAAAGTGGAGGAGAAGGGTTGATTTGGGGAGGGAAGCAAAGAAAGGTGTTGAGGAGAGTAGTATCTCGACTTGTATCGAAAAGTGAAAGCTTAGGAAGCTTGCAAGAGATGAAAGCTTTTTGGGAGAGCTTGCAAAGTTGCCTTTAGAGTGTAAGTGTAGTATATTTCTCCCGACCGAGACTTGTTGTCCGGTGGAAATAGGTAAGACCTATTTATACAAGTCGAGATTGAAACGTCTGCTGGCCTCATGAAGGAAGAGAGTAAAGGGTGAAATAATGGGAGGAGGTGGTAACCGCATGGTTTAATGGGCGAAAACGTTTTTCACCATTATTTCCTCTTTTATTTGACCGCTTTATTCCTTTTCACGCTTTCTTAATGTGAGCGTAGTGTACGCGCATCTTTGTGACCGCCAAACCAAAACCCTAAAAAGCATCCCCCAGTTTGTGTTGATGTCTCGAGTGTTGGTTGCATCTTGAGTGCAAGTGGCGCTGCTAGTGGCGCGTGTGGCATGTGCCAATGGCATGTGCGGAATGCCTTGGTGGTAGGTTGCACGGTTTGCGAGTTAGGCTACCAGCGTGTGTGTTTGGCATGTGCGGAATGCCTTGGTGGTAGGTTGCACGGTTTGCAAGTTAGGCTACCAGCGTGTGTGTTTGGCATGTGCCAATGGAACGTGCGGCCATGTTGACCTAGTTGCAAGTCTTGCAAGCCTAGGGCGCTATATTTGGCGTGGGCCAAAGGCATAGCGGCTTGGAAATATGGCTTGCGACACGTGTTGGCATGTGCCAATGGCACGTGCGGCCATGTTGACCTAGTTGCAAGTCTTGCAAGCCTAGGGCGCTATATTTGGCGTGGGCCAAAGGCATAGCGGTTTGGAAATATGGCTTGCGACACGTGTTGGCATGTGCCAATGGCACGTGCGGCCATGTTAACCTAGTTGCAAGTCTTGCAAGCCTAGTGCGCTATATTTGGCGTGGGCCAAAGGCATAGCGGTTAGGAAATATGGCTTGCGACATGTGTTGGCATGTGCCAACGGCACGTGCGGCCATGTTGATCTAGTTGCAAGTCTTGCAAGCCTAGGGCGCTATGTTTGGCGTGGGCCAAAGGCATAGCGGTTAGGAAATATGGCTTGCGACACGTGTTGGCATGTGCCAATGGCACGTGCGGCCATGTTGACCTAGTTGCAAGTCTTGCAAGCCTAGGGCGCTATATTTGGCGTGGGCCAAAGGCATAGCGGCTTGGAAATATGGCTTGCGACACGTGTTGGCATCCGCCAATGGCACGTGCGGCCATGTTGACCTAGTTTCAAGTCTTGCAAGCCTAGGGCGCTATATTTGGCGTGGGCCAAAGGCATAGCGGCTTGGAAATATGGCTTGCGACACGTGTTGGCATGTGCCAATGGCACGTGCGGCCATGTTGACCTAGTTGCAAGTCTTGCAAGCCTAGGGCGCTATATTTGGCGTGGGCCAAAGGCATAGCGGCTTGGAAATATGGTATTGTTGCCATGGTGCGCAGGGTGCGGCTTGGTTTGGCATTGTTGCCATGGTACGCAGGGTGCGGCTTGGTTTGGCATTGTTGCCATGGTGCGCAGTGTGCGGCTTGGTTTGGCATTGTTGCCATGGTGCGCGAGATGCGGCTTGGTTTGGCATTGTTGCCATGGTGCGCGATATGCGGCTTGGTTTGGCATTGTTGCCATGGTGTGCGTGGTGCGGCTTGGTTTGGCATTGTTGCCATGGTGCGCGCGCAGGTGCGGCTTGGTTTGGCATTGTTGCCATGGTGCGCAGGGTGCGGCTTGGTTTGGCATTGTTGCCATGGTGCGCACTATGCGGCTTGGTTTGGCATTGTTGCCATGGTGCGCAGTATGCGGCTTGGTTTGGTATTGTTGCCATGGTGCGCAGGGTGCGGCTTGGTTTGGCATTGTTGCCATGGTGCGCAAGGTGCGGCTTGGTTTGGCATTGTTGCCATGGTGCGCGATATGCGGCTTGGTTTGGCATTGTTGCCATGGTGCGCGAGGTGCGGCTTGGTTTGGCATTTTTGCCATGGTGCGCGAGGTGCGGCTTGGTTTGGCATTGTTGCCATGGTGCGCGATGATGCGGCTTGGTTTGGCATTATTGCCATGGTGCGCAGGGTGCGGCTTGGTTTGGCATTATTGCCATGTTGCGCAGGGTGCGGCTTGGTTTGGCATTGTTGCCATGGTGGGCAGTATGCGGCTTGGTTTGGCATTGTTGCCATGGTGCGCAGTATGCGGCTTGGTTTGGCATTGTTGCCATGGTGCGCAGTATGCGGCTTGGTTTGGAATTAGGGTTACGTGTTTGAAAACCCTAATCTGGTATTTTGAAAAAATACCC
This sequence comes from Papaver armeniacum, assembly GCA_023531295.1. Taxonomy (NCBI): domain Eukaryota; kingdom Viridiplantae; phylum Streptophyta; class Magnoliopsida; order Ranunculales; family Papaveraceae; genus Papaver; species Papaver armeniacum. The sequence goes on along the minus strand of JAJJWW010002531.1, from coordinate 706,315 downwards.
CTATTAATTATTTACACCCGAGTTAAATGCTCTTAGTTAATGTGTTGCGGGTAACACTAGGTCATGGGGTTTTACGATTTTACCCCTTGTTTAAAAACCACCATCAACATTAAGTCCCCTGCTTAGCTCGGAACAGGGGCTTTGTTGCGAGGTAAGCATAAGATGGTGACAAACTATCAATAGCAAACCGTAAAGAGAATTGAGGAGGCTTGTCTGACCTTTTATAAGTAGGATTTGGAATCCTTGCCTCTGGTAGTTTTGCACAAATAGGGAGGCTCGCACAATTGGTGGGGCCGGTGCAGCTTGGGCGACGTTGGGAAGTTGGCGTGAGTTGGGAAACTGAGTGTGCTAGCTGGTGGGACCGGCGCAATGTGGAAGATGTGCGTGCTTGCAGGCGTGACTTGGGCGACCATTGGGAAGTCGGCGCAATCGGTGGGGCCGGTGCAACTTGGGCGACGTTGGGAAGTTGGCGTGAGTTGGGAAACTGAGTGCGCTAGCCGGTGGGACCGGCGCAAGGTGTGGAAGCTGTGCGTGCTTGCTGGCGTGACCGATGTAAACAAGGAGGGAGTTTCTTTAGATAGCAAAGTTTCCTTATCTTGCTTTCCTTCACGTGCGGCTTCAATTAGGTCATTATTCATTCTAAAATCCGGAAGCGTTATGTCCCTCATTGCTTCCTTTCCCTTTTTTTAAGATTCCGTATTTATACTCAAAATAATTGCATCGTCTCCTCGTTTGAGAAAAGGGTTCTTCTTGTCGAGTTTCTCTCTTTGTCATGTCGCACAGAGATGAATCATCTCCTAACCAGCCAAGTTCTCCAAGTGAAGGCGTGAGGTCTAATTCTTGCAAAAGCACCCCAACCAGGGTTATTCGGGCTAAGAAGATCATACCGGTATATTTTCTTATTCTTCTCTGCTCGCGTTATCCTCTTTTGTACGTGCATAGATATGGTAGAACTGGGTCATCATTTTTTATCTTTTGTAGTGTGTGATGGGACCCTCCAGGGATGGCTGTGCCTTTAACTCTTCGGAGAAGGATTTCAGACTTGGTGAAGATCGGTCTTCTTCTCTTGAGGAGGCATTGGTTGGGAATGAATCTCCGTTCCACGAAGCTAGTGAAATCATTAAGGACCTCCCTTCCATCTATCCCCACGAAGAACAGGTGCATACTCAGACTTTCTTGGGCTCAGTGAGCATGGAGGAGTGCGCCATGATTCTTGACCCTGATGTGGATGAATCAAAAAACTTTCTCCGAGGTGTCGCTGAGAAAACCTTTGAAGGATCTTATGATGGCAACGAAATAGCCTTTGAAGTTGATTCCAAAGGTGTTGTTGGTGATACCGGAGGGGTTATGGTGGCGTATGATGGAATGATCGTCGGGGAGGACACTGCTGCTGCTGCTGTGGCTGCTTCGGGATGGGATGTTGAGGTTGTTGCTGCTAAAACCGTTGAATGGAACCTTTGTTGCCCGAAGGATTGCTGGGGGAAGTGCTTGAAGATAGCTTTGCCCGAGGGGACTTGTGCTCCATCCTTCGAGGGCTAGTTCCCCCCTTTTGTTATTTCTGTTAGCTGCTTAGTTCCCTTGATGCCTCTCTTTTTTTTTTTGGTAAACTCATCTTTTCCTTCTTCTTCATCAGTAAACATTTTGCTTCATATATATTTTTTGGAAGAGATGGCTCTGCAGTGGTTTTCTGGGTTTATCTGATGTATTTCTCTGATATCTTGAGAATTTGCTTGGAAAGAGATGTATATATTTTTTTTTATTTTTTTTTTGACGGGAAAGGAATCCCCAAGGAGAAATACAAACGGTGTATTCATCTTGGGGAAGTACAACTACTAATAGGAATTGTTAAAGGGAATACTGAAAAGGGGAGTAAATGGGAAGTACAGCTTTTTTTTTTATGGATTGGATTCCTTGAGCCATCGCGAGTGAATTACCACGCCTTCAGGTGTGTCTACATTGATGAGCTTGCAATATCCTCCCAAAAGGGTATCCGCAACCAGATACGGCTCGTCTTCTCTTTCACTGGGAGAATCCATTTTTACTGTCATCTTCCCAACTTGAAACGAGCTTTCTTTAACCACTACATCTCCAATTGAAAACGGGTTCAGACATCGTGCAACCGTTTGAGTCTTGGATTCGTTGGCTTCAATAGAAGTTTCCAAGCTTCTTCCAAAGTGTTCAAATGGTCCAGCCCCCCATTCACATTTCTTGACAGCGTTTGTGCCAGTAATCGCGCCGAGTCCCCATGACGGAAAGGGGGAAGGAAATACTGGTTGCAGAAAAGGTTGCTTGGTCAGACTTACTTGCATTTGAAAACCATGAGCTAGCGCCAACGGGTATTCTCTGGATGTCTGGGTTTCTTCAGTAGTTTGTTGATGCGATAACCAGTGGGATGATTTGTTGGAATTTCCTTCGGGCGTGGACGTTGGCAGAGGGCGCACATCCAATTTTGCTTTGTTGTCGAGCACCCATAAACGTCCCAATATCATGTCGTGATCTAGTTCTTTGACAATATGAATTTGCTATGTGTTATAGCGTCTCCCATCTCGATCTCTAAGTTGATGTAGCCATGCGCGTTCGAAGCTTCTCCTCTCAAGTCCTTAATCACGGACGGGGAATAGGTAGCGTCTTGTTTTGTAAATCCTGCTACCTTCAGTGTCTTGAAAGTAATGATGTTGTGGTAGGAGGCCGTGTCGATGAGCGTGTCGTCAAATTCGTTACCTCTTAAACGGGACGTGGCCAACAATCCCCAGTTCTCCTTTACTGTTCCTTTGTTTGGGAAGCTTGGGCCCCTGGCGTGATTTCCGAGGGAAGAAAAAGTCGTTTGCCGGATACAACGCGATTGAGAGCTGCGAAAATATCTTGGCGCTGCACCTTGGAAAGATAGAGAATTTCGCACACATGTCGCATCATGGATTGTACAGTCTCGTGCACGGAGTCCCTAGAGAAACCGCGGTTTCTTATTGGGAGTGGGTCTCGATGCACTCTTTCGTCTCTTAGTTGGAGTTCTCCTGCTTCTATCCTTTCTTTGAAAATATTCTTTAGTCTGTTGCAATCGCTAGTCAGGTGATGAACGAACCTGTGGTAATGGCAGTATTTGGGATTTGCCATCTCAGCCTCAGTTGGTGGACGTCTGAGCGGTGGCAATCTGATGACATCATCTTGAACCCAGGCTTCTAGGAGGTCAATCACCTCCTCGATGGGGAATGGGAAATCAAGGGTATTTCCTTCGGTCTCACGATCTTTGCCACAGGAGTTTTAGTGATGATCTTCCGTTGCGAGGGTTCCGTTCGCCGCTTCACGTTTCTACCGGGTGGATCGTAGTTGCGGCTTTCCTTTTTCTCTTTCGTTTACTATGTTCACGAGAGGATGAGCCAAAGCATTAAATTGTTTGTTGATGAGGCGTCTACTCCCGCGGGTTTCGCGCGCGTCTTGATTCGAGTTGGCCTAGTTATTTCCGGTAATCTTTGGTGATGTTGTTGCGAGATCGTCTGGCGGCTTCATGGAGTTCGGAGAACGTTTGGAAACGCAAGTTTTCTAGCGGTAGGCGCGGTAGATTGGAACCATACCATTGATGCATGCGTTCACCAATTGTTGCTCGGTCACGTTTGGGTCGTGACAATCAGTGCTTGAACCACGAACCTTTTGACGAAATCATTCGGATGTTCGTTATCCCACTTTGGTACATTCTCCCGAGGTCCGAAAAAGTAACTTGTTCAGACACGAAGAAGTATTTCTTGTAAAACCCAGTGACCATGCTACTCCAGTTAGGAATGCTGCTCGGTGGGATGCTGTTGTACCATGTATACGCCCTTCCAGTAAGTGATTTTGAGAATTCCCTTAAACGAAGAACGTGATTATATTCATGTTCACCTAGGGATTCCAAGAAACGAGAAACATGCTCACGTGCATTCCCGGTACCATCGTACAGGGTAAATTGAGGAGAAGAGTACCCCCTTGGGAGAGGGATCCTTTGTATTTCGGATGGTTAAGGGGGTTGGTGATGATGCACGTCCAACTCATCATTCTTGATTCGGTTGCAGAGGAGTTGTTCTACATCTTCTCTCGTGACAAAGTTGGGTGGCTGATTTCTTTCCAACGGGATTCTAGTGCGAGTTTCCTCATCCATGGAGGCGTGCTCCGCCGAGGTGCTGGCGTCGGGGTTGTTGGAGACGTTCCTAAATGGCTGCGGAGGGCGCGACTCACGTGGTAGTCGTTACGTCGGGGTCTTGAGAAAGATGAGTACCTCCTTCCGTGTTGAAACCATATCTGTCGGGCTCTGGCGAGCATCTCTTGTCGTTCCATCAAATCGGCGATGGTGACGTAAGGGCGACTTCCTCTTGTCCCTCCGGTTTCTCGTCCGTCGAACGGGGTAGTTGGGATCTTGGTCGTGGACGGAGGCGTAATGCTAGACGAAGCATTTGGGGTCGTGGCGGAGGCTCAGCCCTGTGATCGGTGGCGCGACACCCGAAAGATATTTTCGTTGCCGTGATTAGAGGTTTTGCAGAGACGCTAGAGGAGGCAGCGGATCTGGCCCTGGTGATTGGCGGTGTTACACTTGAGGGGGTGCATTCAATGTTGCTATTATCAGCCGCTGACGTAACAACGTTATTGGGAGAGATGCTAACATCTGGGGTGCGTTCTGTGCTGGTGTTCTCGGCAGCCGCTCCGGACATGAGTTCCACCATGTTGGGATATGACGTTCGGGAAACGAAATCAGGAGTCGGAGTTGGTATTGTAACCGATAGATCAATCCTCCTACTGTGGTCGCCAATTGTTTATGGGTAAAAATCGTTTCTGCCGATTTCGGTAAATTCGGTAGGTGAGTGAGAAACTGGTTCAAACCCTAAACAAATGTGCTGCACGTGAGCACTTTATAGATTCGAGAGATCAATCTGTACAAGTCCGGCCTAAACCAAGAAATGGCCGTTCCCGGACTTGCTTCGGTCACAAAGTGGAGGAGAAGGGTTGATTTGGGGAGGAAGCAAAGAAAGGTGTTGAGGAGAGTAGTATCTCGACTTGTATCGAAAGTGAAAGCTTAGGAAGCTTGCAAGAGATGAAAGCTTTTGGGAGAGCTTGCAAAGTTGCTTTTCCGAGAGTGTAGTATATTTCTCTGACCGAGACTTGTTGTCGGTGGAAATAGGTAAGACCTATTTATACAAGTCGAGATTGAAACGTGCCCTGGCCTCATGAAGGAAAAGAGTAAAAGGTGAAATAATGGGAGGAGGTGGTAACCGCATGGTTTAATGGGTGAAAACGTTTTCACCATTATTTCCTCTTTTATTTGACCGCTTTATTCCTTTTCACGCTTTCTTAATGTGAGCGTAGTGTACGTGCATCTTTGTGACCGCCAAACCAAAACCCTAAAAAGCATCCCCCAGTTTGTGTTGATGTCTCGAGTGTTGGTTGCATCTTGAGTGCAAGTGGCGCTGCTAGTGGCGCGTGTGGCATGTGCCAATGGCATGTGCGGAATGCCTTGGTGGTAGGTTGCACGGTTTGCGAGTTAGGATACCAGCGTGTGTGTTTGGCATGTGCGGAATGCCTTGGTGGTAGGTTGCACGGTTTGCAAGTTAGGTTACCAGCGTGTGTGTTTGGCATGTGCCAATGGCATGTGTGGAATGCCTTGGTGGTAGGTTGCACGGTTTGCAAGTTAGGCTACCAGCGTGTATTTTTGGCATGTGCCAATGGCACGTGCGGCCATGTTGACCTAGTTGCAAGTCTTGCAAGCCTAGGGCGCTATATTTGGCGTGGGCCGAAGGCATAGCGGCTTGGAAATATGGCTTGCGACACGTGTTGGCATGTGCCAATGGCACGTGCGGCCATGTTGACCTAGTTGCAAGTCTTGCAAGCCTAGGGCGCTATATTTGGCGTGGGCCAAAGGTATAGCGGCTTGGAAATATGGCTTGCGGCACATGTTGGCATGTGCCAATGGCACGTGCGGCCATGTTGACCTAGTTGCAAGTCTTGCAAGCCTAGGGCGCTATGTTTGGCGTGGGCCAAAGGCATAGCGGTTAGGAAATATGGCTTGCGACACGTGTTGGCATGTGCCAATGGCACGTGCGGCCATGTTGACCTAGTTGCAAGTCTTGCAAGCCTAGGGCGCTATATTTGGCGTGGGCCAAAGGCATAGCGGCTTGGAAATATGGCTTGCGACACGTGTTGGCATGTGCCAATGGCACGTGCGGTCATGTTGACCTAGTTGCAAGTCTTGCAAGCCTAGGGCGCTATGTTTGGCGTGGGCCAAAGGCATAGCGGTTAGGAAATATGGCTTGCGACACGTGTTGGCATGTGCCAATGGCACGCGCGGCCATGTTGACCTAGTTGCAAGTCTTGCAAGCCTAGGGCGCTATATTTGGCGTGGGCCAAAGGCATAGCGGCTTGGAAATATGGCTTGCGACACGTGTTGGCATGTGCCAATGGCACGTGCGGTCATGTTGACCTAGTTGCAAGTCTTGCAAGCCTAGGGCGCTATATTTGGCGTGGGCCAAAGGCATAACGGCTTGGAAATATGGCTTGCGACACGTGTTGGCATGTGCCAATGGCACGTGCGGCCATGTTGACCTAGTTGCAAGTCTTGCAAGCCTAGGCGCTATATTTGGCGTGGGCCAAAGGCATAGCGGCTTGGAAATATGGCTTGCGACACGTGTTGGCATGTGCCAATGGCACGTGCGGCCATGTTGACCTAGTTGCAAGTCTTGCAAGCCTAGGGCGCTATATTTGGCGTGGGCCAAAGGCATAGCGGCTTGGAAATATGGCTTGCGACACGTGTTGGCATGTGCCAATGGCACGTGCGGCCATGTTGACCTAGTTGCAAGTCTTGCAAGCCTAGGGCGCTATATTTGGCGTGGGCCAAAGGTATTGCGTTATGGAAATATGGCTTGCGGCACGTGTTGGCATGTGCCAATGGCACGTGCGGCCATGTTGACCTAGTTGCAAGTCTTGCAAGCCTAGGGCGCTATATTTGGCGTGGGCCAAAGGTATAGCGGCTTGGAAATTTGGTATTGTTGCCATGGTGCGCAGGGTGCGGCTTGGTTTGGCATTGTTGCCATGGTGCGTAGGGTGCGGCTTGGTTTGGCATTGTTGCCATGGTGCGCAGTGTGCGGCTTGGTTTGGCATTGTTGCCATGGTGCGCAGTATGCGGCTTGGTTTGGCATTGTTGCCATGGTGCGCAGTATGCGGCTTGATTTGGCATTGTTGCCATGGTGTGCAGGGTGCGGCTTGGTTTGACATTGTTGCCATGGTGCGCAGGGTGCGGCTTGGTTTCGCATTGTTGCCATGGTGCGCAGTATGCGGCTCGGTTTGGCATTGTTGCCATGCATGGTGCGCAAGGTGCGCCTTGGTTTGGCATTGTTGCCATGGTGCGCAGGGTGCGGCTTGGTTTGGCATTGTTACCATGGTGTGCAGTATGCAGCTTGGTTTGGCATTGTTGCCATGGTGCGCATGGTGCGGCTTGGTTTGGCATTGTTGCCATGGTGCGCAGTATGCGGCTTGGTTTGGCATTGTTGCCATGGTGCGCAGTATGCGGCTTGGTTTGGCATTGTTGCCATGGTGCGCAGTATGCGGCTTGGTTTGGAATTAGGGTTACGTGGTTGAAAACCCTAATCTGGTATTTTGAAAAAATACCCTATTAATTATTTACACCTGAGTTAAATGCTCTTAGTTAATGTGTTGCGGGTAACACTAGGTCATGGGGTTTTACGATTTTACCCCTTGTTTAAAAACCACCATCAACACCAACACAGAATACTTCCCCGTCATAGCGGCAAACTAAAACATAAAATCATTTTATTTTCTAAGATATTGAAAATATCCAACAGCGAATTACCTTGGAGCTTTTGAAACTATCCTGAAATCATTTTAGTGGGAGGTGATGCGTTGGTGATATTGTCGCATACTCCCACATGAGACCGTTCATCATCAGGAATCTCCCTTTCTAGAAATTAAATGGATGCATCCCTCTTCGACCATCGGAAGCATTCCATATGCCACGAAAAAAAGGGAGTATTCCATATGCCACACAAAAAAAGGGAGTATTTCAGATGGAGGAAACTTGGTTTTGAGAGGAGATATCATAATGCTCAAGGGTACTGTAGTTGTTCTTCCTCCTCCACCAGATTACCATATGAAACCACTCTATTCTGCATCTCATTGTAGATCAACAACTACCAGAAGATATATGAGGAAGACTTTGATTTTGTCTTCTATAGTGGGATTTGATAATTTTTATGGTCCAGGATATGCGGCGGCTTCAGAGAGAGATTTAGAGAGGAGGAGAACGAAGAAGAATGTTTAGGGTTTCGCTGGTTGGTGTTAAATAATAAGTTCGGTAAAAGAAATTCAAAGAAAGGTAAGGTCATGTGACTCATAGTCTCTAATCTAGGTACGATCCAATAAGTTGTCCAGGGCCTGATGTAAATTATTTTAGACCTTAAATGCGTGCTTCTCTACGATTTTGTGGGTTCTCCGCCGGATACGCTTTTCTGGCTTTTATCTCGACTGATGGCTTACTAAAATGATGCAATTGATCCCATGTCATAGACACAATTAATCATAGTATGATGGACTTTATACAATCAAGTCACTAGATATTATACTACGGTGTCACCTTAGCATCGTGGTAAAGTCACTAGATATGATACAAGTGACCTGAAACTTGCTATCACCAAAATCTTTATACAATCACATTTAGAAAAAAACAAATCACCATCTCATACATGAAGGTTACCCCCATTCCGGCCCATTTTCAACTTTCAACCACCAATCCCAAGAATTTCACAGTCACGGTACATGAACGTGACCATTAATGGGCCATTTTCAACTTTCAACCAATCATTACAAATCTCCAAGTGCAAGCCTTGGGTAAAATCTAAAACATATCCAATCGTTAGATCTCTATCTAGGTCTCTTATATATTACCCTACAACCATACCCTAATCCTAAAATATCCAGCCGCCTCCTTCTCGCATATTGAAAGGCTACAAGTTTGAAGATCTGAAAAACAATGATCGACGGTTTGTGGAACACTGAGAGCCATATACAAACAAGTTTTACTCATGGCGTGCCATGCACTGCTATGCAGTCGTCAGAAAGACTCTCCATTAATTTTGGGTTCCGTGTAACTGATCAGAAAACAATGATCCACGGTTTGTGGAAAACTGAGAGCCATATATAGACCATAGATAAAAGATAATTTGATACAAGCAGGAGATGCAATTATGGTGTTTATCAGTTTGGTTTTATTAGACTTGTTGTGGTAGATTTGTTGGATTTCAAGGGTTTATATGATAAATCTCAAGTAAAAGGAGAGAGCGAGACTTGGGTAATTTGGATGGCCGGTTCTTCTTCTTCAGATGCTACTGCTAAGTTGTGTATGAGTTCTGGTGGTGGTGGAGATAGTATGCCGAAAAACACTCCTATGCTTAACCAGAACTTCTTCGGTGGTGTCTAGTTACCCATTTTTTACATTATCTTTTTTTTCACCCCATGTAAAATTTCGTAGAAGGACTTGGATTCTGTACTTCATATTTAGAGTGCGATCAAACTAACGAAATTTTGATCATACCTCTGTTAGATAGGAAGAGACACTTGAACTTCTTGTGATATGAAGAGTTCTCGGCGTGAGATTAGTCAAGGTACGTAGTCATGTGAATTTGAATTACATTGATAAAGCTGTTGATCTACTTAACTTAGGGAAAGAAAAATTTGGACTTATCAAGGCTTTGTGTAAATCTCATCAAATTATGCCTGCCATTTCTATGATGGAGTATGATCCCAAAACTTTCACAGCCCTCCTGCTCTGAAATATGGGAAGTGGCTCTGAAAATTAAAGATCAAATGACTTCTCATACACATGACGGGGTGGAGGAAGTTCTGATTCTTGTTAACGGCCTTAGAATTTGAAGGATGGACATAACAACCATTCCTTAGAAGTTCTGGGTTTAATGCTTCGGGAGGGAATTTACGCAGATCCCTGGCTTAGTAAGTATGATAATATTGAAGACGTTGTGCAGGTTCTATTCTTGATGGTGTTTGTTTCCTAAATACTGTTGCACATAAACAGTCGATCTCTCTCTTGCCAGCATTATGTATAAGGACAATCGTGTCGAAGAAGCCACAAAGCATTTGATTTGAGAACAATACCATTTACACTGATATTTCAAATGAATAAGTTGATCATTTGGCAACTTTTTATAAAAACATTCACGAGTATAGAAAACATAAACAAGACCGTTTGTGACAGAAATCTCGGTAAGAAATTACGGTCAGGCATAGGGGACGTGTTGACCGTTCAATCACACGGGGCAGATCACAATGCCTAATAAGTAGAAAAGTTATGTCCCAAAATCTTTCTCTAGCCGCCTCCATCTTCTCTGTGGTGAAAGATGGGAGATAGAAACTCTGAAACTCAACAGAAATCAGATCTGAAATTTTTCTATCTCTATCATAATCAAAATCATCACAACCAAATCATCATGAGCGGTTTAAACATCCTCAACAACAACTATATAAAGCATAATGATTTCTCCTCTCAAAAATGTATGATATTCTAGTTTCATGCGTTCGTCTCTCACTCCTCGGCCTCTTGTTAAACCTTCGAGCAACACCGTATAAGAAGGTGATGAATGGTGAAGAACAAAGTGAACGCGAAGAGAAAGGTGGAAATTCTAGATGCATAGAAGCTACGTGAAGCAAATCAAGTGACATCTAGGAAGTGTTTGCATTTTCAACAATTACAGTTTTGCTCGAAGATCTATGTTGTTTTTTTTTTTTTTTGAAATGAGAAATTTGATATTAAAAATTCCACTTTTGTTACAACATCACTGCAGCAAGAACAAAAACTAGCTCAAATATATTGTTGTTGCTGACTCGCTCTTATGAACCAAAAGAATAAGAAAGCAACGCTCAAAAATAAAACAAAATAAGAAAAACTAGTTGATCAGATTCAGAAATTACGAAGTTGCCGTTTGAGTTGACTGAGGTCATGGTCATACTGATTGAGTTTCACTTTCTTTGCTTGCCAACTGCCGCTATTGTTAAGTTGAATCCAAAACACAATGGTTGTCAACAACAACAATATCAAGCCAATCAGCTGAGATTGGAGACACACTGAAAATTAACTTTGATAGCTCCTCTATAGAAAAAGACTGTAGTTTAGTTGCTGGGTTGGTCCTATCTGATCCCATTGGGACTTCCAAAGGAGGAAAATGCATCGCAGGATCAGCTTTAGATGCCGGACACGATGAAACCAAAGCGATCGGCTCCCCACCGCATGCGGTTATCTATTGTAGAATTGTACGAATTATATGAAGTATTGACATATATTTTCTTGTTCCAAACCGTTTTGTGACTTTGTACCAACCACCAAAGTTCGAATTAGAGAAACTTTGTGATGGACTCACCCATATTTTCATGTGTCTGCTTTTCAAGTTAATAGTGAATACCACTTTTTTTAATTATCTGCTTTGGTTCCAATCTTAAATGTTATCCATGGGTTCTTCTATAGAACCCAGATTCTTGCTTATCTCATAAACAACCTACTTCACTTCAAGTTTCATCACTCCACTGTCAGAGGGATTAACTGATATAAGACAGGGATGGACGTGAGAATAACTAATGTAATTCTCTTATCTTTGTTGTAAGTTGCATGAAATTGAATTAGTTCGATGAGGCTAAGAATTTATTTTTTTTTTTGATCGCAAACTGTATAAAACAGCTGGAGACACCATTTCAATTTCCACATCCAATGCCCTCTCTGAATACAATTTTATTCGTTGAACATATAAACATTTGATTTGAGAAAAATACCGTTTACATGTTTACACAAACCTAGAGATATTTCAAATAAATAAATCTGTATCCTCGTACCCACATTTTGTAAAAACATCCAACACCATCCACGTGTAAGAAAAACATAATCAACACCTTCTGTGATAGATACCTCGGTCAGAAATCACGCTCAGGCATAGGGGACGTGCTGGCCGTTCAATCAAATTATCCTAGCAAATCGACGGTTACGGTTAACCCTAATACAAAGGGCAGATATCGCTGCCTTATAAATAGGAAAGTTTTGCCTTTAGCCTCAGTCGTCTCTGTTGTGAGAGACAGAAACCTTAAAAATCAATAACACATCAGATCTGAAATTTCTCTGTCTCTATGGTAATTCATCATAAGCGGATAAACATCTTCTACAACAATTTACAGCATAATGATTTCTCCTCTCAAAAAAGTATAATATTGTTGTTCCATGAATGGATCAACCGTCTCCCTAGTACCTGTCAAATGACATCTAGGAAGTGTTTGCGTTATGAACTGTTGCAATATTTCTGTATAGTTTTGCATCGAAGATCTGTGATTTTATTTAATAAGAAATTTGGTATCACGGATTCTACTTTTGATAAGAAGTTAAATGTTTGTATGGTGAACAACTATATGCATTATGAATAGTTCCTGTTCTTCATGACAAAAGATGTATTTCAAATTACAGTTTTAATTTTTTTGTTTTCCCTTCGGATCTTAGTTAAGTTACTGTTCAAGCCGTTTTTGCTTTCTTTCTGCTCCTGATATTTGTGGACGAAGTTTATATCACCTGATAGATTGGTAGTTTTATTTTGGTGGAGATATAATTTTATAATTTCTTTTGAGAGAATGAAAAAAGTATCATCAAATAATGAAATATATAATTATAATTCTTCATCAGTTAGGGTTTATTTTTATTTTTGCTCGGTTATCAATTAGGGTTTATTAGACTCTCTCTGGTCAGATTTGTTTGATTTCAAGGGTTTATATGATAGATCTCAAGTGAAAACAGAAAAACGGTTCTTCTTCGGATGCTAATGTTAAACTAAATTGTACTACTACCTAGTGGTGGTGATAGAGGTCTGGCCATGAGATTAATCAAGATAATTTCTTATCATTGTTGAAAGTCATGTGAAATTGAATTCATTTTAGACTTAATGAAGATGTTGGTATTTTTCTTATCATCGTTGAAAGCTGTTGGCATCTTTGAAGAGAAATTAATTTTAGACTTTGAATATATTGATCAAGGCTTTGTGTAAACTTCATCAAATTATGCCTGCAATTTCTATGACGGAGGAAATGCCAAAGTATGGTCCCAGAAAGGTTTATTGAAGATGGATGCAAGAACAATAGAGATGAGGAAGGGTATTTTACGCATGGATCGGCGGATATTGGAATGACTGAAACCTGACAAATTTACTAACATTTCATTACTCATTCGCTACTGCAGAGATGAAAATATAGAGGGAGTTGCGGATATTGTTCAAGTGATGACTTATGGGCCTAATATGGATGGCCAGATCTCAATGCCTTATAAGTAGGAAAGCTATTCAAATTAGTTTTATTTTTTTTGATTTCCCTTGAGATCTCCTTAAATTACTGTTCAAGCCACTTGTACATAGTTTTGCCTTTGGAGATGTTTTCATTTTTATTTTTACTTTTTGGCCACTTTTTGTAAGAACATCCAACCCTACAAACTCCATTGACGTGTAAGAAAACATATTCAAGACCGTCTGTGATAGATATGACGGTCAGCAATCACGGTCAGGCATAGTGTAAATGTTAACCGTTCAATCAATAATACAAGCAAATCAACGGTTGCCATTTGCCCTAATACAAACGGGCAAATCTCTATTTCTTATAAGAAAGAAAGTTTTTCTCTATTAAGTTTTAGCCTCCGTCGTCTCTGTACTCTTTAGTGAAGTTTTGTTTCTATGAAATCCCTAAAAAATCAGATCTGAAATCTCTGATAATCAAAATCACCACAACCAAATCATCATGAGCGGTTTTATACATCTTCATCAACAACAACAATATACGGCATAATGATATCTCCTCTCAAAAAAGTAAAAATGCTCGTGAACCAGTCTTACGGTTATAGCAGCTTTCCACCTCGTGTCTAACATTTGCAATAACTAATAAGCATAAGAAGAAGTGTTCAGCTGTGAAAAACGGTGAAGATGGAGGCGAAGTTGGAAATGTTAAATGCATTTGGATGCAAACAACATTTGAGAAGAAAAAGAAAATTTAGGATGATAAGACTGATCTCTGGGGCAAATCAAGTGACATCGAGGAAGTGTTTGCATTATGAAATGTTGCTATGTCAATGTATATTTTTACCTCGAAGATCATTGTGATTTTTTATTTTTAATGAGAAATTTGATATCACAAATTCTCCTTTTGATAAAGGAGTTAAATGTCTGTATGTTGAGGAAGTGTATGAATTTCGAATTTCAAAAAAGAGTTTTTTTTTTTTAACTTGAAAGGTATTTCCGGATCGAAATTTATGGAAGGTGTGCCATGCAGTAGTCGTCAGAAGGACTCTCCATTGATTTTGGGTTTCGTGTAACTAATCGGAAAACAATGATCCACGGTTTGTGGAAAACTGAGAGCCATATATAAACCATAGATAAAAGATAATTTGATACAAGCAAGAGATGCAATTATGGTCTTTATCAGTTTGGTTTTATTAGACTTGTTGTGGTAGATTTGTTCGATTTCAAGGGTTTATATGATAAATCTCAAGTGAAAACTGAAAAGGAGAGAGACAGACTTGGGTAATTTTGATGGCCAGTTCTTCTTCTTTAGATGCTACTGCTAAGTTGTGGTGGAGATAGTATGAGTTTCGGTGGTGGTGGAGATAGTATGCCGAAAAACACTCCTATGCTTAACCAGAACTTCTTCGGTGGTGTTAGTTACCCATTTTTTACATTATCTTTTATTTCACCCCATGTAATTTCTACGAAATTTTACCTTAGAAAATTTCATTCTAAGGAAGGACTTGGATTGTATACTTCATATTTAGAGTGCGATCAAACTAACGAAATTTTGATCATACCTCTGTTAATGCTTCAGGAAGGAATTTACGCAGATCCCTGGCTTAGTAATTAAGTTTGATAATATTGAAGACATTGTGCAGGTACTAAACTTGATGGTGTTTGTTTCCTAAATACTGTTGCACATAACAGTAGTTCTCTCTCTCGCCATAAGGACAATTGTGTCGAAGAAGCCACAAAGCATTTGATTTGAGAACAATACCATTTACACTGATATTTCAAATGAATAAGTTGATCATTTGGCAACTTTTTATAAAAACATTCACGTGTATAGAAAACATAAACAACACCGTTTGTGACAGAAATCTGGGTAAGAAATTACGGTCAGGCATAGGGGACGTGTTGACCGTTCAATCAAATAATGCAAGCAAATCAACGGTTACAGTTAATTCTAATATACACGGGGCAGATCTCAATGCCTAATAAGTAAAAAAGTTATGCCCCAAAATCTTTCTCTAGCCACCTCCATCTTCTCTGTGGTGAAAGATGAAAGATAGAAACTCTGAAACTCAACAAACATCAGATCTGAAATTTTTCTATCTCTATGATAATCAAAATCATCACAACCAAATCATCATGACCGGTTTAAACATCCTCAACAACAACTATATAAAGCATAATGATATCTCCTCTCAAAAATGTATGATATTCTAGTTTCATGCGTTCGTCTCTCACTCCTCGGCCTCTTGTTAAACCTTCTAGCAAAACCGTATAAGAAGGCAATGAATTGTGAAGAACAAAGTGAAGAGAAAAGGAGGAAATTCTAGATGCATAGAAGCTACGTGAAGCAAATCAAGTGACATCTAGGAAGTGTTTGCATTTTCAACAATTGCTATGTCTATGTACAGTTTTGTCTCAGAAGATCTATGTTGTTGTTGTTTTTTTTTTGAAATGAGAAATTTGATATTAAAATTACCATTTTGTTTTTATGATTATGGATTTTGAAAAGTTCTTATTCCTATGTGCCATGACAACAAAATTATTTAATTTTTTTTTTTTGTTTTTCCTTCAGATCTGCGTTAGATTAATGTTAGATGAATGTTCAAAAAAGGACTAAAAGCATATAATTAGGAAATTGTGTCTGCTTCAAAAAAAAAAAAAAAAAAAGGAAATTGTGTCTATTTGGAACACCTATGGAGTTTACTCTTGGTAAGTTGAATCCAAAACACAATGGTTGTCAACAGCAACAATATCAAGCCAATCAGCTGAGATTGGAAACACCATGAAAATTAACTTTGATAGCTCCTTTATAGAAAAAGACTGTAGTTTAGTTGCTGGGTTGGTCCTATCTGATCCCATGGGGACTTCCAAAGGAGGAAAATGCATCGCGCGCAGGATTAGCTTTAGATGCTGGACACGATGAAACCAAAGCTTTTATTGCAGCTATATAATGGGATTTGAATCTGAATCTTCACGAGGTTTAATTTGAAGGGGACTGTCAGGTTATTCTTAAAGTTATCTCTAGCTCTTGTTTTGTTAATTTTATCACCTGGTACGTCCAGCTTGTCCTCTTGGATTGTGAAAAATTTATGTCTAGTAATCAGAGCTTTGGTTGTGGGCATATATTAAAAGATGTAGAAATCGTTTTGCTGATTCCATTGCTGAGTATGAAAAGAAAACGGGTTCTAATTTGTTTTGGAAGGTTACTCCTCCCTCTCTGTGTTTTGGGCGGAGGCAAACAATAAGAAATTACTGAAGCTACCAAGAAGTTGGTTATTAAACAAAAGGTGTAGATGTGGAAAATCCTACCTCTACATCCAAAGAACTACAATCATACATATTGAAGTAAACAATCAAGAGATGAACAAGAACACAAGATATACCTGGTTCGGCATGTTTCTTATAATAACAATAATAAATTAAATGGGTAGTTTTAGAAATATCCCCTTGATTTGAGAGATAGCTCATCTAATTTGGGACAAAATTTAAAACCAAATAGATCATCTAATTTGGGACGGAGGGAGTATAATATAACAAAACTATGATTTTAAATATATATATCTACCAACACCAAGTGACTGGCCTTCATTATGATATTACAGCTGAAGATCCGGTTTGCATTGCCATGCTTTCCGACTTCAGTGGCGTGCTATACGGATCAACCCTTTTTTTTCCTGGGCATGGTGAGGAATTGCTCCTCAATGCATTTTGAAGGACTCTTTAGAACTGCATGTCTAATGGCAACAAATGTGTTTCAAATTAGTTTAATTTTCTGTTTCCCGTTAGATCTACCCTAAATTTCTGTTCAAGCTGTTGGTGTATAGTGAAGGCATAGGTGGAAATACTAGGTGCATTTAGACGCAAAGAAGTTACTTGAGGCACTTGCATTTTGAAATGTTGCTATGTCTGTGTATAGTTTTGCCTTGAAGATCTTTATATTTTTTTATTAGAAAATTGATATCACAATTTCACCTTTTGATAAAGAGTTAAGCGTTTGCTTAAATACAATAGCCAGTGCATTTTGCAAATTTCTTCAGCACTGCATTGTGTTAGAAAGACTCCACCAATTTTGGGTTCCCGGTAACTAACTAATCGAGAATAGTTTATGGAAAACTAAGGGCCACAACTAGTTTCAAATTGCCTTCAACAGCTAGTTTTTAACTCGGCTCATACTAACTAAAAATAAGAAAAGAAAAACGGAAAATGGGTCATTTGTCCAAATATTTTTAAAACATGGTTCAAATGGACGAGTAAAAATTAGTATGGGTGAAATGGACACTAAAAGAATAGCAAGGATGAAACTGGATTCATCCTGATTTAAACTTAAAAAATAGTAAGGATGAAACTGGATGCATCCTGATGTAAATTAAAAATAAGAAAAAGTATTTGAAAATGGGTAGAATGAAACTGTTTACATCCTGACTATTTTTACATTTTTGTCCATTTAAACAATATCAAAATCTAAATGTCCTTTTCACCCAGGAAATGTTGATTTTGGTCTTTTTAACCAATTTTGTGAAAGAAAAATTAGTTGAGGTTTTGACTCGGATATATACACAGTTGCCGTTTTAGTTGCCTGAGGTCATGGTCAAGTGGACTGCCATTTTGATGTGGTTCGCATTCTTTTCTTGCCCTTTCTTGCAAGTCAATGTTCAAGAGTCTAGGTGTACTGATGCATGCTTTCGATTTTTTTGAGGTATGTCTAGTTAATCTAGACTGCTTATGTCAACTTTGAAGCGTTTCACTTTCCTTTTCTGTTCAAGTTGACGTTGTAGAGACAACTAAAGTCTTAAAGCAAATCCTTGGAAAATAATACTCCCTCCGTTTCTGGAAAAGAGATACTTTCATTTTTTCAATTTGGCCTATTTTTAGGCTAAAATGAAAAAGTGAAAGTATCTTTTTTCCGAGGGCTATTTTGCGTTTCCTCCCCTATAAAGATAGCTAATTTGCGTTTCCTCCCCAAATAAATCAAAATTAGTGTTTCCTCCCATCGTTACTTTTTCCATCCAACTTCCAGTTAGTTGAGTCAGCTCTACTATACACCTGGCATATATAAAAGTTGTTTTACTAAATTTCCTAAAATACCCTCATCTTTTTTTGAATGAGGGTATTTGCCACAAAAGAACAAGATACCCAAATTCCACAACTATTTGAATTACCAACAACACACCGATATCATTCTAATTCGCCGTTTCTATCAAATACATACACAAATAATCACTAGATTGTCCCAATTAATATTTAACCAAAAACAAATCATAGAGATAAACTGTTCAAATCCATTCTACATTGAAGTAACAGAAAGTGGAGAACCATGAGAAATTATTGAACGAATTAATTAAAACCCTTTTGATATGAAATGTAGATGATGACGAAGAAAGAACCCAAATAATTCCCTCCCGTATCTTTAACTGATAATTAACTCCATATCCATTCAAAAAAAGATCCCCTTATTCACCACTACCGTTACGATTAAAGCTAATATTGAAATTAATTTCTAGTTAATACTTAAGTTTGGCTGATTGTCACCTTCACATTTGTTTATCTCCTGAACCCTTGTTCGGTCGGTTTGCATACAGTGAAATCAAAATTAACCATTATTTCCTTTTGATTGAATTTATGAGTAGCAGAAATAAGAAGAAGAACAAGAAAACCCTTGATGAGAGAGAAAACAAAAAAGAGGGTTCACGAGGGTAGCCACTTACCCGCTGCGATACTTGTACACGATGATGATGAGAGGATGATACCGACTCTAATTTGGGTTCGGATAGTGATATTGATTTGTTAGAATCGGGTGAAATTGAGGAAGAATTATGTCGACCGGAGTGAATCTAACTATGCAGTACTGTTGGATCTTCATAATTTACACTTCAATTTCATCCTCAATTCTAAAAACCCTAACAACATTAATCCAATTTCTAATGTTTATATTCATTCACGAAGAACTGATTGTTTTTGCTATTTTCGTTTGGGACGGAGAACCTGTGGAGGAGATGAAGAAGTAAAATCAATTCAGATCATTACTTTGGTTTAATTTAGCGAAACAGATGAGGGTATTTTGGTAAGTTTGGTCGACACGTGTATATTTTTGCCACGCGTACATCCTTGCTGACTCAGCTAACTGGAATTTGGATGGAAAAAATAACGCTGGGAGGAAACACTAATTTTGATTTATTTGGGGAGGAAACGCAAATTAGCTATCTTTGCCGGGGAGGAAACGCAAAATAGCCGTTTTTCCAAAAATGGAGGGAGTATGTACAACCATGAATTACACGTACCTATATTTAGTCTTTGTAACACATACTGATCTCAAACATCTCAAGCAGACCACGTAAAATCTCAAACATCTCCAACCGTTAGATCTCCATCTAGGTCTAGGTCTCTTATATATAAACTAAACTAAAAACATACCCTAGACCCAAATTATACAGCCGCCACCTACGAAGTAAAACTCTGACTTCGCTCATTTTCTATAGATCTCAAAATTTTGTTTCTAAATTGTTCTTCTGAATAATGGATGATTCTTCAAGGGTATGTTTGTTTCCCACTGATCTTGGCATCACTAGTACTACTGATCTCCTCATTCCTCTGAAAGAAGATGAAACCCCTTTCCTGTTGTTGTCGGTGGAATTCACTCACACAATGATTTTTCCTCTCAAAACTCAAGTTTTTTTCATAATGTAATTTCGTGTCCGTGGAGAACTTATCTTGATTTTGGTAGACTCTTCATTTTTATTTTATTTTCAGTTAGATTGTAGTTTTCATTATTTGTCTATTGTTTGATTTTAGGCTAATAAATGTTTCTTTGTTGCACAGGGTTTCCAGGATTATTATCTTGGGTAGAAGCAAAATCCTAAGTATTATAACACAAGAGGATTTGGATGTATGTTATATTCATCTTTAGGTAATGAAAATCTTGATCCTACTGTGTATTGTCCAATTATCAATTATTATTTAGTAATTGATTTACATTTTTTCAAAATCACTATAATTTCAGTTTAAGCTATCAATATCTGGTTATTTTGATCCATTTCTTAACCCAATATGTGAGACTATTTTACTTGAAAGAAATTTCGGTGAATAGTGATGCTAGTGTTCGTTTCCGGTGTACTTTGTTAAGAATTCCAATGACTGAAACTTTTTAGATAAAATCGAGGTTAATGACAACTACTAAGTTGGAAGGGCAACTTGGCAAAAGTAAGGTACCAAAACCAACTCTAGGTTTTCCCAACCTAGCTATAGTGGTTATTGGCCCATAAAACCATTAAACATGACTCTTGAAGAAATGAGTAGGATTTAACAACATAGTAAGTAAATTTGATCTATGAATTAATATGTTAGTAAAGCATTTCATGCATAGTTGAGTAATCCTTAGATTCGAAATGCTGTTGATCAATTTCAGAACCTCGTGGGACAATGTTACACCTTAGAAATATAGGATGTTAGGAACATGACATAGTATTAAGAAGCTTGGTAAGAACTATTCTGTGGTCACATTGATGACATTGGGTTATGATATACATAAATTTATAAAGGATATAAGTTGTTTAGTTTTTTATGATATCGTTGTCATGATTGTCTGCCTTTACCATTTAGATTAAGAAACAATGTCTCTCATTCTTCGTTTTAGCATCCTTATTTTGTAATTCACCCAATAGAGACACAAGGTGCTGCTCATTTCTTTGTGTTTTACTTACTGTTTAGGTTTAGATAGTTGTCTGAGGATATAATTTTTGATTAGTATGAACTTCTTGGCAAAAAACGTCTTACATTATCAAGAATCCTTTGAATTGCAGAACCCTTAATGACGTTACACCAATAAGGTTTCGGATGTCAGCGGTTGGGAGAGCGAGAACAAATGATGGGTCATGTTTATATACTAATGAAGAACCATGAGCAGTTTTTCAAACATCTACAGACCTCAGCGAGGCGTTGATCCTAACTCATGAGACTATTGCTTTCTATTGCACTAATCATATGTCTGTGTGTGCAAGAATTGAACCGAGAGGAAGAATTAAACTTAATGCCGTTACATCGGGGGCACTCATAAGCTGGCATTGTAGATATAGGAAAATTAGTCTGACTCTTTTGTTGTAGAGGTAGATGGTGAAATGGACCTGCAGAGCAACAGGGAACCTGAATTTTGGTATTATTACGCAGTGGCTTATTAGTGTGTAGGTTTCTCGGTTCTCTATTACTTAGACATAATTTCTGGTTAATAGATTAGATATTATGCTGTTACCTTTCTTAGCTAATACTTTGTATTATTCTCATTAAGTTGAGTATACTCAAGATACTCTTTGTATTATTTAATAACGAATGGAATGGAAAACAATCTATGGGAGTTTAACCATTATCCAAGATGGTATCAGCCTAAACTCGATCCATCGCTCCCTCTAATCTTTCTAACCAAAACTCAATGGCTGGTGAAAAGAAATCAATACATCCTAAGCGTTTGTCGTTACCAACATCAAAACCCTTATTCACATTCTCCTAGACATCAAACAGATGAGTATTCTTCATGGGTATTTTTATTCGAACTTCATCTTCAAGCTCACAAATTCTATTCCTTATTGACGGAACTGCAACACCTAAGGATCTGGATGACGATACTGTGAAACAACTCGATGCTCTTTGTCGCCAATGGATGTTCTCTACCATGGCCAAAGATCTGATGCTCACAGTTCTCAAATCAGGCAAATCTGCTAAAGAAATCTGGGATCATCTTAAGAAGCTCTTTCAAGACAATAAAGGAAGTCGAGCCGCAACCCTTGAAAGTAAGTTCGTTAATCTCAAATTCACTGATTGCACTAGTGTTGATGATTACTGTGATAAACTTAAATCGTTATCCGATCGATTACGTGACCTTGATTTCCCCATGAATGACAAGAGATTGGTTATCCAACTTGTCAATGGTCTTCCGGAGGAATACAATATTGTTGCCTCCTTCATTCAGCAATCTATGCCCAGTTTTGATACTGCCAGATCCCAGCTAAGAACGGAAGAGATTCATCGCTCTCAGCAAACCCTACCATCTCCTCCAACGGCCCACTGCTCTTTGTTATGAATCAACACCAATCAGCGTCCAAACAAATCCAACAACAATGGACGGCGTGGTCCTCGTCCTCCATCCAACGGCAATGACTCAACACATGGTGCGCGCTGACCCAACCACTCTCCCGCCAACACCAACCATGTATAACACTGCCGGATATCCTCGTCTTCCTAACTACCATCCTCCCCGGCAGCCATACTGCCAAGCACCACCCCTGTCTGCCCCTACGGCTCCCTCCCGGAAATATCCTCTTCAACTTGTCGACCACATAACAACAACAGACTTCCCATAACAAAGCGCCGTATGCAACGTGGTAAGTCACCTGGACCGGGTCGCGGTCAAGCTTATTTCACTCCTACTCACTGAAACTCTCCACCCGCAGGATATTGCCTGAAGCTTATAGTTCCATGAGTCTCCAATCACCCGACGATGATTTCTACATGGACACCTATGCCACTTCACATCTTACCGCAAATCAAGGTACGCTACATACTGTCTCAAACTCTAGCAATGTTCATTCAATTCTAGTTGGCAATGGCAATAGCATTCTAGTTATGGCTAGTGGTACTAAGTTTATACACCTTCCATCTCGTCTCCTTCAGCTTAAAGATACTCTTGTTGCCCCTGACATTATAAAAAACTTAGTGTCTGTTCGTAAGTTCACCACCGATAATCATGTTTCTGTTGAGTTTGACCCATTTGGTTTCTCTGTGAAGGATCTGATTTCGAAGAAGACTATCATTCGATGTGACAGCCTTGGAGAACTCTATCCTATCACCAAGCCTGTCGTTTCTCCTCCCTCTACATCCCTGCCTCAGCCTATTTCTCTTGCCGTTTGTTCGCCCGATGTTTGGCATAATCGTCTTGGCCATCCTGGCAAAGCTATCTTAGATGTTCTTCGCACCAAAAGTTTTATTTCATGTAATAAAAGCTCTTGCTCTAAACTATGTCATTCATGTCAAGTTAGCAAACATGTTAGGTTACCCTTTTCTAAATCTAATTCCAAAACTTTTACTCCTTTTGATATTATTCATAGTGACTTGTGGACATGTCCATTACATGTTGAAACGGGTTATCGGTATTACATGATATTATTAGATGATTTTACAAATTATCTATGGGTGTATCCGTTAAAGTTCAAATCTCAAGTTTACACCAAATTTTTGGAATTTCATTCTTTTGTTAAAACTCAATTTGAGCGTGATATCAAAAGTTTTCAATGTGATTTTGGTCGTGAGTTTGATAACTCTTCTTTTCATAATTTTGCTCATGCAAATGGTTTTGTCTTTCGATTTTCCTGTCCACAAACTTCCTCTCAAAACGGCAAAGCTGAGCGTATGATCCGTCGAGTCAACGACATTACTCGTACTCTTATGTCTCACGCATCCATTCCCTCCAAATATTGGGCCGACTCTCTCAACATGGCTGTTTATCTTCACAATATTCTTCCCACCAAAATTCTCCATTTTCGTTCTCCTGTTTTTGCTCTCTATGGACGCCAACCTACATACGATCACCTTCGTATATTTGGATGTCTTTGTTATCCCAATCTCTCCTCCACTACACCTCACAAACTTACTCCTTGCTCTACTAAATGTGTCTTTCTTGGTTTTCCTATCAATCATCGTGGTTATCGTTGTCTTGATCTCGCCACTCATAAAATCATCATATCTCGACACGTCACTTTTGACGAAACTGTTTTCCCTTTCACCACCTCCACTCCCCGCCGCCATGCGAGTCCGATTCTCCTCCCTTGCCCATCCATCATCCTCTAGCTGACAAGCTCTCTTACACGTCAGCAACACCCACTTCTCCTTACGCTACTACATCTACCAGCCCGGCCCATAATATTGCGGTCGAACAACCTACTCCTTACACTCCTCCTCACAGGCTTACACCTACAGCGCCAACTTCTCCTCCCGCTACTACATCCTCTAATCCATCTACCTCTCCTTCTCGAATCTCTCCAACAATCACTTGATTCCTTTTTCTCTTTACGGCCCCACCTGTCCCTACCTCCTACTCGTCCCAATCACTAGGGCCTCTCGTGGCATTTTCCGCCCCAATCACAAACTCAATCTCTATGTCCAGTCCAAATACAAAATCTCTCCATTGCCCCGTTCTCGCCTAAATGCACTTACGGACCCTAACTGGAATACAGCCATGCTAGATGAATATAATGCAATGTTGAAAACACACACTTGGGAGCTTGTTCCACGGCCACGGGATGCACATGTTATTTGGTCGATGTGGCTTTTTCGCCACAAATTTCATGCCGACGGTTCACTACAGCGTCACAAGGCTCGCCTAGTTGCGAATGGCAAATCCCAGCAGATTGGTGTGGACTGTTTTGAAACGTTTAGTCCGGTTGTCAAACCGGCTACTATTCGTACTGTGCTTACGATTGCGGCTTCACGTTCTTGGCCTATAGATCATCTAGACGGCAAGAATGCTTTTCTCCACGAGGATTTAACTGAGACAGTGTACATGCATCAGCCTCCGGGCTTTGTTGATCCTGATCATCCTGATTACGTTTGTCGACTCCGTCGGTCGCTATATGGTCTAAAGCAGGCACCTCGTGCATGGTTCCAGCGTTTTGCCAAGTTTATTACAAATTGTGGTTTTAAGGGTAGTGTATGTGATCCATCTCTCTTCGTCTACCAGTCTGGATCCGAGACGGCATACTTACTCCTATATGTTGATGATATTATTTTAAAAGCCAATACTGATAAACTTCTTGGCAACTTTATTACTTTGATGAAACGAGAGTTTTCCATGACTGACCTTGGACCACTGCATCATTTTTTGGGCATCTCTGTTCGTTGCACCTCTTCAGGCCTCTACCTGTCTAAGTCCGTTTACAAAAAGGATATTATTGCACGTGTATCCATGACACACTGCAATCCCGTGGCTACACCTGTTGACACTCAATCGAAACTTAGTGCAACGTCTGGTCTTGTAATAGAGGATGCTACTCTTTACCGAAGCCTGGATGGGGCTCTTCAGTACCTCACCTTCACTAGACCGGATATCTCTTATGTTGTTCAACAGGTATGTTTGTTTATGCATGATCCTAGGGAACCTCACATGCAGGCCCTTAAGAGGATCCTTCGTTATCTTCAGGGTACCCTGGATCATGGTTTGTTTCTGTCTGCTACTGCTATTACTGGATTAACTGCATATTCTGATGCCGATTGGGCGGGTTGTCCGGATTCACGCCGTTCCACTTCTGGCTACTGCATCTTTCTGGGTGACAACCTAGTTTCCTGGTCTTCAAAGCGCCAAGCTACTGTCTCTCGCTCAAGTGCTGAAGCTGAATATCGGGGAGTGGCAAACGCAGTTGCAGAAACTACTTGGCTTCGGAACTTACTTCTCGAGCTCCACCTACCTCTACGACGTGCCACTATTGTATATTGTGATAATGTCAGTGTAGTCTATATGTCTGGTGATCCTGTTCAGCATCAGCGCACCAAACATGTGGAAATTGACATACATTTTGTTCGTGATCGCGTTCGTATTGGTAAAATTCATGTCCTGCACATCCCCTCGGAAAATCAAAATGCTGATATCTTTACCAAGGGCCTTCCACGACAGCTATTTACTCGTTTCCGTACTAGTCTGAGCGTCTGCTCTTCTCCCGCTCCGACTAAGGGGGTGTAATAGATTAGATATTATGCTGTTACTTTTCTTAGCTAATATTTTGTATTATTCTCATTAAGTCGAGTATACTCCAGATACTCTTTGTATTATTTAATAACGAATGGAATGGAAAACAATCTATGGGAGTTTAACCATTATCCAAGACTGGTTTCAAATTTCGATTGTTGAAAACTAGCTCAAATATGTTTTGACCTGACCATCATGATTTGAGTACCCAAACACTATTATTTTTGCCATATGATAAACATTAAGACATTGGCAAATAACTCAGATAGGTGAAATGAAAACACTAAAAGATGAGTAGTGAATTACATAATCAGGGCAATTGCAGTGAGCGTGACAAGTAACGGGAATGCGCCAGTACCCTTATGCTTCTTGATGCTTCTGGCAGTATTAGTAGAAGTGGTGCTGCTGGTACTACTGGTACAATTTCTCCAGCTAATGGTAGTGTTGGTTACCGTCATCCAACCGTCGTTGTTGTTGGTAATGGTAATGTTGCTACTGCTAGAGGTAGTACACTCGGTTGTTTCATAGACAATCAAAGGATTTGATCCTTTTATTAACAGTGAAGGTGCAGGAAATAGTGGAGACGTTAGATACATTGTGATGTGCAAACGATATTTGAGGATTGTAGATGCTACTTGAGTCAAATCAAGTGACATCTGAAGAAGTGTTTGTATTTTCAACTGTTGCAATTACTGTGAAGATCTGTGTGTTTTTGTTTGTGAGAAATGAATAATTAGGAGTTAAATGTTTATTTCTTAAGCATTGAAACATGATTTGAAGTGCTAAATTGTACTGTCTCTATAATCTTAATTGAAGTTATCCGAGTGTGTATTCATTGTTTTCAAATTAATTGAGATGGATTAGTGACTGGATTAATAACTACCGTGACAACATTAAAACGGACTTAATTAAACAAAATGTTCAATTGAACATGACCGAAATAAAAGCTAGTAGCATCACAGGTTAATGGCTCGAGGAACATCGATCATTTATGGAATTATAGAAAAGGTTGTCGATAGGCATCTTACCCAATTTTACGATCCCATGCATAATAGCAAGATCTCTCTCAGCAGGGTCGCCATAAGTGATAACAGGCAAAAAAAAAAAAAAAAAGGGTAATGATGCTACCTGCTACCTGAATTCGAAACTGGGCAACACCAAATTCTTCACCAATCAAACAAAGTGCACGGTCAGGGTCATGATACATGGACGGGACAATTACTGGGGAATTTTCGACTTTCAGCCAAATTTGACAAGAAAAGTTCAGGGTCATGATACATGGACGTGACCAATTCCAAGCCATTCTAGTCTCCACGTACAAGCCTTCGATGGAGATATCTAAAACATCTCCAACCGTTGGATCTCTATCTTGGTCTCTTATAAAGTAACATCCCATGAAAACATAGAAACATATACCCTAAAACCACAATATGCAGCCGCCTTCAAAGTAAAACTTTCTTTTTGCTCATTTTCTTTGGATCACAATTTTTTTTCTTCAGAATAATGTATGATTCTTCGTGAATCTGTTTATTACTCACTGTAAAATTGCCGAAAGAAGATGAAGCCCTTATCCTATATTTTTCATGAAATTCACTCACATAATGATTTTTCCTCTCAAAACCGGAGTTTTTTCATTATAAATTGTGATTTACTTGGGAAGAATTGACTGAATTTTGGTAAGCACTTCATTTTGTATTCTATTTTTAATTAGTGTTTTAGTTCTCTTTAGTTGTCTATTGTTTTGATTTAGGCTCATAATTTTTATTTTGGTTGCACAGGGTTTTTTGGATTGTTTTCTTGGGTAGATCCATCTTCCAGTGCGATAAACAAAGCATGAAGTATTACCATCCGGGGGATTTGGAGCTATTTATAGTGCTACGGACTTTAGAAAATGGTCAAATTTAATAGTTCTCCCGAATTCATTTCATTTGTGCAGTCAGTGAAAAAAATAAATGAAAACCCTAATTCTAAATATCAGATCTCTCTTATGTTTTTCTTCTTCATGATCTATCAATGGAAAATAAAATATCAAATAGATTGGCTATCAATATACAGCATAATGATTTCTCCTTTCAAAAAACTATGCTAAATCTTGAATCTCTGGGTTTGGTTTTGTTTTACGAGACTTAGTCATTTAACTCTTCTTAGGTTCTGGTGGAGATTATTTCTTCAATATCTTGCTAAAAATACGTTTTGTATTGCGTGCAGATCTGGGTTTTCGATTTCTCATTCAAGTGTAGATTTAATTTTTGTATTAGTTAAAGATCAGCTTGGCTAGTCTGGTATATGCGGCTGATAATTTTAAGCATAATCTAATTTGTGATGTTTGCATCTGTGGCTTGTTTCATATGGTTTTATTGAGAAGTTGTATCAAAATGTCAATATATCTGATTTTGCACGTTTCTCTTCCGGGGCATTAATAACAACAAAGCTGTTTTTTCTGATCTTAATGCTGTTATCGGGGCATTAATAACAACTCTCGATTCCTCCCTCTCCTATTATCCCAGTCCTTCCCTCAATTACTGTCTCTTAATTTCTCTAGGTTGGGTATGTACACATTATCTTCATGGATGTATGATGGGAGTGGAAAGGGGCACTAGCACCGTAGCCCTCTAGAAGCCAGTAATAGAGGATGCAATCACAAGCATATTCGAACAAGCAGAACGCTTTTCCAAGCATTTGCAATAGAAAATCCAACTGCACAAGCAGTCTGTTGGCGATCATATATGGTTGCACTCTAATTAGGATGATTTATTTGAAGTGAAAAATTGACATCATTTTATTGAAAATTTGGAACCAATGCAACAATACTAAGCTCTAAATTGAGTAAAATGATTTCAAATTTTTTATTATCCTTGTATTTATCAACAAAATCACTGATGATCCTTCTTTCCCTATAACGGCAAATAAAGAATACAATCTTTCATATAACACGGGACCAATTACTTCCACGAGTTAAAACAAATCGCATCCGTCTATAATAGGGTACTTCGGTCAGTTATAATAATATACAGATGAGTTGTTAGATCAAACCATGAACAAAAAATCAACGATCACGATTTAGCCCGAAACCTGACGGGCTAGTTCTCTGAGCGTTATAAGAAGAATAGTTGCCCTAAATCTATTTCTTCCTTCTACAACACTAGGCTTAACCCTAAAAATCAACAACAACAGCAGACAGATCCCTGTCATATTCTTCTTCGCGATTCATCCATGGAAACACTAGCGTCAAATACAGTGTCTATCAACAGATCACAATGATTTTTCCTCTCAAGCAACTATGATCTTTTCTCGGTTCCCCTTTACTGACTATCTTTACTTAATCAGGAAACTCGGCGTATCTGGCTCACCTCTCCAACCTGGAAAAGAAAAAGTTTATTAAACTTTTTCTTTTTTAACTCTTCTTTGGTTTAGGTGAAGTTTATTGGACAGCTGTTGCTAATAAAATGTTTTCTTGGTACAGATCCGGGTTTAATTTTTCCATTCAACCTCATCTTATCAAGTCAGTTGATACTCTTTAGTTTCTAATGTAAAAACCAGATCTGTATTCAAAATTTAAGACCAATTTTTAATTTGTTATAGTATTTGCATATGTGGTTTGTTAATTTCCTTGAGCAGGTAGGTGTATGATTGTATGATTGTAACCGATCAAAAAAAAATGATTGTATGATTGTATCAGTATCTTAATTTTATTTCACTTAGTATTTCTGATTTTGCACATACATTTACTGGTACATCACTCTATTAATTAATCTAGGTTCTTCAGCAAGCAAGTGCAATTGAAGCGGTTGCACAAGCACTCCACGGCGAATGGAGGTTGTACATGTGAGCTCACCTACATAAATCAACAAGCCTAACGCTTTTAGTGCTGGTATATATGCTGAACATTAGATTTATGCCCCGCCCTAGTAATTAATCATATAGCTACGCAATGAAAATCAAGCAGACTTTCCTGTAAATAATTTCTGAGCTGTTGGGATACAACTAGATGAATTATTGGGTTAATTTGGCAAAGTAGAAGCCAATTCTTGTACTGCTTTCTTTTTTGAATTAGAAAAGTAGTGCCAAATTGTTCCTTCCTGGCCTCTTGAAATGAAATCAAAAGTTTATATAATCGGGTAGTTTAAAAATAAGAGAATAAAAACTTCCCAAATTTAGGTCACAAATGAATCCCAAGACTCCCAAAATCGAGTGTAAACTACTTTTTGTTGCTCCATTTGTATTTCTTTGATACTTGACATTACAAATACAATTATAGAATCTGCTCATGCACTTAAAAGAACACCATAAATAATGTTGAAACCTACTTGCAAAAAAATTTCAATAACAACATCAGGTCAAAGTTTGAAAATTGTGACAAAGACTTTTATATATAACTAAAGAATTGTTCACCAATTTATATTAAGGTAACATTCTTAAACAAACAATTAGTATTCTTAAAACATAATCAACACCGTTTGTGATAATCACGGTCAGGCTTGAGGTACATGTTAACCGTTCGGTAAAACAGTAAAAAAAAAAATCAACGATTCTAACTAACCCTAATATACACGGGCAGATATGCATGCATTATAAATAGTAAAGATTTTCCCCAGTATCTCCATGGTCTCTTTAAAGATACGAACCCTAAAACTCAAGAAACAACATATCTGAGATCTCCCTGTCTATGATAATCAAAATCATTACAACCAAATCATGACAGGTTTATACATGCTCAACAGTAATAATATACAGCAAAATGATTTCTCCTCTCAAAAAAGTTTAATATTGTTACTTCCAGCATGCTCTGCCACCTCTAGCCCTCCTGTCAAATATACAAACAATATACACCTAAAACATGCCATTAGAGGCAAATCGTGTAAGTGTTTGCGTTTTGATCTTTTGGTATGTCTGTGTATAATTTTGCCTCCAGGATCTTTGTGTTTTCATTTTATTTCTGTTTAATTAATAAGAAATTTGGTTTCTCAAATTCTCTTTTTTAATCAAGAGTTAAATGTTTGTATCGTGAGAAAGTGTATGCATTTTGGGGTATACTACCTTTGCACGCTTGTAGTTGTACCGTTTCACTGCTATGTCATTACAATGGGGGTATACTACCTTTGGAAGAAAAAAACTTCGGGATATCAGAGATCTATTCCGGCATGCCTCGGCCTTCAATCGTTGAATTTGTAGAAGCTCTGAGAAAATTTAACATCTTAAATGTTGGTTTATCATTAAGTTAGAGATGTTTCAAGTAAGCAATTCAATTTAGTTGGAGAAATCTCAACGTGTATTCATATCTGATGTTCTTCTTGTAGACCAAATTTCCTTCGTAGACACTTACACGTTGAATTGTTATCTTTCTCGCAATTTATTTGTTTAGTCGGTTTGGTTTCCCAAGTAACTCCTATCTATATTACAACTCTAAGCATTGTTGTGTTTGTAATTAGTTTGTATCAAAGTCAGTAATCTAGGCTACTCTTTAACCTTTCATTTCTAGTTTGTCTCTGTTGATGGTGGTTTTTAAACAAGGGGTAAAATCGTAAAACCCCATGACCTAGTGTTACCCGCAACACATTAACTAAGAGCATTTAACTCAGGTGTAAATAATTAACAGGGGTATTTTTTCAAAATACCGTGTTAGGGTTTTCAACACAGAACCCTAATTCCAAAACCAAGCCGCACTCTGCGCACCATGGCAACCGTGCCAAACCAAGCCGCATACTGCGCACCATGGCAACCATGCCAAACCAAGCCGCATACTGCGCACCATGGCAACCATGCCAAACCAAGCCGCACTCTGCGCACCATAGCAACCATGCCAAACCAAGCCGCATACTGCGCACCATGGCAACCATGCCAAACCAAGCCGCATACTGCGCACCATGGCAACCATGCCAAACCAAGCCGCACTCTGCGCACCATGGCAACCGTGCCAAACCAAGCCGCATACTGCGCACTATGGCAACCATGCCAAACCAAGCCGCACTCTGCGCACCATGGAAACCGTGCCAAACCAAGCCGCATATCTTTGCACCCGTGGCAACCATGCCAAACCAAGCCGCATAATGCGCACCATGGCAACCATGCCAAACCAAGCCGCATAATGCGCACCATGGCAACCATGCCAAACCAAGCCGCACTCTGCGCACCATGGCAACCATGCCAAACCAAGCCGCATACTGCGCACCATGGCAACCATGCCAAACCAAGCCGCACGCTGCACCATGGCAACCATGCCAAACCAAGCCGCATCTTTGCGCACCATGGCAACCATGCCAAACCAAGCCGCATATACCTGGCAACCATGCACTATGGAAACCATGACAAACCAAGCCGCACTCTGCGCACCATGGCAACCATGCCAAACCAAGCCGCATACTACGCACCATGGCAACCATGCCAAACCAAGCCGCACTCGCACGCACCATGGCAACCATGCCAAACCAAGCAAGACGCACCTAGCAACATGCACCATGGCAACAAACGCCAAATTCCAAGCCGCTATACCTTTGGCCCACGCCAAACATAGCGCCCTAGGTTTGCAAGACTTGCAACTAGGTCAACATGGCCGCACATGCCATTGGCTCATGCCAACACGTGCCAAGAAGCCATATTTCCGAGCCATGCCTTTGGCCCACGCCAAACATAGCGCCCTAGGTTTGCAAGACTTGCAACTAGGTCAACATGGCCGCACGTGCCGCAAGCCATATTTCCGAGCTGTTATGCCTTTGGCCCACGCCAAACATAGCGCCCTAGGTTTGCAAGACTTGCAACTAGGTCAACATGGCCGCACGTGCCATTGGCACATGCCAACACGTGCCGCAAGCCATATTTGCGAGCCGCTATGCCTTTGGCCCACGCCAAACATAGCGCCCTAGGTTTGCAAGACTTGCAACTAGGTCAACATGGCCGCACGTGCCATTGGCACATGCCAACACGTTTGCAAGACTTGCAAGCCACGTGCCATTGGCACATGCCAACACGCCGCCATATGCCTTTGGCCCACGCCAAACATAGCGCCCTAGGTTTGCAAGACTTGCAACTAGGTCAACATGACGCACGTGCCATTGGCACATGCCAACACGTGCCGCAAGCCAGTATTTCTAAGCCGCTATGCCTTTGGCCCATGCCAAACATAGCGCCCTGGGTTTGCAAGACTTGCAACTAGGTCAACATGGCCGCACGTGCCATTGGCACATGCCAACACGTGCCGCAAGCCATATTTCTAAGCCGCTATGCCTTGGGCCCACGCCAAACGTAGCGCCCTAGGTTTGCAAGACTTGCAACTAGGTCAACATGGCCGCACGTGCCATTGGCACATGCCAACACGTGCCGCAAGCCATACTTCCAAGCCGCTATGCCTTTGGCCCACGCCAAACATAGCGCCCTAGGCTTGCAAGACTTGCAACTAGGTCAACATGGCCGCACATGCCATTGGCACATGCCAAACACACACGCTGGTAGCCTAACTTGCAAACCGTTCAACCTACCACCAAGGCATTCCGCACATGCCATTGGCACATGCCAAACACACACGCTGGTAGCCTAACTTGCAAACCGTGCAACCTACCACCAAGGCATTCCGCACATGCCATTGGCACATGCCAAACACACACGCTGGTAACCTAACTTGCAAACCGTGCAACCTACCACCAAGCCATTCCACACATGCCATTGGCACATGCCACACGCGCCACTAGCAGCGCCACTTGCACTCAAGATGCAACCAACACTCGAGACATCGACACAAATTGGGGGATGCTTTTTTAGGGTTTTGGTTTGGCGGTCACAGCATGCAGCGTACACTACGCTCACATTAAGAAAGCGTGAAAAGGAATAAAGCGGTCAAATAAAAGAGGAAATAATGGTGAAAAACGTTTTCACCCATTAACACCATGCGGTTACCACCTCCTCCCATTATTTCACCCTTTACTCTCTTCCTTTATGAGGCCAGGGTACGTTTCAATCTCGACTTGTATAAATAGGTCTTACCTATTTCCACCAGACAACAAGTCTCGATCAGGAGAAAAATCTACACTCTCAGAAAGGCAACTTCGCAAGCTCTCCCAAAAGCTTTCATCTCTTGCAAGCTTCCTAAGCTTTCACTTTCTGATAAAAGTCGAGATACTACTCTCCTCAACACCTTTCTTTGCTTCCCTCCCCAAATCAACCCTTCTCCTCCACTTTGTGACCGAAGCAAGTCTGGAACGGCCATTTCTTGGTTTAAGCCGGGACTTGTGCAGTTGATCTCTCGAACCTATAAAGTGCTCACGTGCAGCACATTTGTTTAGGGTTTGAACCAGTTTCTCACTCACCTACCGAATTTACCAAAATCGGCAGAAACGATTTTTACCCATAAACAATTGGCGACCACGGTGGGAGGATTGATCTATCGGCTACAATGTCATACTGTCGATCTCGTTCTTCGACCCAGATGTCAAGATGGTTGGGGAAGGCGACTCAATCCGACGCAACTACCAGAAAACCCGGTTACTAGTTGTAAAACTACACGAGAAAACTGGGGACTTGCCGAAGATGCTACCACTCGATCTGACTCAATCGCCCAGACGCCCCGGTTACCGGGTTGTAAAACTATACCCGAAAAACCAGGGACTCGTTGAAGATGCTACCAAACGATTGGGGACTTGCGACTCGATCAAACTCAACCCGACAACCCGGTTATCGATTGTTAAAAGTACACCCCGAAAATCTGGAGACTCGGCAAGATGCTACCAAAGAACGGGGACTAATCGAGATGCTACCAAGAAAGCCGCCGTTTACACGGAGAGGGGCGTGTTCACAAAAACCATGAAGTGAGTAAATTTAGATCACAAGCAAGATATACGATCTATTTTTAGGTTCCTAGTAAAACCGTCATCTTTCCGAGTCTTGTGCCTATTGCTAGCACACACTCTCATAGAAGCAATATTCCTTTCCAAAAACATAATCGAGTCATATTATCAAAACCATTCATCCCGAAATAATCCAATACCCTAAAAGCTATCAACTTTGTCTATCAAAGGTCAAGCTTTGAACCGGACATCTAATATGTCTTTCAAAAAAAAAAAAAGAACCTAAATGAAAGATTAACGAGAGAAACGTTCAAGGAAAATCATCCAACAAAGTCTTGCTCTTCTTGGAGAAAGTCAACTTTGCATCTTCAAGAGCCGCTCTGTTCATAGTCAACATCTTGGAAAGCTTTTCGAGTTCCACCTCCTCCGTCGTGCAATCTCCTTGGCGGAAAGGTTTTGATTGTCGCATCTTTCAACTTTTGGATCTCGGCAAGGACTTCGACAAACCACGAAGTGTTGAACTCCTTTTCTACGCACACGTCGCGATGGTGCTCCCGATTCGGCAATAACGTCTTGAAACGGTGTGACCAAATCACCTCACGCATATCCTCGATGGAAGATAAAGCCTCCTCCACACGCTTAACCAAAGTGCAAATCGACTAGTGACTTCCTTGGTTGTGGCCATATGTCCGTACTTCTCCCGGTTCTCCGTGTACAACGCCTCGTGCTTAGCCGGCACGCAAGCCGCCAACCAAAGACATGACCTGGATAAGGAACCAAGTACGGAGGATCAAAAAGGCGCTGCACCTGGCCTCACGACTCGCAAAGGGTTTTCTTCCATGTCTACGGCAGCAACCATCGAGAGAATCATCCGCCGTTTGAGCCACATCTCGTGCCGGCAATCGGCTAACGCCCATCTCCAAGTCACCAATGGTGGTCACCAAAGGCAAGTTTTTGTGTGGCTCTACCCCGGAATCATCCTCCGAACCGGATTCCTCCCCGCGAACTTGAGATTAGACATTTTTCAAAAGAAGAAAAGAAGAAAGAAAAGAAGCGCTTGCAAGACGCGCTTACCGGGACGTGCTTACCGGACACGCTTACCGGACGCACATGCCGCACGCGCATGCCATCCATGATACACACTCTGTGCTAAGAGTTTGCATCCTTCCAACGCTAACAACTTGCGCCCTTCCAAAGACCATCCTTGCCCCCTTGAAACAGCGCCATGGCTCCAAAGACTTCGTGATCAAAACCATGTCATCTCTCTGCACGATACACTTACGATCACCAGAACCAGGAGCGCCCCAGCCAACCCAGCGGTTATTCAAGCATGGCAACTTCAACCGTCACCAAGAGACGCTACTCCACCATCGGGGCAAGATCTTGGAAGATCCCATGGAAGAAAAACAACCTTCTTTTAGCCATGGATTTGATGAAAAGACAAAAGATACTTGACCATGTGCATTTATAGATGAAGAGGCTCGCGTTGCTCTTAGAAACCACCATGATAAACCAAGGGGATAAGCAATCCAATTTCGTCACACATGAAGATGCCAAGGACTTCTCAAAATCGAAACAAGGCAATCAACAACTCTCCTGAGTTCACATAGCCCTTCTCCAAACAAGGACCCGCACAATGGGAACTTCACCCACAAAGTCGTACAAATGTCTATGATGAAACGGTTATGTGAGATTCTATGTTTCTCCAAGGTGTAGCGTCAAGACATATTTTGCACCCCTCAACCGCACTGCATCAGGAAAGCAAGCGCTTCCAGCCAGGGAAGCCGTTCCCAAACCCCAACCTCTCCTAGAAAGCACGATCGATAGATGAAACTGGGACTCCTAACCTCTGTTCTCTTGAGGGATGTCGAGTTTGACAGACGTGACGCGCCTCCGACTTGAGAATGGTAACCGTCAAGGCTCTGAAAGTTGTAAGACGTCGTTCCAACATTCTCTCCAGAAGTAGCTCCGCATCAACGTTCTCTCCGTAGTAGCTACGCATCGGCGTTCTCCGCCCGACGGCCGCATCAACGTTAAACTTCAACGCCACTCCTTCCCTGCGCAAGCCGCAGCCTCACCCCAGCAAAGACGGATGGACAAATTCTCCATCTCAACAATCATTGGCAAAAGATAGTTCACTACACGGAAACCAAGGCGGACGAACAACACTTCACTACGCTCCCCGGTAGCGACATGGCCGTATGTCTTCCATATCCTCGTATAAAGGACCACGAATTCTTTCCGCACCAGAAACCGCCAACATTAGATAAGTGGAGGAGAGACACCTCATACGAGTCTCAAACAGACGAACCTGCATAGGGGTATTCATGACAAGAGATCCCTAAATCGGCATTCTCCAAGTCTGCGGCCGGTCAACAAGGTTGGATTTGAAGGGAGGGAAACGACTAGGTCATCCTCGTCGATAACGAATGCGCATGCTCCAACGGGATATCTCAAGACAAAAGGAAAATTTTCCATTCATCAAACAAGTCGTAAAGCGTACGTCATCCACCAAAGAAGAAGAAAACATACCGGTATGATTTTCTTAACCCAATAACCTTTGTTGGGATGCTCCTGCCCAGTCGAGACCTCGCGCCTTCATCTGGAGAACTCCGGGTGGTTATAAGATGGTTCGTCTCTCATGCGACATGACAAAGAGAGAAACTCAACAAGAAGAACCCTTTCTCAAACGAGGGAGATGATGCAATTACATTGGGTATGAACACGGAACCTTAAAAAGGAAAGGAAGCAATGAGGGACATAACGCTTCCAGTTTTAGCATGGATAATGCCCCGATTGAAGCCGCGCGAAGAAAGGCAAAACAAGGAAACTTTGCTATCTCAGAAACACCTACTCCCTCCTTGTTTACACAAGTCACACCAGCTAGCACGCTCGGTTTCCCAAGTCACGCCTGCAAGCACGCACAGCTTCCACACCTTGCGCCGGTCCCACCAGCTAGCACGCTCAGTTTCCCAAGTCACACCTGCAAGCACGCACAGCTTCCACACCTTGCGCCGGTCCCACCAGCTAGCACGCTCAGTTTCCCAAGTTACGCACGCAAGCACGCACACTTCCACACCTTGCGCCGGTCCCACCGCCTAGCACGCTCGGTTTTCCCAACTCACGCCAACTTCCCAACGTCGCCCAACTTGCACCCCGCCCCACCAATTGTGCCAGCCTCCCGGTTGTGCAAAACTACCAGAGGCAAGGATTCCAAATCCTATTTATAAAAGGTCAGACAAGCCTCCTCAATTCTCTTTACATCCTTACGGTAAAGACAAGCCTCCTCAATTCTCTTTACATCCTTAGGATTTGGAAGTACTATCAGCTAGGATCCTATTTATAAAGGTAGTTTGTCACACATCTTATGCTTACCTCGCAACAAAGCCCCTTTTCCGAGCTAAGCGGGGACTTAATGTTGATGGTGGTTTTTAAAAAAGGGGTAAAATCGTAAAACCCCATGACCTAGTGTTACACGCAACACATTAACTAAGAGCATTTAACTCGGGTGTAAATAATTAATAGGGGTATTTTTTTAAAATACCGCATTAGGGTTTTCAACACGTAACCCTAATTCCAAAACCAAGCCGCATCTGCGCACCATGGCAACCGTGCCAAACCAAGCCGCACTCTGCGCACCATGGCAACCATGCCAAACCAAGCCGCATCTGCGCGCACCATGGCAACCATGCCAAACCAAGCCGCATCTCACGCACCATGGCAACCATGCCAAACCAAGCCGCACTCTGCGCACCATGGCAACCGTGCCAAACCAAGCCGCATACTGCGCCATGGCAACCATGACAAACCAAGCCGCACTCTGCGCACCATGGCAACCGTGCCAAACCAAGCCGCATACTGCGCACCATGGCAACCATGCCAAACCAAGCCGCATACTGCGCACCGTGGCAACCATGCCAAACCAAGCCGCACTCTGCGCACCATGGCAACCATGCCAAACCAAGGCAACCATGGCAACCATGCCAAACCAAGACGCACTCTGCGCGCCATGGCAACCATGCCAAACCAAGCCGCACTCTGCGCGCACCATGGCAACCATGCCAAACCAAGCCGCACTCTGCGCACCATGGCAACCATGCCAAACCAAGCCGCACCCAACCATGCACCATGGCAACAACGCCAAAAATTCCAAGCCGTTATACCTTTGTCCCACGCCAAACATAGCGCCCTAGGTTTGCAAGACTTGCTACTAGGTCAACATGGCCGCACGTGCCATTGGCACATGCCAACACGTGCCGCAAGCCATATTTCCGAAGCCGCTATGCCTTTGGCCCACGCCAAACATAGCGCCCTAGGTTTGCAAGACTTGCAACTAGGTCAACATGGCATACGTGCCATTAGCACATGCCAACACGTGCGCAAGCCATATTTCCGTGCTTGCTATGCCTTTGGCCCACGCCAAACATAGCGCCCTAGGTTTGCAAGACTTGCAACTAGGTCAACATGGCCGCACGTGCCATTGGCATATGCCAACACGTGCGCAAGCCATATTTCTAAGCCGCTATGCCTTTGGCCCACGCCAAACATAGCGCCCTAGGTTTGCAAGACTTGCAACTAGGTCAACATGGCCGCACGTGCCATTGGCACATGCCAACACGTCTTTGCATGCCATATTTCCGAGCCGCTATGCCTTTGGCCCACGCCAAACATAGCGCCCTAGGTTTGCAAGACTTGCAACTAGGTCAACATGGCCGCACCTGCCATTGGCACATGCCAACACGTGCCGCAAGCCATATTTCCGAGCCGCTATGCCTTTGGCCCATGCCAAACATAGCGCCCTAGGTTTGCAAGACTTGCAACTAGGTCAACATGGCCGCACGTGCCATTGGCACATGCCAACACGTGCCGCAAGCCGTATTTCCAAGCCGCTATGCCTTTGGCCCACGCAAAACATAGCGCCCTAGGTTTGCAAGACTTGCAACTAGGTCAACATGGCCGCACGTGCCATTGGCACATGCCAACACGTCCGCAAGCCATATTTCTAAGCCGCTATGCTATTGGCCCACGCCAAACGTAGCGCCCTAGGTTTGCAAGACTTGCAACTAGGTCAACATGGCGCGCACGTGCCATTGGCACATGCCAACACGTCTTGCAAGCCATACTTCCAAGCCGCCCCATGCCTTTGGCCCACGCCAAACATAGTGCCCTAGGCTTGCAAGACTTGCAACTAGGTCAACATGGTCAGTACATGCCATTGGCACATGCCAAACAAACACGCTGGTAGCCTAACTTGCAAACCGTTCAACCAACCACCAAGGCATTCCGCACATGCCATTGGCACATGCCAAACACACACGCTGGTAGCCTAACTTGCAAACCGTGCAACCGACCACCAAGGCATTCCGCACATGCCATTGGCACATGCCAAACACACACGCTGGTAACCGAACTTGCAAACCGTGCAACCTACCACCAAGGCATTCCGCACATGCCATTGGCACATGCCACACGCGCCACTAAGCGGCGCCACTTGCACTCAAGATGCAACCAACACTCGAGACATCGACACAAAGCGGGGATGCTTTTTTAGGGTTTTGGTTTGGCGGTCACGACATGCGGCGACACTACGCTCACATTAAGAAAGCGTGAAAAGGAATAAAGCGGTCAAATAAAAGAGGAAATAATGGTGAAAAACGTTTTCACCCATTAACACCATGCGGTTACCACCTCCTCCCATTATTTCACCCTTTACTCTCTTCCTTCATGAGGCCAGGGTACATTTCAATCTCGACTTATATAAATAGGTCTTACCTATTTCCACCAGACAACAAGTCTCGGTCAGGAGAAAAATACTACACTCTTAGAAAGGCAACTTCGCAAGCTCTCCCAAAAGCTTTCATTTCTTGCAAGCTTCCTAAGCTTTCACTTTCTGATACAATTCGAGATACTACTCTCCTCAACACCTTTCTTTGCTTCCCTCCCCAAATCAACCCTTCTCCTCCACTTTGTGACCGAAGCAAGTCCTGAACAGCCATTTCTTGGTTTAGGGCGGACTTGTACATATTGATCTCTCGAACCTATAAAGTTCTCACGTGCAGCACATTTGTTTAGGGTTTGAACCAGTTTCTCACTCACCTACCGAATTTACCGAAATCGGCAGAAACGATTTTTACCCATAAACAGTCTCACAACAATTAACTCTTGTATGTACGACGCATACCTAAATTGGAGGCTAGACTGCATGAACCTGGACTTCTACCAAAGCGAATAGAGAAAGCTTACAAGAATTTATGACCATATCAGAGTATAAACTAACAATATTGTACTCATTCATTGAATGGCAATAGCAAACCCGCCGCTTAAACAACTTGTCTTGTAATTGGATTGCAAATTAAGAAAGATTTTTCCAATCTCGTTCCAAAACTAACCAAACCAGTGCATGATCCAGGAACGTTATTTATGTAGCTGTAGATTTGAATAAGTGTGTGCTTGTGCATCTTATCAAGTCTATCATAAGAGCATTTGTAGTTCATCTTACTACGAATAGGATCATACTCATCACCATAATAAAGTTTGTTTCTGTGTTTATTTTCATATTCATTTGATACAATTGGAGGTTGTTACCTATCATTTCAATCAAAGCTCTTTATTGGTTGTTGGCATTGTAACTAGTATAGTCGAGCCTTCTACGCATTATAAGTTGGAAAGTTTTGTATCTTCATTTCGTTTTGGTCTGTCATTTCTGGAGTGAAAAAAAGCAAAAAAGAAAACCCTAGCAGCCGCCAGCCGTAGAAGTAATCAGCAACAACGGATCTCTCAACAATGATTATATTCACACCTAAATCAACTTCAACAATTTATTCGGCACAATGATTTTTCCTCTGAAAAATCTAAAACAGTTCATCAATCACTATTTATTTGATGTGTTTCTTCTTAGAAAATTTTGATGGTAATAATATGCGTTTCCCAAATGATTTGTCTATTCAATCATACATTAATATTTGTTTTTATGTTGGTCAGATTCATTAATTATCATATGTAGTGGACGATACAGAGAGGAAGACGAGTTGGCCGGCTGCCACGATGATCTCGTTGGGACCACAAAGGTTATCTTCAAAAAGCTTCTTTGTCAAAACACCGTCCTGACCCTCCAGAGTGGCAAAACTGACTTGAAATCTTTGAAGATGATGTTTAGTCTTCATCAACTCCAAGAAAGCGGGATCCAACATGACGGAAGAATGACTAGTACTTGGAGTTCTCATCGGTCTTTTATCAAACCTTTGAAAAAAGTGTCTGGGAAAAGAGGATTAGAATTTATACCAGTAAAAAATTGCAGAAAGTATTAAAAAGAAGACGGAAACAATAATGACGATCCCCAAAGAAACTTCACAGTTGAAAAACAATGGCAAGAACCATTGACAATCAACATAAGAACTACATAGTTCACAAGAACGGCGTAAACCACCGACGAAAAAAAAAAAAAGTAAAACAAAGAAGAAATACCATACCGTCTTGGAGGTTGACAAGGAGAACTTCACCCAGAGATAATGAACTTTTTTATAGGGGACAAGAAGTTAAGAAGGAACAACAAAAGACAGAGGAGAGTGTTTATGGGTAAAAATCGTTTCTGCTGATTTCGGTAATTTCGGTAGGTGAGTGAGAAACTGGTTCAAACCCTAAACAAATGTGCTGCACGTGAGCACTTTATAGAGTCGAGAGATCAATCTGTACAAGTCCGGCCTAAACCAAGAAATGGCCGCTCAGGACTT
The DNA here is from genome assembly GCA_023531295.1 of Papaver armeniacum. Taxonomy (NCBI): domain Eukaryota; kingdom Viridiplantae; phylum Streptophyta; class Magnoliopsida; order Ranunculales; family Papaveraceae; genus Papaver; species Papaver armeniacum. The sequence goes on along the minus strand of JAJJWW010002531.1, from coordinate 663,798 downwards.
GCTTCGGTCACAAAGTGGAGGAGAAGGGTTGATTTGGGGAGGGGAAGCAAACAAAGGTGTTGAGGAGAGTAGTATCTCGACTTGTATCGAGAAAGTGAAAGCTTAGGAAGCTTGCAAGAGATGAAAGCTTTTTGGGAGAGCTTGCAAAGTTGCCTTTCTCGGGAGTGTAGTATTTTTCTCTGGCCAAGACTTGTTGTCCGGTGGAAATAGGTAAGACCTATTTATACAAGTCGAGATTGAAACGTGCCCTGGCCTCATGAAGGAAGAGAGTAAAGGGTGAAATAATGGGAGGAGGTGGTAACCGCATGGTTTAATGGGTGAAAACGTTTTTCACCATTATTTCCTCTTTTATTTGACCGCTTTATTCCTTTTCACGCTTTCTTAATGTGAGCGTAGTGTACGGCGCATCTTTGTGACCGCCAAACCAAAACCCTAAAGAAGCATCCCCAGTTGTGTTGATGTCTCGAGTGTTGGTTGCATCTTGAGTGCAAGTGGCGCTGCTAGTGGCGCGTGTGGCATGTGCCAATGGCATATGCGGAATGCCTTGGTGGTAGGTTGCACGGTTTGCAAGTTAGGCTACCGGCGTGTGTTTGGCATGTGCCAATGGCATGTGCGGAATGCCTTGGTGGTAGGTTACACGGTTTGCAAGTTAGGCTACCAAGCGTGTGTTTGGCATGTGCCAATGGCATGTGCGGAATGCCTTGGTGGTAGGTTGCACGGTTTGCAAGTTAGGTTACCAGCGTGTGTGTTTGGCATGTGCCAGTAGCATGTGCGGAATGCCTTGGTGGTAGGTTGCACGGTTTGCAAGTTAGGCTACCAGCGTGTGTGTTTGGCATGTGCCAATGGCACGTGCGGAATGTTGACCTAGTTGCAAGTCTTGCGAGCCTAGGGCGCTATATTTGGCGTGGGCCAATGGCATAGCGGCTTGGAAACATGGCTTGCGATACGTGTTGGCATGTGCCAATGGCACGTGCGGCCATGTTGACCTAGTTGCAAGTCTTGCAAGCCTAGGGCGTTATATTTGGCGTGGTTCCAAAGGCATAGCGGCTTGGAAATATGGCTTGCGACACGTGTTGGCATGTGCCAATGGCACGTGTGGCCATGTTGACCTAGTCGCAAGTCTTGTAAGCCTAGGGCGCTATATTTGGCGTGGGCCAAAGGCATAGTGGCTTGGAAATATGGCTTGCGACACGTGTTGGCATGTGCCAATAGCACGTGCGGCCATGTTGACCTAGTTGCAAGTCTTTCAAACCTAGGGCGCTATATTTGGCGTGGGCCAAAGGCATAGCGGCTTGGAAATATGCGGCTTGTTGGCATGTGCCAATGGCACCATGAAATATGGCTTGCGACACGTGTTGGCATGTGCCAATGGCACGTGCGGCCATGTTGACCTAGTTGCAAGTCTTGCAAACCGAGGGCGCTATATTTGGCGTGGGCCAAAGGCATAGCGGCTTGGAAATATGGCTTGCGACACGTGTTGGCATGTGCCAATAGGACGTGCGGCCATGTTGACCTAGTTGCAAGTCTTGCAAACCTAGGGGAAATATGGCTTATATTTGGCGTGGGCCAAAGGCATAGCGGCTTGGAAATATGGCTTGCGACATGTGTTGGCATGTGCCAATAGCACGTGCGGCCATGTTGACCTAGTTGCAAGTCTTGCAAACCTAGGCGGCGCTATATTTGGCGTGGGCCAAAGGCATAGCGGCTTGGAAATATGGCATTGTTGCCATGGTGCGCGCTATATTTAGTGAAATGCGGCTTGGTTTAGCATTGTTGCCGTGGTGCGCATTATGATGTGCGGCTTGGTTTAGCATTTTTGCCATGGTGCGCGGTGCGGCTTGGTTTGGCATTGTTGCCATGGTGCGCGAGGTGCGGCTTGGTTTGGCATTATTGCCATGGTGCGTAGTATGCGGCTTGGTTTAGCATTCTTGCCATGGTGCGCGAGGTGCGGCTTGGTTTGGCATTTTTGCCATGGTGCGCAGGGTGCGGCTTGGTTTGGCATTGTTGCCATTGTGCGCAGGGTGCGGCTTGGTTTGGCATTGTTGCCATGGTGCGCAGTATGCGGCTTGGTTTGGCATTGCTGCCATGGTGCGCAGGATGCGGCTTGGTTTTAGCATTCTTCTATGTTGCGCGAGGTGCGGCTTGGTTTTGGAATTAGGGTTACGTATTTGAAAACCTAATGCTGGTATTTTGAAAAAATACCCCTATTAATTATTTACACCTGAGTTAAATGCTCTTAGTTAATGTGTTGCGGGTAACACTAGGTCATGGGGTTTTACGATTTTACCCCTTGTCTAAAAACCACCATCAACAGAGAGAAAGAATGAAAAAGTTCTGAACAAAATAGAAAATAAAGACATCATTCTCATCCCCCAAAAGATTTCATAAGAAACCATTGGATAACCAACCGGCGCCTCAATTCCAACCGGTAAAACCGCATTAATAATGCGGGACGTGGCGAAAATCTCAAATGCGTGGCGAAAAAGACGGAGACGGTTACAAATTTTTCTTCCCATCATGCCCTTGGCAAGTTGCAAAGAAAATGAGCAAAATGTGAGGGCAAATTACCCGATGGCCATGTGTCAACATCTCAAGGGATGGTTTCATGATAAGGTGATGAGATAGAAGTATCGAATCATATTAAAAAAGGTGGTTTCGTCTGAATCGAGACACCTACGATAGACGTTACATGAATGACGTGTGTAAGGAGTGGTCTAATCGACTCAGAAAGTCGAGTCTAAAAATAAGGACCACATTTAATGAAGGATCAAAAGAGGCGTGGGCGAATCTACACCGTACTAGTAGCCTCGGGCGATCTATACACCAATCCAGGGCGATCTATCAAAAGATATTGTTGGTATCTCAGGCCTTGCGAGTTCCTGGATCTGCCTTAGATAACTGTCCAGGAAGGCCTTGCGAGTTCCTGGATTTACCGGTGGGAAATCAACTCATAACATTGGTGTTTGCAATGGCGCTATATTTGGCGTGGGCCAAAGGCATAGTGGCTTGGAAATATGGCTTGCGACACGTGTTGGCATGTGCCAATAGCACATGCGGCCATGTTGACCTAGTCGCAAGTCTTGTAAGCCTAGGGCGCTATATTTGGCGTGGGCCAAAGGCATAGCGGCTTGGAAATATGGCTTGCGACACGTGTTGGCATGTGCCAATAGCACGTGCGGCCATGTTGACCTAGTTGCAAGTCTTGCAAGCCTAGGGCGCTATATTTGGAGTGGGCCAAAGGCATAGCGGCTTGGAAATATGGCTTGCGACACGTGTTGGCATGTGCCAATGGCACGTGCGGTCATGTTGACCTAGTTGCAAGTCTTGCAAACCTAGGGCTCTATATTTGGCGTGGGACAAAGGCATAGCGTCTTGGAAATATGGCTTGCGACACGTGTTGGCATGTGACAATAGCACGTGCGGCCATGTTGACCTAGTCGCAAGTCTTGTAAGCCTAGGGCGCTATATTTGGCGTGGGCCAAAGGCATAGCGGCTTGGAAATATGGCTTGTGACACGTGTTGGCATGTGCCAATAGCACGTGCGGCCATGTTGACCTAGTTGCAAGTCTTGCAAGCCTAGGGCGCTATATTTGGCGTGGGCCAAAGGCATAAGCGGCTTGGAAATATGCCTTGCGACACGTGTTGGCATGTGCCAATGGCACGTGCGGCCATGTTGACCTAGTTGCAAGTCTTGCAAACCTAGGGCTCTATATTTGGCGTGGGCCAAAGGCATAGCGTCTTGGAAATATGGCTTGCGACACGTGTTGGCATGTGCCAATAGCACGTGCGGCCATGTTGACCTAGTTGCAAGTCTTTCAAACCTAGGGCGCTATATTTGGCGTGGGCCAAAGGCATAGCGGCTTGGAAATATGGCTTGCGACACGTGTTGGCATGTGCCAATGGCACGTGCGGCCATGTTGACCTAGTTGCAAGTCTTGCAAACCTAGGGCGCTATATTTGGCGTGGGCCAAAGGCATAGCGGCTTGGAAATATGGCTTGCGACACGTGTTGGCATGTGCCAATAGGACGTGCGGCCATGTTGACCTAGTTGCAAGTCTTGCAAACCTAGGGCGATATATTTGGCGTGGGCCAAAGGCATAGCGGCTTGGAAATATGGCTTGCGACATGTGTTGGCATGTGCCAATAGCACGTGCGGCCATGTTGACCTAGTTGCAAGTCTTGCAAACCTAGGGAGCTATATTTGGCGTGGGCCAAAGGCATAACGGCTTGGAAATATGGCATTGTTGCCATGGTGCGCAGTATGCGGCTTGGTTTGGCATTGTTGCCGTGGTGCGCAGTATGCGGCTTGGTTTGGCATTTTTGCCATGGTGCGCGAGTGCGGCTTGGTTTGGCATTGTTGCCATGGTGCGCAGGGTGCGGCTTGGTTTGGCATTGTTGCCATGGTGCGCGATATGCGGCTTGGTTTAGCATTCTTTGCCATGGTGCGCAGGTGCGGCTTGGTTTGGCATTCTTTGCCATGGTGCGCGAGGTGCGGCTTGGTTTGGCATTGTTGCCATTGTGCGCGGGGTGCGGCTTGGTTTGGCATTGTTGCCATGGTGCGCGAGGATGCGGCTTGGTTTGGCATTCTTGCCATGGTCAGCGCGAGGATGCGGCTTGGTTTGGCATTCTTTGCTATGTTGCGCGAGAGTGCGGCTTGGTTTTGGAATTAGGGTTACGTGTTGAAAACCTAATCGGTATTTTGAAAAAATACCCCTATTAATTATTTACACCAGAGTTAAATGCTCTTAGTTAATGTGTTGCGGGTAACACTAGGTCATGGGGTTTTACGATTTTACCCCTTGTCTAAAAACCACCATCAACAGAGAGAAAGAATGAAAAAGTTCTGAACAAAATAGAAAATAAAGACATCATTCTCATCCCCCAAAAGATTTCATAAGAAACCATTGGATAACCAACCGGCGCCTCAATTCCAACCGGTAAAAGCGCATTAATAATGCAGACGTGGCGAAAATCTCGTACGTGGCGAAAAAGACGGGACGGTTACAAATTTTTCTTCCCATCATGCCCTTGGCAAGTTGCAAAGAAAATGAGCAAAATGTGAGGGCAAATTACCCGATGGCCATGTGTCAACATCTCAAGGGATGGTTTCATGATAAGGTGATGAGATAGAAGTATCGAATCATATTAAAAAAGGTGGTTTCGTCTGAATCGAGACACCTACGATAGACGTTACATGAATGACGTGTGTAAGGAGTGGTCTAATCGACTCAGAAAGTCGAGTCTAAAAATAAGGACCGCATTTAATGAAGGATCAAAAGAGGCGTGGGCGAATCTCCACCGTACTAGTAGCCTCGGGCGATCTATACTATAACCCAAGGATGATGCAGCGCGAGATAACTCAGAAGGAGAACCAAGCAAGCCATCACGAGGGATAGTATAAAACCAATCCGAAGTAACGAGAGGATGTACTATAGCTCCACCAGCTCGGCTAGACCAAGCCTTCAAGAGTTTAATACTGCCTATAAATACCAGTTCATGTAGAAGGAAATGGACATGTTATGTAATCTTAGATGGTCTATCTACAGAGAATTCCTAAGAGAGATCTAGATAAGCAGAGAGTTAGAAATCTAAATGATATTTGTAACTCTTTCAAGGGTAAGATCTTATAATCAATAAAGAAAACATCTATTTCCCGTGGATGTAGGTCTTCATGGCCGAACCACGTAATATGCTTGTGTTAATCTTTACTTTTCATGTTCTTTATATCTTTTTTATCTTTGAATCTTGAATGTTAAGTAGTTTTTAATCTTTAGATTCATTTGGATGTAGCCATCAGAAAAGATGCAACTACAGTATGGGCGTGAAATAATTCAAGCTCGTGTCAAGTGAAACTCAATTACTTTGATGAACTTAAAGAAAGAAGAATTTGCACTTCCAATATATTGTTCAAGTAGCTCTTTGTGTAAACCTCATAAAATTATGCCTCCAACTTTTATGATGGAGGAAATTCCAAAGTATGGTGTGGTTCCAGAACCTTCACAACCCTCCCGCAAGGTTTACAGAAGACGGATATATGGAAGGAACTTTGAGTTAAATGGCTGCTCGTATAATAACATAACCATTAATATCCTGATTCATGGGATTTGCAAACAAGGCGAGGTGGAAGAAGTTCTGATTCTGGTTAATGGCCTTTGCAAGGATGTACATGTCATGCATTCTTTAAAATTTGTGTTTTAATGCTTCCGAAGGGGTTTGATCCGGATAACTTCGCTTCTAACACTTTGATATCTTTTTTTTTTTTTACAAACATTCAACCCTATATACACCATCCGTGGGTGTACGAAAACATAATCAAAGCAAATACTACACCCCCTGTGATACATATGGCGGTCAGAAATCTCGGTCAGCCGTAGGATACGTGTTAATCGTTCAACCAAATAAGAAAAACAAATCAACGGTTGGAACTTAACCCTAATTTAAACGGGAAGCTATCTATGCCTTATAAGTAAGAATGTTGTGCCCCCATTATCTTTAGCCTCCGTTTTCTCCCTAGTGAAAAATACAAACCCTAAAAATCAGATCTGAAATCCTCTCTGTCTATGATTATCAAAATCATGACCGGTTTAATCATCTTCAACAACAAAAACGATATGCACCATAATGATTTCTCCTGTCAACGAAGTAAAATAGTGTGAATCTTAGAAGTGGAATTGTGTGTTATCAAATTTCTATGCAATTGTGTGTTAAGCCAAGAGCTCGGAGAAGTGGAAATCTTAGATGCATTTTGAAGAAGTGTTTCAAAAAGTGAGCCACATCAACTGACATTTCAAGAAGTATTTGGATTTTCAACTGTTTCAATGTATGTGTATAGTTCTGCCTCAGATTTGTGTTTTTATAAATATTTTTTGATGAGAAATTCGGTATCACAATTCCCCTTTTGATAAAGAGTTAAATGATGCTTGTTTAAATTTTCCTTCATTGATATGCAGCATAATTAGAGGTGTAAAACGTGCCGGCCCGGCACAACCCGACACACGAAGTCGCGTGCTTCACGTGCCATGTGCCGTGCTGTCTTTGTCTTAACGATTTAAACATGTTGTGCCGTCTTTGGCTTTACTAGTCAAAAGCTAGGCACAACCATTACCACGGCACATCACACGAATAACGTGTCGTGCTGTGCCGTGTTGGCACACGTGCTATAAACAATTTGAAATCACTTAATGTATACATTAAGTCGGACATTATCACAAGAATTTAATTAGACAACATATCATTTGAAATTATTTCAAGTAAAATTAACAAGTTTATTCAATAAAAAGAAATAGCCCATCAAATATAAAATTGGATTATTGTCATGTAAAATGTTATAGTTAAATATAGGTGACGACATTATAACAACGATATTGAAATATATTTTCCAAATATTAAGGTGTTATATGTGTTGTTATAAATAAGCCAACATAAAATGTTAAAAACTAGCTAGAATAGTGACTCTTTTGTGAAATATACAAAAATGTGATGTATTATGTCTTGTTATATGGTGTATTTGTATATGTTATGACGTGCTCTCTTAACGTCTTTGTCTTTGTCTTGGGCCACGTGCTTATCCGTGCAGCGTCTTTGTGCCGTTGCTCATGTGCCAATTAGTCAAACCCAGCACGTCCCATTTAACTAACGTGTTGTGCCGTGCTGGGCTAAGTCACGTGCTGGGCTGGGCTGTGCTTAAATTTTAACGTGTTGTGTTGGGCTGTGCTCGTGCTCGCACAGCCCAATTTACACCTCTAAGCATAATGATTTCTCCTCTCAACAAAGTAAAATATTGTGAATCCTTCACTGTGTGAAATCAAATTTTTATCGATTTCTAATTTCTATCTTATTGTGTGGAAACCTTAGATGCATTTTGAACTGTGCAAACGAAATTTGAGGCTCAAATTTATGTGGAATCTATGTGAGTCACATCAACCGACATTTCAAGAAGTGTTTGGATTTTCAATTGTTTCAATGTACGTGCATAGTCAAATCATGTGAAAGGGGAATCAATTTGAGTGAGATGAAAGAATTAGTACCAACAAAGCAGAACAAAGTTACAAACTTCTGACACTAACTAAGATTTATGTATAAATCGTTTATATGGTCAAGAATCGTGGCTCATCAATATGAAATCTTTCTACGCGTGAAGATCTTTGGGCCTAAAGGCGTAAATGAGTCCTTTGGAATACTGAGAATGTTTCTATAGGAGATTGATACACGTGATTAGTTAATGTAAATTTCTTAAACTCGGTTTTACTAGTAAATCAACCTGACATTTCAAGAAGTGTTCGGATTTTCAAGCATTTCAATGTTCTGTATAGTTCTGCATCAGATTTGTGTTTTTATAAAAAAAAATAAAAAATGATGTGAAATTCGGTATCAAAATTCCCCTTTTGATAAAGAGTCAAATGATTCTTGTTTAAATTTTCATTGATATAAAAGTATGAACTTAAATTGGTTTTGGGTTCGAAATACAATAGCTTCAAATTGGTTGTTCTGCAATGCATTTTGAAAACTTCTTTACCACTGCATGTCAACAAATTTATTTCAAATTAGTTTAATTTTTGAATTTCCCTTAACATATACTCCCTCGTTCCAATTTACTTGTTGTTTTAGGGTTTCTTTTGTGTTCCAAATTAGATGATAGTTTTAACATTTTTCCCCAATTCTGACTAATCTACCCCTGCTTTGGAATCACACCAGAGAATTAATACTCATCGTAATCAACAAAAAAAATTACTCTAATTTTTAAATATACCCCATGGAGGATATATAATCAATCTTGGAATATTTGGTAGTATATCCCAAGTAAATTGTTACGGGATTGATAACTTACATAGTATCTAGAAACATAAAATTAGGCCATTTAACACTTTAAGTAGGAATTAATATGGGTATTGTTGGAAAGATTTTACTCTCTCTGATATTTCTTAATCTCCATGAAAAACTCTACAACGCCAAGTAAATTCGAAACGGAGGGAGTATACAATAGCGTCAAATCTTTGAGATTTCTGACCATTGGATCATTATCTTAGTTCTCACCTGTTATATATACCCTTCAAATCATTATACCCTATACCCTAATATCCTGCCGGGCCAGCCGTCAACAAAATAAAAAACTCTCTTTCCCCATTTTCTTCAGATCTGATTTTTTTTGAATAATGGATGATTCTTCAAGAGGAATTTGTTTATCTCTCACTGATCTTAGCATCATTATTCTTACATCTATTACTGATCTCCTAATTCCTGTGAAATTGCCAGAAGAAGATGAATACCCTGTCGTCTTGTTGATGGAATTCACTCACACAATGATTTTCCCTCTCAAAACTCAACTTTTTCTCATAATGTTATCTCCTATGAAAGGGGAGACTAGTCATCTCATTTGTAAGCTCTTCATTTTTATTTTATTTTTTCAATTAGGGTTTTTGTTTTCATTACTTGTCTATTGTTTGATTTTAGGCTCATACTTATTATTTTTTGTCGCACAGGTTTCAATGGATCATTGTCAAGGGTAGAAGCCCCTTCGGCTCTTCTAATTAATCAAGGATTTTGCAACATGAGGATCTAGAGGTGTTTATAGAGATCCATTATAATATCATCAAAGTAAGTTATTCTCCTATTTTCTTTACTTTTCTTTGTTTTTCAATTTTACAAATAAGTTTGTGGTTTTGAGTTATCAGTATTTGCACTACGGTCCAGTCACATTTGATAAATTCATCTTTGGTCTTTTGGATGTATGTTAAGTTGTAGCGTTTCCCACTTTTGAGTTTTGGCAGGTGGCTCACTAAATTAACCATGGGGCAGTAACTTAATGCCATTACATGGGGGACACTCATAAGTTGACATTGTTGAACAAAGGAAGTCAGTCTTACTTTGGAGTTGTAGATGGAGCTGTTGAAATGGAATTGCAATTTGGTCTTATTATGCAATGGCTTATTAGTCCTTAGGTTTCTCAGTTCTCTATTACTTTCAGATTTTATTTATTTTTTTACTTCCTTTTTTATGCTCGACGTATTTTCTGGTTTCAGATGTTGATCGTTAAACTTTTGTGTAATCAAACAGATATCCATTGTATCCGAGTTTCTATGTTGAAGTCTTCGATTGTTGCATTTTATTACTAGTCATCCATCACCCACTACTATCCATTAGGCTTTGCCTGTAATTTAAAAATATAGCTAAATTTCCGATGTATCCTTTTGGTTAAGCTAGTCGTATAGCACGATATACTGCTATTGGAACTTGTTGCTTGCATTGGGTTTGCCTCACGGAACTGCTGACTGCAATTGGAAAGAGTAGTAGTTCACTTGGTTTCTGAAAACTAGCTCAAATATGATTTTAACTCGGCTCATACTAACCAAAAATAAGGAAAACTTGTTGATCGGATTGAGAATTTTCAACAATGAGGTAAAAACTAGGTGATCGGATGGAGAATATACAACAATGAGCTATCTTAGTTTGCTTTCAAATGGCCTTTGGATCTGAATCTTCACAAGGTTTATTTTGAAGGGGGATGTCCGGCTGTTAACTTGGCCACTTTTCTGTAAAAATATCCAACCCTAGATAACATCCATGTGTATGAATACTAATGAACTCCGTATGTGATAGATTTGTCGGTCAGGCATATGTGCCAGTTGGGAACTCATACAACCAGTGATTTAAATCCTCAGTTACGTTCATTTTACTCTCTCGCTGATTTGATTCCATATGGGGATTCGGAAAGGCCCAATGTAATTCAAATGTATATGTCCTTGTTTTCATTCCCATTTCCATATAATCAGAGCTGCTACACTTGAAATTCATCTTGGTTGTCATGCTTAAATTTGGGAACCAACTCGGCGCTTTGCATTCTATGAATTTGCTGCATCCCAGCAGAATCTTGAACTTACCTCAAACCGGCATCATGACACATCATTGCCATATGCAATCGATTTTGAATGATCAGTTTGGGTGTTTGTTTGCAAATCCCAAATTATAGTGACCAAGAGTATCTGCTGACAACATGTATAATGTGTTGCAAACTAGAATAAGAGCTTTAATCTAGATGGTTAGCTGGAAAGGTTGATACTGATGTTATGTGAGTGATAGGTACCCATGGGATAACAAGACCTCCACAATTGACTATTTTGGGCCATTCATCAGGAAGAAAATGCGGGGGTTTGGCCGTTCAAGCAGGAAATGGTCCAGTTTGCACTCGCGTTCATAGAATTTGAATGTAGCCGAGCCCACATACTTCCACTATTTGGAATTTGACCCCGCAACCAAACAAAAAATTACAAGCCTTCAATACAGAAAATCTAAAACATCTCCAACCGTTAGCTATTCATCTAGGTCTATTATATATACCCTAGAAACAAACCCCTAAACCCTAAATTTCCAGCCGTCTAAGAAGTAAAACTTTCTCTTTCTTTATTTTTTTTAGATCTCAAAAAATTTCGTATGAAATTTCTTCCTGAATCATGGATGATTCTTCAAGAGTATGTACATCTATTACTGGTCTCCTGATTCCTCTCAGCCTTTTAGTTCTCATTAGTTGTCTATTGTTTTGATTTAGGCTAATAATTTTTATTTTAATTTTGTTGCACAGGGTATTTTGAATTGGTCTTGACATGACTCCGCTTCTAATTTGATAAAGAAAACATGAAGTATTATCCTCACAACCAAATCATGAGCGGTTTAAACATCTTCAACAACAACGATTACAGCATAATGATTTCTCCTCTCAACAAAGTAAAATCTTGTCGAATCGTGCTCCGGATTTCCATCTCTTTGTGCCTTATTAAATTTTTCCATTACAGTGTACGAGGACAAGAGCACTTATGCAAAAAATAGTGAAGGTGCAGGAAATAGTGGAGACGTTTCATGCGTTGCGAAGTGCCCAAACGAAATTTGAGGAATGTAGATGCTACTTGAGTCAAATCAAGTGACATGTTGTTAAAATCCAGAAATCAAAAGAAACTTCTCGACTGCAGTTCCATTTCCAAATCCCACAATGTGCAGCATCAAGTTATTGCATTCCTTCTTCTCAGTCAAACTCTTTCACACACAGCCCTAGTGTTATAGAAGTAAGTAGTCTTTTGAGTAAGGATCATAGCCTCAGCAAGAGTTGATACATTTCTGTAGAGGTTCCGCATCAAATGCTCATCATTTGTTCTCACGCTCCTCTTGGGTGTGACTTCGTTACATAAGGTTCTGCAATTCAAATGATGATTCCTAATAATGTTAATTAGGCTTGTTTTGTAACGAGAAACGTCCAGCGTCTTTTCTTTGATATACAAAACAGGCATCATAACAAATTGGAATTCAAAATCATATGAGTACCTTTGAAATACTAGTTCTGATCCAAGTGCCAAAGACGCTATCTACAACTTGATCCAAAAGACGAAAGAAGAATCGATCAATTTGACATGAACATAGTTGTTATCACTGTTCTTATTAGTACTATGCCATGTTCCTGACATCCACAACTAAGAATGTTTCAATTACAGGTGCAATTTTTAACTAACATCATATTTTTTTTTAAAATCTACTAGCTTAAGTAAAGAGTAGAACCACAAACTAATAAAATTGAAAAACAATAAAGAAAATAAGAGATTATGACTAATTAGAGATCTTAGTCGTTCTTTCCTGAATTTGTCTTCTTATTTTTCCATCACTGTATATGAACTCATCAAAGGGAAACTATGTTGTTTAGTCATTCCAGAACTGAGCAATGTCTTTAAATGGTGGTAGCTCTCTCAAGATGTGCTTCCCGATTGATAATGCTTCCTTAAGATCATAGTGTCTTCAAATATATCAAGACATTTATAAAAAAATCCCTGCGCACCAACAAAAAAAAAACATTTATAAGCCTAAAATCAAAAAATAGACAACGAATGAACACTAAAAAGCAAAAACAAAAATAAAAATTGGTGTACCAAAAACAACAGAAAATTTGAAAATAGCACAGAGTTGTATCATGAGAGGAAAAATCATTCCGTAGTGAAATGGATCATCAACAAGATAAAGGATTTTATGTTTATCTTCTCGATCTTGTGGAGGTTTCAATGGAATGATAAGAAGATTCATAGTAGTAAGTATAGTGTTCGTATTAGTAAAACATAATGCTGATGTTGAAGAATGAATCATCCAGAAAGAATATCGAGATCTGAAAATTGTGAACAAAGAAAGTTTTACTTTCAAGGAGGTTGAAGATTTCTTTTTAGGGTTCCTCAAATGTTTCCGAGGTAAATATGTATGAAAGATGTAGAAAAATAATCCAACAGCTGACAGAAGTTTGAGATATCCATTAGGGTATTATTGTATTTTTAAGCTTTGCACTCTTGTAAATGTTTGGTTCAAGTTGAAGGCTTAAAAATGGCGTGGACCTGTGGTCGTGGTCCTAGTGAGTTTATTGCGAATTAAAGTGAAGATTAAATTTAAACTTTATCAATACTGTTACTAGTAGTTGGGTCATTGATACCTTAATTGCACTTGGGGAATCTACTAATTAGTTGGAACCTGACCGAGTAAAAAAAGAAAAAATCTAGCTAGGATATGTCCATATTGTATTTAGCTTCAGTATTTAATTATGACTCCAGCCTTGGGTTTGTAGCATATTTGGTGAATGTTCATTTGTTATCATGTGCTTTCATGGTTATATAAATTTGATGTAGCCTGGGATGATCAGTAAGTCTTCAAAATAAAGGCATGCATATATGAATCAGTGACGCCATGGTTCATTAGTAGTCAAAACTGCAGCAACAATCAGGAAGTTGCTGCATACGACACCACCTTCGAAAAATAAATAAATTGCTGCTCAATTTAATCCACACTTAGGTTGCTGCTTACGACAATCAACACCAATCTATATAATAAACTTGATAAGATCGACATACTGAGAGTTCAAATTGATGAGTTCACCAGAGTTCTGCTCTACATGACGAAGAAGAGTCGGTCTAATTAACCAGAGTTTTGTTTGTATACCAAAGCAAAGGAGTCGTTCTATATTAACTAGAGTTTGGCTCTACATGACGAACCCTGATTTTTATGTGCACTCACTAAATATCACTCAATTATTAAAGGGTAAAGTAAGTAAGGTCTTTCACCACTATTAAATATGACCTAAGTTGGGTCGCAATAAATTTTCTTAAAATGAGATTTGATTCTTCTTTATAGCTAGTCAAAAGAGTTGCTTAGCTTGAAAGATTTACCAATGCAAGAATTATCCAGCTGCCTGCCTGAGACTACTAAATACGAAGTATATGTCAAGTTATCAACCCCATGGTCTTTCAATGTTTGTTTGATAAAAATAGTGAAATTGGAAAATAAACTCGTTGACAGTTTAAGTCCTTGTTGCAGCAATTATATGCCACAAATAGTGGTTCAGAGGAAACTTCCTAGACATTACTTACTAATCACAAAGCAAAGATTAGAAATTTAAAAGGGGGTTTTCCTTACACATTCCGGATTCACGACATGGCACTTAAAAGAGTTACTCATGAACCATTTCTAAGGTGAAGTATTGGCAGACTCAGAGATGCATACCCGGCAATGTATTAGAATGTCTTCAATAATGTAGGTTCAAATTAGATTGGATTAGTAGATAGTCAAATAAAACCACGGCCTATTCAGGTCAGTTGTGAGATTGAGTTGTGGCTTTCTCCACAAGATATGTGATTCAAATCAGATAAATTGGTCAGTGACCAACTAGTTTCTCTACATTTTGCGAGACTTTTCTTAACACTAAACAAATGCCATGAGACAAACCCAATGCACGCAACAATTTGAATAGCAATATATACCCTGTTTTACATGCATTATAAAAAATAGTTTAACATTCATTCCCCTTTAAAGTTTTAAGAGTACCACGCACAAAATTCCACTTGAGATTTGGCCGAGTAATTAACAACCTTAGCTTGCTTAGTTTAGTAATTAACAAAAAAATACTAACAAATTTCTTCCAATCCAAAAGGTACATTTTCTGGTAGTTCTTGCTATGCTTGGCTCAGGCATGATCTGGGTCAAGTTATACCTCCAAATTTTCCTTCTGATTATACTTGGAATAAGACAATTCCTCCTAAAATTAGCTTCTTGGTATGGATTGCTGCAAATAGGGCTGTCCCTACTCTTTCCATGTTGTCAAGAAGGGGTATGACAGTAGTGAATGTGTGCGTGTTTTGTAATATTATTGAGGAGTCAGTAGAGCATTTGTTTCTTCATTGCTCTTTTGTTGGGCAGATTTGGGAACACTTTTTACATCAGCTGGGTATTGGTTGGGTTCATCCAATGACAGTTATGGAATTCCTTTGGAAGCGGAAAATGAAGTTTTCTACTAAACCTCTCATTTTCTTGAGGTATTGTTTACCTTTAGCGATATGGTGGTCGGTGTGGTTAGAAAGGAACGACATCTTAATAGTGCGAAACAAGGAAGAAAAACTTTAATTTCTCTTATTATAGATATCAAGTTGTTGCTTTTTAGTTGGACTGTTAATGTTGAGTCGTTTAAGCAGATCAAATTTGATGATTTTGTTTTTGATTGGTTGAATTTGTTTAGAGAGTAGTCAAATGTAAACTCTCTAGTCGCCCATCTTCGTGTATCTTTGGAGGGTGCTATCTTGGCACTCTTTCTTTCTTTTTTAATATATCCTTCGCCTTTTTAAAAAAAAAAAAAAAATACTAACTAGGAAGCAAGGTTCCTTTAGCGAAGACATACTAGTTGTTTCTTCGCCTATATGCATCTGCTTTTTTTCTTGAACCTCCTCCTCCCCATAAGCAAATTCTTCTTGCTACAGCATCATAAAAACAACTTCCTCCTTCTTGCCCCCTATTCTCGGATCCTTCATCAAAAAGTGGGAAGTAGTGGATGATCGGCGGAACATAATAAATAACTCTCAATTTGAATTCCTCGACACTTTCTTTGTTAAACATTTCGCGAGTGACCCCTTCTTTCCCTGTTGTCGTTGTTGGTGCTGTAACAACGCTTTCTTTGTATAAGGAACTTGTCTTTGCATTTTATATCCTCCTGTGCCTTTGGTGCTTTTTTTTTTTTACTGTGACTTGGCATGTTGTCTTTGCATTACTTTGACTTTGCATTTCATATCCTCCTACTTACCCAATTCCTCCTTTCTTGCTTCAGAACTAGCACTTCTTTGCACCTCAAAGATAACACCATCACAAGTAACCGAGAAGCTGAAAATTTCTCCAAGTGTGTGTCTTTAGCGTAGTCCAATGGATTTGCGTATTTAGAACATATTATTTCCCTCAAATTGCCTTAACATATATAGTTGTGCAGGGTTAGAATTTGTATGAAGTAATTGCTAGAATCTTGCTATGCTGAACGATTTTGTCATCGTTATTGGATCTCCTCGTAGGATGAATTTCGGAAGGATCAAGGTAGAGACCAAACATTACAAGTCTACAAGGCTTCAATAGAGACCTAGGTGAAATCTCCTCAAACATTTCTAACCGTTGGATCATTATCTAGCTCTCATTTCCACTATATATAAACCCATAAAATCATAAGGTTGCCCTATCAAAATTATATCAGCCGTCTACAAATTAGAACTTCCTTCGTTCATTTCTTTAGGTCTAAAAATTTCATTTTCTTCGGATCTCAAAATTGTCCAAAAATTCTTTGTGAAAAATGGATGATTATTCAAGAATATGTTTATCCCTCATTGTTCTTAGCATCATTATTCTTAACTAGATCTCCTCATTCTTCCTGTTGTCAATGGAATTCGCTCACACAATGATTTCTCCTCTCAAAACTCAAATTTTTGTCATATTGTTGCGTTCGGTCGTCAAGGAGAATTTATTCATTTAAGTGAGGTATTTATTTTTATTTTATTTTGCTAATGGATTGTTCTTGAGTAGAACCCTCTTCTTGAGTATTATCGAACCCAGAAAGCTTCGAGATGGACGGAGGGGAGGATGTCGATAAAATAAATGGGGATGCCATGCCTTCAGCATGGCATACATCAGTTCTTTTACGCCATTGCCTATATGCTCGGATTACACACGATGTGGATATTTAAGAATATCAACGAGACTCGTTTCTGACGATCAAGACATTAAAGAGTTGCTGTGTTCCATTCCTGTATGAAAGTTAATTGTATAATTTGTTCTTCTGGCTAGTTTTGATTTCCCTTGTCTTTTTCTTCTGTGTTACAATAATAATATCAACAGCTCGTAGCTGTTTTTTGTTTTTCAATTTTATAATTATTTTAGGGTTTTGAGTACTCACTATTTGCTGTATAGATATGTCTGTTGTATACTAGATCTGTGAACTAAAGATTTTAGTAAAGAATTGTTTCTGAAATTCGTATGGCGATGAAGTTATAAGCTAGAAACTTTGGAATGTCAATCAAAGATTTAGTGATAATCATATTCGATAAATAATGTCACAGCATTGTAAATAAAACTAGATTTGTGAATAGAAGATGTTAATAACCATGTATAATTGAGTAATCCGTAGTTTGGAACTGCTATTGATCAATTTCAGAACCTCATGCGGCGATATTACACCTTAGAAGCATTTGAATGCTAGGAACAGGACAGGACATAGTATAAAGAAGAGTGGTACGTAATAACTATTATCCGGTCACATTCATAACATTGGATTCTAATGCCTAAAATAATTGAGATCAAGATTGTCTGCCCTTACCATTTTGATTAAGAAACGGTGTCTCTCATTTCTTTATTTCAGCATCCTCATTTTGCGATCAGGTATGGAGCGTGCGAACAAATTATAGAACGTGCTTATAGGAAGCACACAAAACCTCTGCAATAAATTTTCAACCTCAGAGGGTTCTGCGTGCAAGAATTTAAAGGAGAAAAGACTAGGGAAGTCAATCTTACTCTGGAGTTGTAGAGGGAGAATGGTGAAATGGGCAATCCAACAACCACTACTCCCCATTAGCCTATGCCTATAAAAGGGCTTTCATTCATAAAAGACCTTAATTTCCAACATACCCTTTTACTTCCTTAAGCTGGTCTTAGAACAAGAGATGTTGCTATTGGAACTGGTTGCTTGCATTTGTTGGAATTCATGGATCAAGAGAGGAGTGAGAGAGAGATTTGCACAAAACTCACATAAAAGATTACATTGTTAAAACTTCTGCTGCATTTTTATTAAAATTACTAATGCCTTTTATAGGCTTACAAAAGAGATGACTCCACTTACCCATTACAAATAAAACTCCTACATTTTTGCCACTAATTACCGAACTTACTTAATCAGCTTCCCATAATAAAATCACGTCAATTACTTCCAAAATATTAGGTCACATATCCCACACGTTAAAGACCAATTCAATAACAAATTTAACAAAATATATTTTACTTAATTGTCAAATTCTTACCTTAGCCCATACTAGTTGATCGGATTTCCATTTCTTTTGCGCATCGCGTAGGTGGTAATTAGTCAAGTATATGAATGCAAAGGGCTGTAGTATACGTACGACCACACCTATATAACAACATTTGATTCTATTAGAGAATATATTATCCTGCTTTCCTTATTTTCATTAAGGAGAATATCTCCGGTCATAATTATTGTAATGAGGAGATTATCTCCACCATAACTTTTGTATTCCCAAAAGGGATACTATTATTTTATGTGTGGTGAGATCTAAGCAGCGGTATCCACGGTGGTTGGGAGGAAAACCAAGAAAAACACACCTAGTGGAACGAGGGGCGAGTTTGTGGGGAATTGTGGAGGAGAGATTTGGATAGCAAAGGCAACCGAAAGTACGAAGATGATCATACGTTGGTTGGCGTTGATAAAGAATAGACACAGGTGATTGATTATGAAGGACTTTGGTGGGTAGAATATTATGGAGATAGACAGCCATATGAAGAGAGTAAACCCAATATTTAGGGGAACAAGCGTGAGACATAAGAGTGCGAGTGATGTCGTTGACACGGCGAATCATGCGTTCAGCCTTGCCATTTTGGGAGGAAGTTTGGGGGCAAGAGAAACGAAAAACAAGACCATTATTACGAGCAAAAGTATGGAAGGAAAATAAGGAAAGCAAGATAATATATTCTCTAATACACCCCCTTAGTCTGAGCGGGAGAGGAGCAAACGCTAAGACTAGAACGAAAACGAGCAAATAGCTGTCGTGGAAGGAGCTGGAGGAACAGTAGTGGTTGGAGGTATGGAAGAAGCTGTAGGGGCAGTAGGATGTACATAATTATGGTGATGATATTATTATATGTTGATGATATTATTTTAACGGCCTCTGCTGACGCTCTCCTATGCCGCTTCATTGATTTGATGAAAAGGGAATTTGCTATGTCTGACCTTGGCCCGCTACATCATTTTTTGGGTATTCTTGTTACTCGTTCACCCTCGGGATTATCTTTGTCTCGCCTCGATATATGCTAAGGACATAATTGCTCGTGCCTCCATGACAAAATGCAAACCAAAGTGGCCACTCCTAGTCGACACCAATACCAAGCCCAGTGCTACCTCCGCCCTCGCTCTTACGGATCCGACTCTATCTGAAGCCTAGTCGGTGCTTTGCAGTACCTCACATTCACACGGCCAGATATTGCTTATGCTGTTCAGCAGGTATGTTTATTCATGCATGATCCTCGAGAGCCCCACATGCAGGCCCTTTAGAGGATCATTCGCTATCTTCAGGGCACCATTGATCATGGATTATTTCTCTCGGTTTCCGCTATCTCTGGGATAACAGCATATTCTGATGCTGATTGGGCGGGTTGTCCTGACTCACGACGCTCAACTTCTGGCTACTGCGTCTTTCTTGGTGACAACCTCATCTCCTGGTCATCAAAACGTCAAGCAATCAAGCTCGATCCAGTGCTGAAGCAGAATACCGTGGGGTAGCTAACGCTGTTGCTGAAACAACATGGCTTCGCAACCTTCTTTTAGAGCTTCATCTACCTTTACGACGTGCTACCATCGTGTATTGTGATAATGTAAGTGCGATATATATGTCTGGAGACCCTGTTCAACATCAACGCACTAAACATGTGGAGATTGACATACACTTTGTTCGTGAACGCGTTCGTATTGGTGATATTCGTGTTTTACACGTCCCGTCTCGAAAACCAAAGATCTTCGACATTTTCACCAAGGGCCTTCCACGACAGCTATTTGCTCGTTTTCGTTCTAGTCTTAGCGTTTGCTCCTCTCCCGCTCAGACTAAGGGGGTGTATTAGAGAATATATTATCCTGCTTTCCTTATTTTCATTAAGGAGAATATCTCCGGTCATAATTATTGTAATGAGGAGATTATCTCCACCATAACTTTTGTATTCCCAAAAGGGATACTATTATTTTATATAATAAGAACCATGGTGAACAGAAATCACCAAGGGAGTTATCATCAAATCCAAGAGATTCGACAAGAAATTTCAAATGAATAAATTTTTCGGCACAAGTTCACTCAGCCACTTTGTGTACGGAAACATCTAACCATATAAGACACTGTCCACGTGTATGGAAAACTTAATCGACACCGTCAGTGATAGATATCTCGGTCAGAAATCATGTTAGGAAAGGGGGAATGTTGACCATTGAATCAAATAATGTTAGCAAATAAACGGTTAAGATTAAGTTGGAAAGTATTGCCCCAAAATCTTTAGCCTCAGCCGTCTTGGTCATGAAAGATAGTAACCCTAAAAATCAAATCTGCAGTCATCTCAGCCAAACCATGACGGGTTTAAACATCGTTAGACACAATAGTATACAACATAATGATTTCTCCTCTCAACAAAGTATAATATGTTTAGTCGAAGCATTCCTCCATCATCTCTATTCACCTAGTCGGATATCCAAATAACAATGTACTATGAAGTACTCATTACTGGGAAGGGCAGTCAAGGTGGAGGCTAAGGTGGAAATGCTAGATGATTTTTCCAAGAGCTCAACCTAAACGATAAAGGCGGCAGCAAAGGTAGACATATACAAGATGCATTTAGAGGCAAACGAAATTTGATGGTGATGGAAGTTACTTGAAGAAGTGTTTGCATTTTTGATCTGTGTATTATTTTGCATCGAAGATATGTGTGTTTCAATTTATTTATTTTTACGAAAAATGGGTCATTTGTCCAAATATTTTTAAAACATGGTTCTAATGGACGACTAAATTTTTTTATAGGTGAAATGGACACAAAAAAATTAACAAGGATGAAACTTGATTCATCTTGGTTTAAACTTACAAAATATGAAACTGGATGCATATCTCTTCGGCACTGGATTGTCTCATGATAACATAAACATATTTATCTCAAATTAGCTGAAAGTTTCCCCTTATAAGTAGGAAAGTTTTCCCCATCATCTTTAGCCTCCGCCTTCTCTGTAATGGAAGATAAGAACTCTAAAATAAAATCAGATCTGAAAACTCTGTTTCTATGATTATGAAAATCATCGCAACCAAATCATGAACGGTTTAAACATTTTCCACAACAACAATATACAACATAATGATTTCTCCTCTCAAAAAGGTAAAATATTAGATGCATTTTGAAGAAGCTATGCGAGTCAAATCAAGTGACATTTGAAGAAGTGCTTGCCTTTTGAAGTGTCCCAATGTCTCTGTATAGTTTTGCCTTGAAGATTTGTGTTATTATTAATTATTTTGCATGAGAAATTTGGTATCACAAATTACCTTTTTGATAAAGAGTTAAATGTTTTTTTTTTGTTTTTTTTTTTTGATCAGAAAGAGTTAAATGTTTGTTTGTAGTTACCCTTAATTTTTATAAAAGTATATGAACTTAATTTGTTTTGGTTTCTTTTTTTTTTGATCAATAATTTGTTTTGGTTTCAATTCAGCAGACTTAAATCATTTCTCAAGAGAACTGTTCATTCACATTTACAGCAGAATGAATAAAGGATATTGATTCACATAATTAATAAGAATAATGTTTAAACTATGATCAATCTTCTTAAATAATCTGAAATCAATCACCAATCAAATCACCGATATTTTCAATGTACACCAAATTAGACTCTTAGTAATTTATTGCTCATCATCAACTAATTCAAACTGAACTATTATGATGATTTTCCTGCAGCTGAATTGTAGGCAAAATAGTACTAACTTCGTATGATATATCGCTAGGTAAGATATTTCATTATTATAAATGCTCTATCTAATTAACCAGTTTTTCCCATTTTTGGTTAGTACGAGCAGAGTTAAAAATTCAACTAGTTTTTCTTTTTTTTTTTAGTTACAAGGAACCTAAAATTAATGGAGAGTCTTTCTAGCGAGTTCATAGTTCTCCAAAGGCAAAATTATGCACAAACGGCTTTAATTGTAAGGCAGATCTGAAAGGAAAACAAAAAATTGAACTGTAATAAATTTGTTGTATTTAATGAAAAACATAACACGTTATCAAAAGTGATTCTGTGGCAAATTTTCTTATCCAAAAATATAATAATTAAAAACACAAAAATGTTGGATGCAAAATTACAAACAGACACAGCAACAATTCAAAATGGAGACACTTCCTCCAAGTCGCTTGATTTTCCTCTAACTCCTCAAATTTCTTTCTCCTTGCGTGTACATGCATCTAGTATTTCCACCTCCGTCTTCATTGTTCACAGTTGAACTCCTGATTATTAGAAAAATCTTAAAGATGGGTGAATGAGATAGAAAAAATTTACTTGCTTGAGAGGAAAAATCATTATGCTGTATATTGTTGTTGTTGAATATGTATAAACCCGTCAAGATTTGGTTGTGTTGATTTAGATAATCACAGATAAAGAATTTTGAGATTTGTTTCTTGATTTTTAGGGTTCCTATCTTTCACTACAGGGAGAGGCTAAAGATATTGGGCAAAACTTCCCTACTTATAAGACATAGAGATTGGCCCGTTTAAATTAGGGTTAAATGTGATCGTTGATTTTTTTTTTTCTTGTTTGATTGAACGGTTAACACGTACCTTCTGCCTGACCGGAACATCTTATCATAGACGAGTGTTGATTATGCTTTTCATACACGTGGATGGTAGGTATCTGTAGGGTTGATGTTTTTACAGCAAAGTGGCCAAGACTTGTCTTGTATAACCTGACTTGTCCCATTTGACATTTTATTTCTGCAGTTTGTAAATGGTTATATCAAAATGGTCTTGCATAATTAGAATTTCCGACGGTGCCTCCTGTTTTTTTATGATCGCCATACAAGATAATGATTCAATTAAATGATAGAAACATCCAACCCTACTAACACTACCCACTGAATGAGAAACTTAAGCAACACCGTCAGTGATATAGATAATTTGGTCAGCAATCACGGTCAGGCATAAGGTACATGTGAATCGTTCAATCAAATGATAGAAAACAAATCAACGATTAAAACTAAACCTATTATACACGGGCAGATCTCTTTATGCCCTATAAATAATAAGATTTTTTTAGCATCCGTCGTCACTATAGTGAAGGGTAGAGACCATAAAAAATCAAGAAACGGCAGAATCATCATTAGCAGTTTAATCATCTTCAACAAATACAACATACAGCAGTATGATCTCTCCTCTCAACAAAATATAATAATAGTAAAACTTGAAGTGATCTGCCAGGTTTTTGGAGCTTATCAAATGTCCTATTTACAGGATAGGGCTTAGAGATGCTATGTGAGGCAAATCAAGTGACATTTGAAGAATTGTTTGGATTTTAGACTTGCTATGTCCGTGTATAATTTTCCTCGAATATTTTTGTGATTTCTTATTTATTTTCTAATGAGAAATTTGGCATCACAAATTCCCCTTTTGATAAATAGTTAATTGTTTGTATGGTGAATAAGTGTATGTTTTAACTAGTTGTACGTTGTTCATCAGCACTGCATTGTTTGATGACGATAAATTAATTTCAAATTCGTTTGATTTTTTATTTTCTATTCAGATCTGGCTAAAATTACCGTTCAAGAAGCTTTTGAATCAAAATATATCGAAGGTGTGCTATTGCTATGCACTCGTTAGAAAGACCCTCCATTATTTTACTGAGAGCCATAACTTTAACTAGCTGAGGTCCTGAGGAGGGTTTTGGTCCTGGTAAATATACCTTCAGAACTTTGATTAATGGCCTTTGTAAGGATACATGTCGAGCAAATTTTGGATTTTTGCTAAGTTGAATCCAAAACACAGTGGCTCTTAGTAGCAACAATATCTAGCCAATGAGTTGAGATTGAATCATGATACTGTGAAAATTAACTTTGATGCCTCCTTTTAAAAGATAAACCATGTCTGTCTCTTTGTAGGTCTATATATGTAACTAAAACTGAATCCCAAAATGCAACCAGCATCAACATTTCAATTTTATCCCCAGTGTTTAAGAACATGAAATTTCAATTTACATTTCCATCTCTTCCATTCTTTAGTGTATCCCTAAGTTTTTAAATTTTAAAAAGTTGATAATTCTAGTTGGTATTGGTTAATCATAGAACCCTATTTTTGCGACCAGTTAGTACGACTTGAGATGCACGAGTTTCATTACATTTAAACCCAAAATCTATCACATGTACGGTAGGATTTTTTCTTAACAATTTCTCTAGCATTTAAACCCAAAAATCAGGTCTAAAACCCAACATTGGCACAGTGACTCATAAAGTGACCTTGTGGCGTAGAATATCCTGTCACTCGTCTAAAATCTGCGGTCATAATAATATAATTTACCAGTGATCCGATATTTGACATGTGATAAAAAATTAAAAATGCAAGTCTATGACCAAGAATTTACATAGTTATACTTAGTGTGCAAATATGCATGAGAGGACAATTTCGGAGTTGGGTTAGATTTGAATCTAATATTACACCTGTTCAACCAACTCATTTTTGAACACTGATCTGCCAGAGAAGCTTTTCATATCTTCACTAACCCGTCGCTGATCTGCCAGAGAAGCTTTTTAGTTTTATCTTTTCATGAGGGGTTCATGTATGGCGAGCCGCTGATATATGGTCATTTCTGGGAATGAAAAACACTTATGGGAGTAAAAAACACACTTCGGCCGAACCATGTCCTTCTCTAATTAGGTAGCACTACACTAAAATTGTAAGCAATCAATGTAAATGAAACCGAATTCCAAAAGCATGAACTTCTCAATTTCCAACATCTCTTCTACTCTTTCTTTAATATCTCAGAGTATTTGAAATTTGCTGGTTTGAAACATGATTCAAACAAGGAATGCCACCTAGCATTGATTGTAAGCTATAAGTACAAATGAAATCAAACTAAGATGTGAGTTGATGGATACAGGAAAAAATAACACCATTTTGACATATCAGTAAATCCACACATGTAACTAGATATTTTATCTGTCTGATAATTAATCATAGATGTAGACATTAAAAAAACAATAACAATAAACAGCGGATTAGGAAATACAAACGTACAATTGATTACATAGATTTAGTTTTGATCTCAGCAAATACGGCATATACGGATATACTAGAGAATTGCTTGCCCCCTTAACTGAGTAGAAAATGTGGCATATGCCAGAGAAGCTAGCTAGAAGATCTGCTGGTATACAGATCCAACTCAGCAGAGCTAGCAGATTTGAAATCCAATTAAAGTCAAAATACTTAGCTGTGCAAAACATTCTCACCAAGCTATTATTTCACTTACCCACAATCTATGTAATGTACAACAACCTCATCTCCAGCGGTAACTTATTAATCTTTCATTGTGCTGTAGTCCTTCCTAATAAATCTTAAAAACAGAAGTGGTTATGCTGAAACGACTTCAGATTTCATTGCATTAATGGGGGCGTACATGATGATCATGATCATCATTTCAGCACCACCTTCTTTCACCAAAAGACAAGCGGCAAAGAATTCCTGTTCATAATCTCTGGGAATAATCATAAACAACATCAACTTATTTTGAGAGGAGAAATCATTGTGCTGTGATATCTTGTGGAAAAGATAGATTGATTGTATCGCCCACTCCCACTCCCACTACAACACAGAACAGTACTGTGTTGCCACCTCCTTCTTCCACTGTCCCCTCTACAGAACAACATCCCACTACCTCCAGTCCAACTCCCACTCCCACTACAGTATCACCCTCGACCACTGCACCTTCGACTCTTCCCATATCTACAACTCCTTCTAAACCTATCACTTGTGCCTCTCGTGGCATTTTCCGCCCTATAAATCGTCTTAATATTCATGTCCAAACCTTACGTCATATCTCTCCCCCGTTCTCACTTGTATGCTCTTAGGGACATAAACTGGAATGTTGCCATGAAAGACGAGTACAATGCAATGTTGAAAACTAATACTTGGGAACTTGTACCACGACCTCGTGATGCTCATGTTATTCGTTCTATGTGGTTGTTTCGTCATAAATATAATGCCGATGGATCCCTACAGCGTTACAAGGCTCGTCTTGTTGCCAATGGCAAATCTCAACAAGTTGGAGTTGACTGTTCTCACTATTGCTACATCACGATCTTGGCCCATACATCAACTAGATGTCAAGAACGCTTTTCTTCATGGTGATCTAACAGAGACAGGTCTATATGCATCGGTCTCCGGGATTTGTTGACCCTGCTCACCCTGATTAGGTATGTAGATTACGTAGATCTCTCTATGGACTTGAGTGCAAGTGGAAACCATGGAAAGCATCCCCCAGTTTGTGTTGATATCTCGAGTGTTGGTTGCACCTTGAGTGCAAGTGGCGTTGCTAGTGGCGCGTGTGGCATGTGCCATTGGCATGTGCGAATGCCTTGGTGGTAGGTTGTATGTTGAGTGTAAGTGGCAATGCCAGAGCTGCTAGTGGCGTGTGTGGCATGTGCCAATGGCATGTGCGGAATGCCTTGGTGGTAGGTTGCAAATTTTGCAAACTAGGCTACCAGCGTGGGCTTTGACATGTGCCAATGGCGCGTACGGTTGAATTGGCCTAGGTTGTACGGCTTGCAAGTTAGGCTACCAGCGCGCATTAGGGCCATGGCTAGGTGATGAAGGCTACCAGCGAGCGTGTTGGCATGTGCCAATGGTATGCGTGGACGTTAAGGCCGTGGCCTTGGTAGGAAAAGCTACCAGCGAGCATGTTGGCATGTGTGGCCGTTAGGGCCGTGGCCTTGGTAGGAAAAGCTACCAACGAGCATGTTGGCATGTGCCAATGGCATGCGTGGCCGTTAGGGCCGTCGCCTTGGTGGGAAAAGCTACCAGCGAGCATGTTGGCATGTGCCAATGGCATGCGTGGCCGTTAGGGCCGTGGCCTTGGTAGGAAAAGCTACCAGCGAGCATGTTGGCATGTGCCAATGGCATGCGTGGCCGTTAGGGCCGTGGCCTTATTAGGAAAAGCTACCAGCGAGCATGTTGGCATGTGCCAATGGCATGCGTGGCCGTTAGGGCCGTGGCCTTGGTAGTAAAAGCTACCAACGAGCATGTTGGCATGTGCCAATGGCATGCGTGGCCGTTAGGGCCGTGGCCTTGGTAGGAAAAGCTACCAGCGAGCATGTTGGCATGTGCCAATGGCATGCGTGGCCGACTTGGCCTAGGGTGCATGGTTTGTAAGCCTAGGGCGCTATATTTGGCATGTGCCAATGGCATAGCGGCTTGGAAATATGGCTTGTGGTACGTGTTGGCATGTTCCAATGGCACGTACGGCCAGGTTGACCTAGTTGCACGTTTTGCAAGCCTAGGGCGCTATATTTGGCATGTGCCAATGGCATAGCGGCTTGGAAATATGGCTTGTGGTACGTGTTGGCATGTGCCAATGGCACGTCTGGCCGAGTTGACCTAGTTGCACGTTTTTGCAAGCCTAGGGCGCTATATTTGGCGTGTGTCAATGGCATAGCGGCTTGGAAATATGGTTTGTGGTACGTGTTGGCATGTGCCAATGGCACGTGCGGCGAGTTGACCTAGTTGCACGTTTTTGCAAGCCTAGGCGCTATATTTGGCGTGTGCCAATGGCATATCGGCTTAGTTTGGCATGGTTGCCAATGAGTGTGATATGTAGTTTGGTTTTGGCGTCGCTGCCATGGTGCGCAGTGTGCGGCTTGGTTTGGCATTGTTGCCATGGTGTGCGGTGTGCGGCTTGGTTTGGCATTGTTGCCATGGTGCGCAGAGTGCGGCTTGGTTTGGCATTGTTGCCATGGTGCGCAGTGTGCGGCTTGGTTTGGCATTGTTGCCATGGTGCGCAGTCGGTGGCTTGGTTTGGCATTGTTGCCATGGTGCGCAGTGTGCGGCTTGGTTTGGCAGTGTGCGGCTTGGTTTGGCATTGTTGCCATGGTGCGCGGTGTGCGGCTTGGTTTGGCATTGTTGTCATGGTGCGCGGTGTGCGGCTTGGTTTGGCATTGTTGCCATGGTGCGCGATATGCGGCTTGGTTTGGCATCGTTGCCGTGGTGCGCGATGTGCGGCTTGGTTTTGGAATTAGGGTTACGTGTCGAAAACCATAATCGGTATTTTGAAAAAATACCCTATTAATTATTTACACCGAGTTCAATGCTCTTAGTTAATGTGTTGCGGGTTACACTAGGTCATGGGGTTTTACGATTTTACCCCTTGTTTAAAAACCACCATCAACATTAAGTCCCCGCTTAGCTCGGAGCGGGGATTTGTTGCGAGGTAAGCATAAGATGGTGACAAACTATCAACAGCAAACCGTAAAGAGAATTAAGGAGGCTCGTCTGACCTTTTATAAATTGGATTTGGAATCCTTGCCTCTGGTAGTTTTGCACAAATCGGGAGGCTGGTACAATTGGTGGGGCCGGTGCAGCTTGGGCGACGTTGGGAAGTTGGCGTGAGTTGGGAAGCCGAGTGTGCTAGCTGGTGGGACCGGCGCAAGTGTGGAAGGCTGTGCGTGCTTGCAGGCATGACTTGGGAAGCCCCGAGCGTCTTTGGGCCGGTGGGACCGCGCAAGGTGTGCGTGCTTGCAGGCGTGACTTGGGAAACTGAGCGTGCTGGCTGGTGGGACCGGCGCAAGGTGTGCGTGCTTGCAGGCGTGGCTTGGGCGGTCATTGGGAAGTCGGTGCAATTGGTGGGGCTGGTGCAACTTGGGCGACATTGGGAAGTTGGGCGCCCTTGTGGGCCCCGCTTCTTACACGCACGATTTTGGTAAAAGGAAATCCTTCCCTATTCCAGAATCTTCACGCCTATATATATAAAGTCCCTTTTTCCCATCTTGCACTTTCATCTTTTCATCCTTTCCTACCAGCGGCAGAGTCATAAAGAAAAAAAAACAGCCTCCAGGTATGTCTTCCAGTACTTCCCTTTTTATGTAGGTGTAAACCCTAAGAGTAGGCGTTTTTCTTCGCGCATATAATTTCCTGGCGTGTCTCTTGTAGAAAATATTGTATGTATGCAACCAAGGGAAATACTGCATATATTATTCGAACCCGTAGGAAAGTGCTCCATATATTATTTTGAACCCGAAGAAGGTTACTGCAGACGCACTTGAGCCCGTATAAAATACCGCGTATATAATTTTGAACCACGAAGAAAATACTTGCGTGTGCAGTCTTGAATCCGTAGAGAATACTGTACATGAATCCCGAAGAAGAATACTGTATATATGCTCCATACGACTTCGAACCCGCAGGAAATATTGTATATATGATTTTTCGGTCCTGAAAGAAATACTGCGCGTGTAGTTTTGAACCCGTAGAAAATACTCCATATATAATTTTGAACCCGAAGAAGGATACTGTAGACACACTTGAACCCGTATAAAATACCGCGTATATAGTCTTGAACCCCAAGAAAATACTACGTATATAGTCTTGAACCCGAAGAAAATAATGCGTATATAGTCTTGAACCCGAAGAAAATACTGCGTGTGTAGTTTTGAACCCGTAGAGAATACGCCCTCCCTTTTTTTTTTTATTTCGGGTTTTCCTTTTGTTGGGCGTGGTTATGTGTCAGGGAGATAATTTTGTTTTTTTTTTCTTTGTGTGCAGGTATCTTGTTACTAAGTTGTTATTAAGAGATCCGACAAGATGTTACCTGAACAAAATTTCGCCTCATCAAAGGATGTCCATAATTCCAAACCAAACACGGATGATGAATATTCTTTGCCAAAAACCATGTCTCTGCTCGGAAAAATCACCCAGGTTTCGTGCCAATTTTGTTAACCGGTGGTGAAGATGAAAAGAAGACACGTTCGGTTCGCCCAGAGAACACCATACGGTTCTGTCTTCATAAAGGGGTATATTCCTCTTCCAACATTGATTTCAGGATGTGTCAAAGCCCATTGCGTTCTTTTGATAGATGGGTTGAGTTCATGGTGAGTAAGGAGCACATAAACACCAACCCGACACGAGCGCAGATTATTGATGTGCCGTCGAGCTTGATGAAACCTTGATTAGGAAGGACATCCGGGCTTGGTTGCTTTCATCTCCAGATGGTGTTCGGACACCCATACAATCATATGTAGATGGGGTGAGATAACTTTCTCCTTGGAGAGTGTGGCTCTCTTGCTTGCTGAATCTTTAGAATCGGGAATCTTAAAATCCAATTATCTGAAAGTGAGGTGAAGATGCGGGATGACCTTGCCGCTAAGTTGAGAGATTACGCTCGAAAAGACTCCAATGCGAATTCGAAGGATTCTGTTCGGAAAGAGGATGAAAGGTGCTTTTATAGCTGGTGGATGTCTCAATGGTTTCGGACGAAATGGAACACGAACAGAAAAAGCAAAGATCTTCATGTTGCAGCATTTTTGGCTCTCTGGTTATCTAGAGACATTTTTGATGATGGTTCTGGCAAGAAGGAAATAAGACCAGAGTTGCGAGCGATTGTTGTGAAGTTAGCAAAAGGTGAAGTTCTTCCCATTGGCAAGCTATTCCTCGGTTCCCTGTATGTGCATCTGGATCACCTAGTTGCGAACATGCGAGTTTCGAATGGTTTCATAAAAGTGAATTCATATGTGCATGTTGATTTTCTGCAAGTCTGGCTATGGGAGCACTTTGAGAAGTATGCTCAAAACCGATGCCTTCGATTCCCGCGAGTTGGGGGTTCTCAAATTCTTCGATGGGTGAACACAGGCGTCCAAAGGTTGGCATGAGCTTGGTTAGTTTTCTTGACAAGTCATATGAAATCGCCGCCCGTGGAGCCGGTCCATATGTCGGTGACTCAAATTGACACCTTTGCTTCGCTTGATCATGTCTTTGTCTTCCGATGGCGATTTGAGCGTTGGTGAAAACTTTTTATTCAAAGCCGCATGTCCTAAGTTACATGCCGTCTTTCTTCGAGGTCTTTCCAGATAGCTACTTATAATATTGACCGTGGCTTTCTCGTCACATGGGTTTCGATCAAGGGGTGCCTCTTGCTTACCAGCGGTGATCCCTAAGGATTCATTGCGTGCCGCCCTTAATGCCGCGTGCCCTTGAGCCGGTATCCGCCTTCCCTTCTTTCGTACGGGGAGAGTAATTTCGACGACCTTCAGCTATAATGAGTTCTGGCGCGACGAGTTTATTATGATTCAAGATTTTGTGAATAACGTGGTGGAGAACGTTCGTTGTAAACCTTCCCCAGCAGTTTTGAAGAAGTATCCAATGTTGAGAGATCTCAAAGCGAAAGTTGCCTAGCAACTCCTGGAAAGTCCCTGGCCAAGGAACGGAGAACGAAGAATCGTGGCTTTGGCGGGTTCCGGACGGTTTTCAAAAGATCCTCCCGCAGCTCTCGTGTCTTTCGAGTTCTTCCAATAACCAGGTATGTGTCGCCTCTTTATTGGTTTGTCTCAAAACACGTGAATTTCTCGCTGAAAACATGTGTCTTGTTTCCTCCCGGGCTTCGGTAGTGTTAATGCTTTCGCTGCCCTTGCACGTTGCTTGGAGACAAGAATTTCTTCAAAGAATTCCAAAGAAGATCGAGCCTTATCTTAGCGATGATGAGTCGGAGAAATAAGAAAGTTCGACAAGTGAGAGTGATTCCTCTCAAAGACTTGGTTCTTTTTCGGAAGTGGTTCGGTGAGTTTCGCGCTTCTTTTCTTTCTTCTTCTGTTTCTTCTTTTTGAAAAATGTCTAACTCAAGTTCGCATGAGGAATCCGGTTCGGAGGATGATTCTGGGGTAGAGCCACACGAAAACTTGCCTTTGGTGATCACCGTGGTGACTTGGAGATGGGCGTTAGCCAATTGCAGGCAGTGATGTGGCTCAAACGGCGGATGATTCTCTGATGGTTGCTGCCATAGACATGGAAGAAGACCCTTTGTGAGTCGTGAGGCCAGGTGCAGGCACCATTTTTGATCCTCCGTACTTGGTTCCTTATCCGTGTCAGGTCTTTGGTTGGCGGATTGGGCCAGGCTTGGCTAAGCACGAGGCGTTGTACACCCAGAATCTGGGAGAAGTACGGATATATGGCCACAACCAAGAAAGTCACTAGTCGATTTGCACTGGTTAAGCGTGTGGAAGAAGCTTTATCTTCCATCGAGGATATGCGTGAGGTGACCCCATGTCACACCGTTTCAAGACGTTATTACCGATTTTGGGAGCACCATCGCGACGTGTGCGTAGAAAAGGAGTTCAACACTTCGTGGTTTGTCGAAGGCCTTGCCGAGATCCAAAAGTTGAAAGATGAATCAATCGAAAGCCTTTCTGCGAGGAGATTGCGCGACAAAGAGGTGGAACTCGAAAAACTTTCAAGATGTTGACTATGAAGAGAGCGGCTCTTGAAGATGCAAAATTGACTTTCTCCAAGAAGAGCAGACTTTTGTTGGATGATTTTCCTTGAACGTTTCTCTGTTAAACTTTCATTTAGGTTCTTCTTTTTTTTTTTTTTTTTTGAAAGACATATTGGATGTCTGGTTCAAAGCTTGACCTTTGATAGGCAGCTGGTAGCTTTTTAGGGTATTGGATTATTTCTGGGATGAATGGTTTTGATAATATGACTCAGATTATGTTTTGGGAAAGGAATATTACTTTTATGAAAGTGTGTGCTAGCAATAGGCACAAGACTCAGTAGTATGACGGTTTTACTAAGAACCTAAAAAAAAATAGATCGTATATCTTGCGCATTCTAAATTTACTCACTTCATAGGTTTTGTGAACACGCCCCTCTCCGTGTAAAAGGCGGCTTTGCTGGTAGCATAGACAGTTAGTCCCGAATTGCTGGTAGCCTCTTCAGCGAGTCTCCAGTTTTCTGGTGTAGTTTTCACAACTGATAACCGGGTTGTCTGGCAGTTGAGTCGGACTGAGTCGCAAGTCCCCAATTCCTGGTAGCATCTTCAATGAGTCCCCAGTTTTCAGGTGTAGTTTTACAACTGGTAATTGGGGCGTCCTGCGCAATGAGTCGGATTGAGTCGCTTTCCCTACCATCTTGACTTCGGGTCAAGAACGAGATCGACACCGACATTGTAACCGATAGATCAATCCTCCCGATGTGGTCGCCAATTATTTATGGGTGAAAATCATTTCTGCCGATTTCGGTAAATTCGGTAGGTGAGTGAGAAACCCGGTTCAAAACCTAAACAAATGTGCTGCGTGAGCACTTTATAGATTCGAGAGATCAATCTGTACAAGTCCGGCCTAAACCAAGAAATAGCCGTTCTGAGACTTGCTTCGGTCACAAAGTGAAGGAGAAGGGTTGATTTGGGGAGGAAGCAAAGAAAGGTGTTGAGACCCGAATAGTGCAGGAGAGTAGTATCTCGAATGTATCGAAAGTAGAAGCTTGGGAAGCTTGCAAGAGATGAAAGCTTTTGGGAGAGCTTGCAAAGTTGCCTTTACGAGAGTGTAGTATTTTCTCCTAACCGAGACCTTTTCTCTCGTGGAAATAGGTAAGACCTATTTATACAAGTCGAGATTGAAACGTACCACTCCCGGCCTCATGAAGGAAGAGAGTAAAGGGTGAAATAATGGGAGGAGGTGGTAACCGCATGTTGTTAATGGGTGAAAACGTTTTCACCATTATTTCTTAATGTGAGCGTAGTGTACGCTGCAAGTCAGAATCGCCAAACCAAAACCCCCGGAAAGCATCCCCGTTTGTGTTGATATCTCGAGTGTTGGTTGCACCTTGAGTGCAAGTGGCGCTGCTAGTGGCGCGTGTGGCATGTGCCATTGGCATGTGCGGAATGCCTTGGTGGTAGGTTGTATGTTGAGTGTAAGTGGCAATGCCAGAGCTGCTAGTGGCGTGTGTGGCATGTGCCAATGGCATGTGCGGAATGCCTTGGTGGTAGGTTGCATGGTTTGCAAACTAGGCTACCAAATGAGGGCGTGACATGTGCCAAAATGGCGCGTGCGGTTGAATTGGCCTCGGTTGCCAGGCTTGCAAGTTAGGCTACCGGCGCGCATTAGTGCCCGCGACTAGGTGATGAAGGCTACCAATGAGCGTGTTGGCATGTGCCAATGGTATGCGTGGACGTTAGGGCCGTGGCCTTGGTAGGAAAAGCTACCAAATGAGCATGTTGGCATGTGCCAATGGCATGCGTGGCGTTAGGGCCGTGGCCTTGGTAGGAAAAGCTACCAGCGAGCATGTTGGCATGTGCCAATGGAATGCGTGGCCGTTAGGGCCGTGGCCTTGTGGGAAAAGCTACCAGGCGAGCATGTTGGCATGTGCCAATGGCATGCGTGGCCATTAGGGCCGTGGCCTTCGCAGAAAAGCTACCAACGAGCATGTTGGCATGTGCCAATGGCATACGTGGCGTTAGGGCCGTGGCCTTGGTAGGAAAAGCTACCAATGAGCATGTTGGCATGTGCCAATGGAATGCGTGGCCGTTAGGGCCGTGGCCTTGGTTGGAAAAGCTACCGAATGAGCATGTTGGCATGTGCCAATGGCATGCGTGGCCGTTAGGGCCGTGGCCTTGGTAGGAAAAGCTACCAGCGAGCATGTTGGCATGTGCCAATGGCATGCGTGGCCGACTTGGCCTAGGTTGCATGGTTTGTAAGCCTAGGGCACTATATTTGGCATGTGCCAATGGCATAGCGTCTTGGAAATATGGCTTGTGGTACGTGTTGGCATGTGCCAATGGCACGTACGGCCAAGTTGACCTAGTTTCACGTTTTGCAAGCCTAGGTTGCTATATTTGGCATGTGCCAATGGCATAGCGGCTTGGAAATATGGCTTATGGTACGTGTTGGCATGTGCCAATGGCACGTACGTCCAGGTTGACCTAGTTGCACGTTTTGCAAGCCTAGGGCGCTATATTTGGCGTGTGCCAATGGCATAGCGGCTTGGAAATATGGCTTGTGGTACGTGTTGGCATGTGCCAATGGCACGTACGGCCAAGTTGACCTAGTTGCACGTTTTTGCAAGCCTAGGGCGCTATATTTGGCGTGTGCCAATGGCATAGCGGCTTGGAAATATGGCTTGTGGTACGTGTTGGCATGTGCCAATGGCACGTACGGCCAGGTTGACCTAGTTGCACGTTTTTGCAAGCCTAGGGCGCTATATTTGGCGTGTGTCAATGGCATAGCGGCTTGGAAATATGGTTTGTGGTACGTGTTGGCATGTATTCAATCATGCAATGATAATATGATGTTATATTGTTTTATTATGGTGAGATTCATTTAATTTCATGATATTTATTCAATTAGATTGTTGGATTTAAAACACATTTTGAGCTTGCAATTCATTAGACTATAAATCTTGATTAGATTTTACGTTAATCGA
Organism: Papaver armeniacum; assembly: GCA_023531295.1. NCBI lineage: Eukaryota > Viridiplantae > Streptophyta > Magnoliopsida > Ranunculales > Papaveraceae > Papaver > Papaver armeniacum. The sequence continues at coordinate 628,311 of JAJJWW010002531.1, read as the reverse complement.
CCTTATGGACATCGAGACATCATCCATGGTTATCTCTCGCTAATCTTATTGATTATTTTTGTTTGATGTAGGTGCGGCATTAAGTTTCATATTATGGTCGACATATCTACCAATTCCCACACCTTTCTAGGTAAGGGGACTGCTAGTATGTGGAACAAAGTTACTTATTTAATTTGTTGAAGATTTTTCTTGAGGTTATACTTTTTTAGTTATTTATATAGTGAGACTGATACAAAAGATTGAAGTTTTCCTGTTTGATTTATTGTCTAACAGGAGGATTTGGAATTGGATACAAAAGGTGATAGAAGCTACTTAGGCAAATCAAGTGATAGGAAGTGTTTGCAATGTTTTCTTTTTTCTTTTTTGTTTTCGATGAAGATTTTATTTGAAACAGATCTCTCATCTATGATTATCATCACACCTAAAAAAAAAAAAAAAAGCAAACCCTAGCCATGGTGAAATGAAGAGCAACGAATCTCTCATCTATGATTATCATCACACCTAAATCAACTACAATAACGTATTCACACAATGATTAATCCTCTCAAAAGTGTAAAACAGTTCTTCAACCATCTATTTCTTGGTGACCTTTCATCCTTGTAGCTTATCAGGAAATTTAGATGGTATATTATTATGATTTCTTGATTAATTATCTTATTTTGATTTTCCCTAATGATCTGCTTATATATATTCAATCATACAATGATGTTATATTGTTTTGTTTTGGTCAGATTGATGTGGTTATAGATAGTGGTAAAAAGGTTGTCGTTCACTCGGGCTTGCAAAGGTTTGATTTAATAAAATACTAAAAACAAAGATAATTTTTACACGGTTGTCACAAAATATCGAGAGAACTGGGACTCGGTTTCCACCATTAATCACTCGGGCTTTTCCTTTTTCTTTTTGTCTATTTTCCTCTGTGATAGGATTGAAACGTTTCTCATTGAATGGGAGCGAGTTTCTCTCGTATAAGGAACGCGCTCCTATCACGTATCTCAGTGAGGAGCGCAAAATTGTGTTTCTCAGTGAGATTCGTGATGGGTTTGGACGTTCCTGGCTACTAAGGTATTGCTCTTTTTATCTGCTCCAGACATTTGTGTATAAAGTATGTATCATCTAAACTTCTTTACTCAATCTTTATGAGTGGTAAACATAATCCAATGTACTAAGCAGATAGATTTAGTTTTATTTTGGTAAACAAATAATTTCATAATTTCCTCATCATATAATTTGATAAAAGCAAGAGATATAATTATACTGATATTCATGACTTAGGATTTATTAAACTTTTGGTATGATTTGTTGAATTTCAAGTGTTTATATGATAGATCTCAATTGAAAACAGAAAAAGCAGAGAAGGACTTGGGTAATTTTAATTGATGGTTCTTGTTCAGATGCTACTGTTAGACTAAATTCTACCACTAGTCGTGGTGGCTGGTTGTGAAGTTAAATTGAATTACTTGGATGAAATGCCGAAGGTTATTTTGTGTTGATCCTAACTTTCACAAACCCTTAAAAGGTTTAGTGAAGACGGAAATATGGAAAGAGCTTTGAAAATTGAAGATTAAATGGCTGCCCGTATACTAACTCAACCATTAATGTCCTGATTCATGGGTTCGGTTCTGCAAACAAGGCGAAGTGGAGGAAGCTCGATTAAGTTAACGGCCTTCGACAGGCTGGACATGTCAAGCTTTCTTTAAAAATTTTGGGTTCAATGCTTCGGGAGGGGGGATTGACTCTTTGCTCACAGCAGTCAATTCATTGGGCAATCAAGATAACGTTGGCACAAACATAGATTCTTACAAGGAAGCCTGCTACTTAAAAGCAGATAGTTTTACTTTTATCCGTGTTATAATCTCAATTCGATTCGGCAACAACGGGAATCATCTGAATTCCTACTTATGATGTCCTCTATGATACAATATTAATCTTTGTATGCATCAACATTTGATTTGAGAACAGCGCCATTTTCACAACCCACTATCAATGGTGGTTCCTTTGGGTTTCCAGGTGGTGGTGGTAATGTGTTCCATGAAAGCTCGTGTTCGACTGTGAAGAATGATCGAGTAATGTGCTTCCCGATTGATAATGCTTCCTTAAGATCATAGTGTCTTCAAATATATCAAGACATTTATAAAAAAATCCCTGCGCACCAACAAAAAAAAAACATTTATAAGCCTAAAATCAAAAAATAGACAACGAATGAACACTAAAAAGCAAAAACAAAAATAAAAATTGGTGTACCAAAAACAACAGAAAATTTGAAAATAGCACAGAGTTGTATCATGAGAGGAAAAATCATTCGTAGTGAAATGGATCATCAACAAGATAAAGGATTTTATGTTTATCTTCTCGATCTTGTGGAGGTTTCAATGGAATGATAAGAAGATTCATAGTAGTAAGTATAGTGTTCGTATTAGTAAAACATAATGCTGATGTTGAAGAATGAATCATCCAGAAAGAATATCGAGATCTGAAAATTGTGAACAAAGAAAGTTTTACTTTCAAGGAGGTTGAAGATTTCTTTTTAGGGTTCCTCAAATGTTTCCGAGGTAAATATGTATGAAAGATGTAGAAAAATAATCCAACAGCTGACAGAAGTTTGAGATATCCATTAGGTATTATTGTATTTTTAAGCTTTGCACTCTTGTAAATGTTTGGTTCAAGTTGAAGGCTTAAAAATGGCGTGGACCTGTGGTCGTGGTCCTAGTGAGTTTATTGCGAATTAAAGTGAAGATTAAATTTAAACTTTATCAATACTGTTACTAGTAGTTGGGTCATTGATACCTTAATTGCACTTGGGGAATCTACTAATTAGTTGGAACCTGACCGAGTAAAAAAAGAAAAAATCTAGCTAGGATATGTCCATATTGTATTTAGCTTCAGTATTTAATTATGACTCCAGCCTTGGGTTTGTAGCATATTTGGTGAATGTTCATTTGTTATCATGTGCTTTCATGGTTATATAAATTTGATGTAGCCTGGGATGATCAGTAAGTCTTCAAAATAAAGGCATGCATATATGAATCAGTGACGCCATGGTTCATTAGTAGTCAAAACTGCAGCAACAATCAGGAAGTTGCTGCATACGACACCACCTTCGAAAAAATAAATAAATTGCTGCTCAATTTAATCCACACTTAGGTTGCTGCTTACGACAATCAACACCAATCTATATAATAAACTTGATAAGATCGACATACTGAGAGTTCAAATTGATGAGTTCACCAGAGTTCTGCTCTACATGACGAAGAAGAGTCGGTCTAATTAACCAGAGTTTTGTTTGTATACCAAAGCAAAGGAGTCGTTCTATATTAACTAGAGTTTGGCTCTACATGACGAACCCTGATTTTTATGTGCACTCACTAAATATCACTCAATTATTAAAGGGTAAAGTAAGTAAGGTCTTTCACCACTATTAAATATGACCTAAGTTGGGTCGCAATAAATTTTCTTAAAATGAGATTTGATTCTTCTTTATAGCTAGTCAAAAGAGTTGCTTAGCTTGAAAGATTTACCAATGCAAGAATTATCCAGCTGCCTGCCTGAGACTACTAAATACAGAAGTATATGTCAAGTTATCAACCCCATGGTCTTTCAATGTTTGTTTGATAAAAATAGTGAAATTGGAAAATAAACTCGTTGACAGTTTAAGTCCTTGTTGCAGCAATTATATGCCACAAATAGTGGTTCAGAGGAAACTTCTAGACATTACTTACTAATCACAAAGCAAAGATTAGAAATTTAAAAGGGGGTTTTCCTTACACATTCGGATTCACGACATGGCACTTAAAAGAGTTACTCATGAACCATTTCTAAGGTGAAGTATTGGCAGACTCAGATATGCATACCCGGCAATGTATTAGAATGTCTTCAATAATGTAGGTTCAAATTAGATTGGATTAGTAGATAGTCAAATAAAACCACGGCCTATTCAGGTCAGTTGTGAGATTGAGTTGTGGCTTTCTCCACAAGATATGTGATTCAAATCAGATAAATTGGTCAGTGACCAACTAGTTTCTCTACATTTTTATAGAGACTTGTCTTAACACTAAACAAATGCCATGAGACAAACCCAATGCACGCAACAATTTGAATAGCAATATATACCCTGTTTTACATGCATTATAAAAAATAGTTTAACATTCATTCCCCTTTAAAGTTTTAAGAGTACCACGCACAAAATTCCACTTGAGATTTGGCCGAGTAATTAACAACCTTAGCTTGCTTAGTTTAGTAATTAACAAAAAAAAATACTAACAAATTTCTTCCAATCCAAAAGGTACATTTTCTGGTAGTTCTTGCTATGCTTGGCTCAGGCATGATCTGGGTCAAGTTATACCTCCAAATTTTCCTTCTGATTATACTTGGAATAAGACAATTCCTCCTAAAATTAGCTTCTTGATATGGATTGCTGCAAATAGGGCTGTCCCTACTCTTTCCATGTTGTCAAGAAGGGGTATGACAGTTGTGAATGTGTGCGTGTTTTGTAATATTATTGAGGAGTCAGTAGAGCATTTGTTTCTTCATTGCTCTTTTGTTGGGCAGATTTGGGAACACTTTTTACATCAGCTGGGTATTGGTTGGGTTCATCCAATGACAGTTATGGAATTCCTTTGGAAGCGGAAAATGAAGTTTTCTACTAAACCTCTCATTTTCTTGAGGTATTGTTTACCTTTAGCGATATGGTGGTCGGTGTGGTTAGAAAGGAACGACATCTTAATAGTGCAGAAACAAGGAAGAAAAACTTTAATTTCTCTTATTATAGATATCAAGTTGTTGCTTTTTAGTTGGACTGTTAATGTTGAGTCGTTTAAGCAGATCAAATTTGATGATTTTGTTTTTGATTGGTTGAATTTGTTTAGAGAGTAGTCAAATGTAAACTCTCTAGTCGCCCATCTTCGTGTATCTTTGGAGGGTGCTATCTTGGCACTCTTTCTTTCTTTTTAATATATCCTTCGCCTTTTTTTAAAAAAAAAAAATACTAACTAGGAAGCAAGGTTCCTTTAGCGAAGACATACTAGTTGTTTCTTCGCCTATATGCATCTGCTTTTTTCTTGAACCTCCTCCTCCCCATAAGCAAATTCTTCTTGCTACAGCATCATAAAAACAACTTCCTCCTTCTTGCCCCCTATTCTCAGATCCTTCATCAGGTGCGGGAAGTAGTGGATGATCGGCCGGAACATAATAAATAACTCTCAATTTGAATTCCTCGACACTTTCTTTGTTAAACATTTCGCGAGTGACCCCTTCTTTCCCTGTTGTCGTTGTTGGTGCTGTAACAACGCTCTGTATAAGGAACTTGTCTTTGCATTTCATATCCTCCTGTGCCTTTGGTGCTTTTTTTTTTACTGTGACTTGGCATGTTGTCTTTGCATTACTTTGACTTTGCATTTCATATCCTCCTACTTACCCAATTCCTCCTTTCTTGCTTCAGAACTAGCACTTCTTTGCACCTCAAAGATAACACCATCACAAGTAACCGAGAAGCTGAAAATTTCTCCAAGTGTGTGTCTTTAGCGTAGTCCAATGGATTTGCATATTTAGAACATATTATTTCCCTCAAATTGCCTTAACATATATAGTTGTGCAGGGTTAGAATTTGTATGAAGTAATTGCTAGAATCTTGCTATGCTGAACGATTTTGTCATCGTTATTGGATCTCCTCGTAGGATGAATTTCGGAAGGATCAAGGTAGAGACCAAACATTACAAGTCTACAAGGCTTCAATAGAGACCTAGGTGAAATCTCCTCAAACATTTCTAACCGTTGGATCATTATCTAGCTCTCATTTCCACTATATATAAACCCATAAAATCATAAGGTTGCCCTATCAAAATTATATCAGCCGTCTACAAATTAGAACTTCCTTCGTTCATTTCTTTAGGTCTAAAAATTTCATTTTCTTCGGATCTCAAAATTGTCCAAAAATTCTTTGTGAAAAATGGATGATTATTCAAGAATATGTTTATCCCTCATTGTTCTTAGCATCATTATTCTTAACTAGATCTCCTCATTCTTCCTGTTGTCAATGGAATTCGCTCACACAATGATTTCTCCTCTCAAAACTCAAATTTTTGTCATATTGTTGCGTTCGGTCGTCAAGGAGAATTTATTCATTTAAGTGAGGTATTTATTTTATTTTATTTTGCTAATGGATTGTTCTTGAGTAGAACCCTCTTCTTGAGTATTATCGAACCCAGAAAGCTTCGAGATGGACGGAGGAGGATGTCGATAAAATAAATGGGGATGCCATGCCTTCAGCATGGCATACATCAGTTCTTTTACGCCATTGCCTATATGCTCGGATTACACACGATGTGGATATTTAAGAATATCAACGAGACTCGTTTTCTGACGATCAAGACATTAAAGAGTTGCTGTGTTCCATTCCTGTATGAAAGTTAATTGTATAATTTGTTCTTCTGGCTAGTTTTGATTTCCCTTGTCTTTTTCTTCTGTGTTACAATAATAATATCAACAGCTCGTAGCTGTTTTTTGTTTTTCAATTTTATAATTATTTTAGGGTTTTGAGTACTCACTATTTGCTGTATAGATATGTCTGTTGTATACTAGATCTGTGAACTAAAGATTTTAGTAAAGAATTGTTTCTGAAATTCGTATGGCGATGAAGTTATAAGCTAGAAACTTTGGAATGTCAATCAAAGATTTAGTGATAATCATATTCGATAAATAATGTCACAGCATTGTAAATAAAACTAGATTTGTGAATAGAAGATGTTAATAACCATGTATAATTGAGTAATCCGTAGTTTGGAACTGCTATTGATCAATTTCAGAACCTCATGCGGCGATATTACACCTTAGAAGCATTTGAATGCTAGGAACAGGACAGGACATAGTATAAAGAAGAGTGGTACGTAATAACTATTATCCGGTCACATTCATAACATTGGATTCTAATGCCTAAAATAATTGAGATCAAGATTGTCTGCCCTTACCATTTTGATTAAGAAACGGTGTCTCTCATTTCTTTATTTCAGCATCCTCATTTTGCGATCAGGTATGGAGCGTGCGAACAAATTATAGAACGTGCTTATAGGAAGCACAAAACCTCTGCAATAAATTTTCAACCTCAGAGGGTTCTGCGTGCAAGAATTTAAAGGAGAAAAGACTAGGGAAGTCAATCTTACTCTGGAGTTGTAGAGGAGAATGGTGAAATGGGCAATCCAACAACCACTACTCCCCATTAGCCTATGCCTGTAAAAAGGCTTTCATTCATAAAAGACCTTAATTTCCAACGTACCCTTTTACTTCCCTAAGCTGGTCTTAGAACACGAGATGTTGCTATTGGAACTGGTTGCTTGCATTTGTTGGAATTCATGGATCAAGAGAGGAGTGAGAGAGAGATTTGCACAAAACTCACATAAAAGATTAAATTGTTAAAACTTCTGCTGCATTTTCATTAAAATTACTAATGCCTTTTATAGGCTTACAAAAGAGATGACTCCACTTACCCATTACAAATAAAACTCCTACATTTTGCCACTAATTACCGAACTTACTTAATCAGCTTCCCATAATAAAATCACGTCAATTACTTCCAAAATATTAGGTCACATATCCCACACGTTAAAGACCAATTCAATAACAAATTTAACAAAATATATTTTACTTAATTGTCAAATTCTTACCTTAGCCCATACTAGTTGATCGGATTTCCATTTCTTTTGCGCATCGCGTAGGTGGTAATTAGTCAAGTATATGAATGCAAAGGGCTGTAGTATACGTACGACCACACCTATATAACAACATTTGATTCTATTAGAGAATATATTATCCTGCTTTCCTTATTTTCATTAAGGAGAATATCTCCGGTCATAATTATTGTAATGAGGAGATTATCTCCACCATAACTTTTGTATTCCCAAAAGGGATACTATTATTTTATGTGTGGTGAGATCTAAGCAGCGGTATCCACGGTGGTTGGGAGGAAAACCAAGAAAAACACACCTAGTGGAACGAGGGGCGAGTTGTGGGGAATTGTGGAGGAGAGATTTGGATAGCAAAGGCAACCGAAAGTACGAAGATGATCATACGTTGGTTGGCGTTGATAAAGAATAGACACGGGTGATTGATTATGAAGGACTTTGGTGGGTAGAATATTATGGAGATAGACAGCCATATGAAGAGAGTAAACCCAATATTTAGGGGGCAGGCGTGAGACATAAGAGTGCGAGTGATGTCGTTGACACGGCCCGAATCATGCGTTCAGCCTTGCCATTTGGGAGGAAGTTTGGGGGCAAGAGAAACGAAAAACAAGACCATTATTACGAGCAAAAGTATGGAAGGAAAATAAGGAAAGCAAGATAATATATTCTCTAATACACCCCTTAGTCCGAGCGGGAGAGGAGCAAACGCTAAGACTAGAAACGCAAACGAGCAAATAGGCCGTGTGGAAGGAGCTGGAGGAACAGAGTGGTTGGAGGTATGGAAGAAGCTGTAGGGGCAGTAGGATGTACATAATTATGGTGATGATATTATTATATGTTGATGATATTATTTTAACGGCCTCTGCTGACGCTCTCCTATGCCGCTTCATTGATTTGATGAAAAGGGAATTTGCTATGTCGACCTTGGCCCGCTTACATCATTTTTTGGGTATTCTTGTTACTCGTTCACCCTCGGGATTATCTTTGTCTCGGTCGATATATGCTAAGGACATAATTGCTCGTGCCTCCATGACAAAATGCAAACCCCGTGGCCACTCCGGTCGACACCAATACCAAGCTCGGTGCTACCTCCGCCCGCTCTTACGGATCGACTCTATCTGAAGCCTAGCGGTGCTTTGCGGTACCTCACATTCACACGGCCGGATATTGCTTATGCCTGTTCAAATGGTATGTTTATTCATGCATGATCCTCGAGAGCCCCACATGCGAGGCCCTTTAGAGGATCATTCGCTATCTTGAGGCACCATTGATCATGGATTATTTCTCTCGGTTTCCGCTATCTCCGGGCTAACGAAGATATTACGATCTTGATTGGGCGGGTTGTCCCGACTCACGACGCTCAACTTCCGGCTCTGCGTCTTTCTTGGTGACAACCTCATCTCCCGGTCATCAAAACGTCAAGCAAGCTGTTTCTCGATCCAAGGTCTGGGCTGAATACCGTGAGGTAGCTACTTATTTATTCTTTGAAACAACATGGCTTCGCAACCTTCTTTTAGAGCTTCATCTACCTTTACGACGTGCTACCATCGTGTATTGTGATAATGTAAGTGCGATATATATGTCCGGAGACCCCGTTCAACATCAACGCACTAAACATGTGGAGATTGACATACACTTTGTTCGTGAACGCGTTCGTATTGGTGATATTAGTGTTTTACACGTCCCGTCCAAAACCAAAGATGCTGACATTTTCACCAAGGGCCTTCCACGACAGCTATTTGCTCGTTTTCGTTCTAGTCTTAGCGTTTGCTCCTCTCCTTTCGAGACTAAGGGGTGTATTAGAGAATATATTATCCTGCTTTCCTTATTTTCATTAAGGAGAATATCTCCGGTCATAATTATTGTAATGAGGAGATTATCTCCACCATAACTTTTGTATTCCCAAAGGGATACTATTATTTTATATAATAAGAACCATGGTGAACAGAAATCACCAAGGAGTTATCATCAAATCCAAGAGATTCGACAAGAAATTTCAAATGAATAAATTTTTCGGCACAAGTTCACTCAGCCACTTTGTGTACGGAAACATCTAACCATATAAGACACTGTCCACGTGTATGGAAAACTTAATCGACACCGTCAGTGATAGATATCTCGGTCAGAAATCATGTTAGGAAAGGGGAATGTTGACCATTGAATCAAATAATGTTAGCAAATAAACGGTTAAGATTAAGTTGGAAAGTATTGCCCCAAAATCTTTAGCCTCAGCCGTCTTGGTCATGAAAGATAGTAACCCTAAAAATCAAATCTGCAGTCATCTCAGCCAAACCATGACGGGTTTAAACATCGTTAGACACAATAGTATACAACATAATGATTTCTCCTCTCAACAAAGTATAATATGTTTAGTCGAAGCATTCCTCCATCATCTCTATTCACCTAGTCGGATATCCAAATAACAATATACTATGAAGTACTCATTACTGGGAAGGGCAGTCAAGGTGGAGGCTAAGGTGGAAATGCTAGATGATTTTTCCAAGAGCTCAACCTAAACGATAAAGGCGGCAGCAAAGGTAGACATATATAAGATGCATTTAGAGGCAAACGAAATTTGATGGTGATGGAAGTTACTTGAAGAAGTGTTTGCATTTTTGATCTGTGTATTATTTTGCATCGAAGATATGTGTGTTTCAATTTATTTATTTTTACGAAAAATGGGTCATTTGTCCAAATATTTTTAAAACATGGTTCTAATGGACGACTAAATTTTTTTATAGGTGAAATGGACACAAAAATTAACAAGGATGAAACTTGATTCATCTTGGTTTAAACTTACAAAATATGAAACTGGATGCATATCTCTTCGGCACTGGATTGTCTCATGATAACATAAACATATTTATCTCAAATTAGCTGAAAGTTTCCCCTTATAAGTAGGAAAGTTTTCCCCATCATCTTTAGCCTCCGCCTTCTCTGTAATGGAAGATAAGAACTCTAAAATAAAATCAGATCTGAAAACTCTGTTTCTATGATTATGAAAATCATCGCAACCAAATCATGAACGGTTTAAACATTTTCCACAACAACAATATACAACATAATGATTTCTCCTCTCAAAAAGGTAAAATATTAGATGCATTTTGAAGAAGCTATGCGAGTCAAATCAAGTGACATTTGAAGAAGTGCTTGCCTTTTGAAGTGTCCCAATGTCTCTGTATAGTTTTGCCTTGAAGATTTGTGTTATTATTAATTATTTTGCATGAGAAATTTGGTATCACAAATTACCTTTTTGATAAAGAGTTAAATGTTTTTTTTTTGTTTTTTTTTTGATCAGAAAGAGTTAAATGTTTGTTTGTAGTTACCCTTAATTTTTATAAAAGTATATGAACTTAATTTGTTTTGGTTTCTTTTTTTTTGATCAATAATTTGTTTTGGTTTCAATTCGAGCAGACTTAAATCATTTCTCAAGAGAACTGTTCATTCACATTTACAGCAGAATGAATAAAGGATATTGATTCACATAATTAATAAGAATAATGTTTAAACTATGATCAATCTTCTTAAATAATCTGAAATCAATCACCAATCAAATCACCGATATTTTCAATGTACACCAAATTAGACTCTTAGTAATTTATTGCTCATCATCAACTAATTCAAACTGAACTATTATGATGATTTTCCTGCAGCTGAATTGTAGGCAAAATAGTACTAACTTCGTATGATATATCGCTAGGTAAGATATTTCATTATTATAAATGCTCTATCTAATTAACCAGTTTTTCCCATTTTTGGTTAGTACGAGCAGAGTTAAAAATTCAACTAGTTTTTCTTATTTTTTTTTAGTTACAAGGAACCTAAAATTAATGGAGAGTCTTTCTAGCGAGTTCATAGTTCTCCAAAGGCAAAATTATGCACAAACGGCTTTAATTGTAAGGCAGATCTGAAAGGAAAACAAAAAATTGAACTGTAATAAATTTGTTGTATTTAATGAAAAACATAACACGTTATCAAAAGTGATTCTGTGGCAAATTTTCTTATCCAAAAATATAATAATTAAAAACACAAAAATGTTGGATGCAAAATTACAAACAGACACAGCAACAATTCAAAATGGAGACACTTCCTCCAAGTCGCTTGATTTTCCTCTAACTCCTCAAATTTCTTTCTCCTTGCGTGTACATGCATCTAGTATTTCCACCTCCGTCTTCATTGTTCACAGTTGAACTCCTGATTATTAGAAAAATCTTAAAGATGGGTGAATGAGATAGAAAAAATTTACTTGCTTGAGAGGAAAAATCATTATGCTGTATATTGTTGTTGTTGAATATGTATAAACCCGTCAAGATTTGGTTGTGTTGATTTAGATAATCACAGATAAAGAATTTTGAGATTTGTTTCTTGATTTTTAGGGTTCCTATCTTTCACTACAGGGAGAGGCTAAAGATATTGGGCAAAACTTCCCTACTTATAAGACATAGAGATTGGCCCGTTTAAATTAGGGTTAAATGTGATCGTTGATTATTTTTTTTTCTTGTTTGATTGAACGGTTAACACGTACCTTCTGCCTGACCGGAACATCTTATCATAGACGAGTGTTGATTATGCTTTTCATACACGTGGATGGTAGGTATCTGTAGGGTTGATGTTTTTACAGCAAAGTGGCCAAGACTTGTCTTGTATAACCTGACTTGTCCCATTTGACATTTTATTTCTGCAGTTTGTAAATGGTTATATCAAAATGGTCTTGCATAATTAGAATTTCCGACGGTGCCTCCTGTTTTTTTATGATCGCCATACAAGATAATGATTCAATTAAATGATAGAAACATCCAACCCTACTAACACTACCCACTGAATGAGAAACTTAAGCAACACCGTCAGTGATATAGATAATTTGGTCAGCAATCACGGTCAGGCATAAGGTACATGTGAATCGTTCAATCAAATGATAGAAAACAAATCAACGATTAAAACTAAACCTATTATACACGGGCAGATCTCTTTATGCCCTATAAATAATAAGATTTTTTTAGCATCCGTCGTCACTATAGTGAAGGGTAGAGACCATAAAAAATCAAGAAACGGCGAATCATCATTAGCAGTTTAATCATCTTCAACAAATACAACATACAGCAAAGATGATCTCTCCTCTCAACAAAGTATAATAATAGTAAAACTTGAAGTGATCTGCCGAGGTTTTTGGAGCTTATCAAATGTCCTATTTACGAGGATAGGGCTTAGAGATGCTATGTGAGGCAAATCAAGTGACATTTGAAGAATTGTTTGGATTTTAGACTTGCTATGTCCGTGTATAATTTTCCTCGAATATTTTTGTGATTTCTTATTTATTTTCTAATGAGAAATTTGGCATCACAAATTCCCCTTTTGATAAATAGTTAATTGTTTGTATGGTGAATAAGTGTATGTTTTAACTAGTTGTACGTTGTTCATCAAGATTTGCATTGTTTGATGACGATAAATTAATTTCAAATTCGTTTGATTTTTTATTTTCTATTCAGATCTGGCTAAAATTACCGTTCAAGAAGCTTTTGAATCAAAATATATCGAAGGTGTGCTATTGCTATGCACTCGTTAGAAAGACCCTCCATTATTTTACTCGAGAGCCATAACTTTAACTAGCTGAGGTCCCGAGGAGGGTTTTGGTCCTGGTAAATATACCTTCAGAACTTTGATTAATGGCCTTTGTAAGGATACATGTCGAGCAAATTTTGGATTTTTGCTAAGTTGAATCCAAAACACAGTGGCTCTTAGTAGCAACAATATCTAGCCAATGAGTTGAGATTGAATCATGATACTGTGAAAATTAACTTTGATGCCTCCTTTTAAAAGATAAACCATGTCTGTCTCTTTGTAGGTCTATATATGTAACTAAAACTGAATCCCAAAATGCAACCAGCATCAACATTTCAATTTTATCCCAGAGTGTTTAAGAACATGAAATTTCAATTTACATTTCCATCTCTTCCATTCTTTAGTGTATCCCTAAGTTTTTAAATTTTAAAAAGTTGATAATTCTAGTTGGTATTGGTTAATCATAGAACCCTATTTTTGCGACCAGTTAGTACGACTTGAGATGCACGAGTTTCATTACATTTAAACCCAAAATCTATCACATGTACGGTAGGATTTTTTCTTAACAATTTCTCTAGCATTTAAACCCAAAAATCAGGTCTAAAACCCAACATTGGCACAGTGACTCATAAAGTGACCTTGTGGCGTAGAATATCCTGTCACTCGTCTAAAATCTGCGGTCATAATAATATAATTTACCAGTGATCCGATATTTGACATGTGATAAAAAATTAAAAATGCAAGTCTATGACCAAGAATTTACATAGTTATACTTAGTGTGCAAATATGCATGAGAGGACAATTTCGGAGTTGGGTTAGATTTGAATCTAATATTACACCTGTTCAACCAACTCATTTTTGAACACTGATCTGCCAGAGAAGCTTTTCATATCTTCACTAACCCGTCGCTGATCTGCCAGAGAAGCTTTTTAGTTTTATCTTTTCATGAGGGGTTCATGTATGGCGAGCCGCTGATATATGGTCATTTCTGGGAATGAAAACACTTATGGGAGTAAAAACACACTTGGCCGAACCATGTCCTTCTCTAATTAGGTAGCACTACACTAAAATTGTAAGCAATCAATGTAAATGAAACCCGAATTCCAAAAGCATGAACTTCTCAATTTCCAACATCTCTTCTACTCTTTCTTTAATATCTCAGAGTATTTGAAATTTGCTGGTTTGAAACATGATTCAAACAAGGAATGCCACCTAGCATTGATTGTAAGCTATAAGTACAAATGAAATCAAACTAAGATGTGAGTTGATGGATACAGGAAAAAATAACACCATTTTGACATATCAGTAAATCCACACATGTAACTAGATATTTTATCTGTCTGATAATTAATCATAGATGTAGACATTAAAAAAACAATAACAATAAACAGCGGATTAGGAAATACAAACGTACAATTGATTACATAGATTTAGTTTTGATCTCAGCAAATACGGCATATACGGATATACTAGAGAATTGCTTGCCCCCTTAACTGAGTAGAAAATGTGGCATATGCCAGAGAAGCTAGCTAGAAGATCTGCTGGTATACAGATCCAACTCAGCAGAGCTAGCAGATTTGAAATCCAATTAAAGTCAAAATACTTAGCTGTGCAAAACATTCTCACCAAGCTATTATTTCACTTACCCACAATCTATGTAATGTACAACAACCTCATCTCCAGCGGTAACTTATTAATCTTTCATTGTGCTGTAGTCCTTCCTAATAAATCTTAAAAACAGAAGTGGTTATGCTGAAACGACTTCAGATTTCATTGCATTAATGGGGGCGTACATGATGATCATGATCATCATTTCAGCACCACCTTCTTTCACCAAAAGACAAGCGGCAAAGAATTCCTGTTCATAATCTCTGGGAATAATCATAAACAACATCAACTTATTTTGAGAGGAGAAATCATTGTGCTGTGATATCTTGTGGAAAAGATAGATTGATTGTATCGCCCACTCCCACTCCCACTACAACACAGAACAGTACTGTGTTGCCACCTCCTTCTTCCACTGTCCCTCTACAGAACAACATCCCACTACCTCCAGTCCAACTCCCACTCCCACTACAGTATCACCCTCGACCACTGCACCTTCGACTCTTCCCATATCTACAACTCCTTCTAAACCTATCACTTGTGCCTCTCGTGGCATTTTCCGCCCTATAAATCGTCTTAATATTCATGTCCAAACCTTACGTCATATCTCTCCCCCGTTCTCACTTGTATGCTCTTAGGGACATAAACTGGAATGTTGCCATGAAAGACGAGTACAATGCAATGTTGAAAACTAATACTTGGGAACTTGTACCACGACCTCGTGATGCTCATGTTATTCGTTCTATGTGGTTGTTTCGTCATAAATATAATGCCGATGGATCCCTACAGCGTTACAAGGCTCGTCTTGTTGCCAATGGCAAATCTCAACAAGTTGGAGTTGACTGTTCTCACTATTGCTACATCACGATCTTGGCCCATACATCAACTAGATGTCAAGAACGCTTTTCTTCATGGTGATCTAACCGAGACAGTCTATATGCATCAGTCTCCAGGATTTGTTGACCCTGCTCACCCTGATTAGGTATGTAGATTACGTAGATCTCTCTATGGACTTGAGTGCAAGTGGAAACCATGGAAAGCATCCCCCAGTTTGTGTTGATATCTCGAGTGTTGGTTGCACCTTGAGTGCAAGTGGCGTTGCTAGTGGCGCGTGTGGCATGTGCCATTGGCATGTGCGGAATGCCTTGGTGGTAGGTTGTATGTTGAGTGTAAGTGGCAATGCCAGAGCTGCTAGTGGCGTGTGTGGCATGTGCCAATGGCATGTGCGGAATGCCTTGGTGGTAGGTTGCAAATTTTGCAAACTAGGCTACCAGCGTGGGCTTTGACATGTGCCAATGGCGCGTACGGTTGAATTGGCCTAGGTTGTACGGCTTGCAAGTTAGGCTACCAGGTAAGATTAGGGCCATGGCTAGGTGATGAAGGCTACCAATGAGCGTGTTGGCATGTGCCAATGGTATGCGTGGACGTTAAGGCCGTGGCCTTGGTAGGAAAAGCTACCAGCGAGCATGTTGGCATGTGTGGCCATTAGGGCCGTGGCCTTGGTAGGAAAAGCTACCAACGAGCATGTTGGCATGTGCCAATGGCATGCGTGGCCGTTAGGGCCGCCGCCTTGGTGGGAAAAGCTACCGGCCCGAGCATGTTGGCATGTGCCAATGGCATGCGTGGCCGTTTAGGGCCGTGGCCTTAGTAGGAAAAGCTACCGGCGAGCATGTTGGCATGTGCCAATGGCATGCGTGGCCGTTAGGGCCGTGGCCTTATTAGGAAAAGCTACCAGCGAGCATGTTGGCATGTGCCAATGGCATGCGTGGCCGTTAGGGCCGTGGCCTTGTAGTAAAGCTACCAACGAGCATGTTGGCATGTGCCAATGGCATGCGTGGCCGTTAGGTCGTGGCCTTGGTAGGAAAAGCTACCAATGAGCATGTTGGCATGTGCCAATGGCATGCGTGGCCGACTTGGCCTAGGGTGCATGGTTTGTAAGCCTAGGGCGCTATATTTGGCATGTGCCAATGGCATAGCGGCTTGGAAATATGGCTTGTGGTACGTGTTGGCATGTTCCAATGGCACGTACGGCGAGGTTGACCTAGTTGCACGTTTTGCAAGCCTAGGGCGCTATATTTGGCATGTGCCAATGGCATAGCGGCTTGGAAATATGGCTTGTGGTACGTGTTGGCATGTGCCAATGGCACGACGGCCGAGTTGACCTAGTTGCACGTTTTTGCAAGCCTAGGCGCTATATTTGGCGTGTGTCAATGGCATAGCGGCTTGAAATATGGTTTGTGGTACGTGTTGGCATGTGCCAATGGCACGTACTGCCAGAGTTGACCTAGTTGCACGTTTTTGCAAGCCTAGGGCGCTATATTTGGCGTGTGCCAATGGCATATCGGCTTAGTTTGGCATGGTTGCCAATGAGTGTGATATGTAGTTTGGTTTTGGCGTCATTGCCATGGTGCGCAGTGTGCGGCTTGGTTTGGCATTATTGCCATGGTGCGCAGTGTGCGGCTTGGTTTGGCATTGTTGCCATGGTGCGCAGCATGCGGCTTGGTTTGGCATTGTTGCCATGGTGCGCAGTGTGCGGCTTGATTTGGCATTGTTGCCATGGTGCGCGATCGGTGGCTTGGTTTGGCATTGTTGCCATGGTGCGCAGTGTGCGCTTGGTTTGGCAAAGTGCGGCTTGGTTTGGCATTGTTGCCATGGTGCGCGGTGTGCGGCTTGGTTTGGCATTGTTGTCATGGTGCGCAGCAGCGGCTTGGTTTGGCATTGTTGCCATGGTGCGCAGATGCGGCTTGGTTTGGCATCGTTGTCGTGGTGCGCAGTGTGCGGCTTGGTTTTGGAATTAGGGTTACGTGGTCGAAAACCATAATCCGGTATTTTGAAAAATACCCTGTTAATTATTTACACCGAGTTCAATGCTCTTAGTTAATGTGTTGCGGGTTACACTAGGTCATGGGGTTTTACGATTTTACCCCTTGTTTAAAAACCACCATCAACATTAAGTCCCCTGCTTAGCTCGGAACAGGGGATTTGTTGCGAGGTAAGCATAAGATGGTGACAAACTATCATCAGCAAACCGTAAAGAGAATTAAGGAGGCTCGTCTGACCTTTTATAAATTGGATTTGGAATCCTTGCCTCCTCGTAGTTTTGCACAAATCGGAGGTCGGGTACAATTGGTGGGGCCGGTGCGGCTTGGGCGACGTTGGGAAGTTGGCGTGAGTTGGGAAATCGAGTGTGCTAGCCGGTGGGACCGGCGCAAGGTGTGGAAGGCTGTGCGTGCTTGGCGTGACTTGGGAAACCGAGCGTCTTGGCGGGTGGGACCTAGCGCAAGGTGTGCGTGCTTGCAGGCGTGACTTGGGAAAGCGAGCGTGCTGGCTGGTGGGACCGGCGCAAGGTGTGCGTGCTTGCAGGCGTGGCTTGGGCGGTCATTGGGAAGTCGGTGCAATTGGTGGGGCTGGTGCAACTTGGGCGACATTGGGAAGTTGGGCGCCCTTGTGGGCCCGCTTCTTACACGCACGATTTTGGTAAAAGGAAATCCTTCCCTATTCCAGAATCTTCACGCCTATATATATAAAGTCCCTTTTTCCCATCTTGCACTTTCATCTTTTCATCCTTTCCTACCAGCGGCAGAGTCATAAAGAAAAACCAGCTTCCAGGTATGTCTTCCAGTACTTCCCTTTTATGTAGGTGTAAACCCTAAGAGTAGGCGTTTTCTTTGCGCATATAATTTCTGGCGTGTCTCTTGTAGAAAATATTGTATGTATGCAACCAAAGGAAATACACATATATTATTCGAACCCGTAGGAAAGTGCTCCATATATTATTTTGAACCCGAAGAAGGTTACTGCAGACGCACTTGAGCCCGTATAAAATACCGCGTATATAATTTTGAACCACAGAAGAAAATCTTAGCGTGTGCGAGTCTTGAATCCGTAGAGAATACTGTACATGAATCCCGAAGAAGAATACTGTATATATGCTCCATACGACTTCGAACCCGCAGGAAATATTGTATATATGATTTTTCGGTCCTGAAAGAAATACTGCGCGTGTAGTTTTGAACCCGTAGAAAATACTCCATATATAATTTTGAACCCGAAGAAGGATACTGTAGACACACTTGAACCCGTATAAAATACCGCGTATATAGTCTTGAACCCCAAGAAAATACTGCGTATATAGTCTTGAACCCGAAGAAAATAATGCGTATATAGTCTTGAACCCGAAGAAAATACTGCGTGTGTAGTTTTGAACCCGTAGAGAATACGCCCTCCCTTTTTTTTTTTATTTCGGGTTTTCCTTTTTTTGTTGGGCGTGGTTATGTGTCAGGGAGATAATTTTGTTTTTTTTTTTCTTTGTGTGCAGGTATCTTGTTACTAAGTTGTTATTAAGAGATCCGACAAGATGTTACCTGAACAAAATTTCGCCTCATCAAAGGATGTCCATAATTCCAAACCAAACACGGATGATGAATATTCTTTGCCAAAAACCCTGTCTCTCGCTTTCGGAAAAATCACCCAGGTTTCGTGCCAATTTTGTTAACCGGTGGTGAAGATGAAAAGAAGACACGTTCGGTTCCGCCGAGAGAACACCATACGGTTCTGTCTTCATAAAGGGGTATATTCCTCTTCCAACATTGATTTCGGGATGTGTCAAAGCCCATTGCGTTCTTTTGATAGATGGGTTGAGTTCATGGTGAGTAAGGAGCACATAAACACCAACCCGACACGAGCGCAGTTATTGATGCTTTGTCGAGCTTGATGAACCTTGATTAGGAAGGACATCCCGGCTTGGTTGCTTTCATCTCCGGATGGTGTTCGGACACCCATACAATCATATGTAGATGGGGTGAGATAACTTTCTCCTTGGAGAGTGTGGCTCTCTTGCTTTGAATCTTCCAGAATCGGGAATCTTAAAATCCAATTATCTCGAAAGTGAGGTGAAGATGCGGGATGACCTTGCCGCTAAGTTGAGAGATTACGCTCGAAAAGACTCCAATGCGAATTCGAAGGATTCCTTTTGCCTGGAAAGAGGATGAAAGGTGCTTTTATAGGTGGTGGATGTCTCAATGGTTTCCTGACGAGTTGGAACACGAACGAGAAAGCGATGATCTTCATGTTGCGGCATTTTGGCTCTGGTTATCTAGAGACATTTTTGATGATGGTTACGGCAAGAAGGAAATAAGACCAGAGTTGCGAGCGATTGTTGTGAAGTTAGCAAAGGTGAAGTTCTTCCCATTGGCAAGCTATTCCTCGGTTCCACAACTATGTGCATCCGGATCACCTAGTTGCGAACATGCGAGTTTCGAATGGTTTCATAAAAGTGAATTCATATGTGCATGTTGATTTTCTGCAAGTCTGGCTATGGGAGCACTTTGAGAAGTATGCTCCGAAACCGATGCCTTCGATTCCCGCGAGTTGGGGGGGTTCTCAAATTCTTCGATGGGTGAACAGGCGTCCAAAGGTTGGCATGAGCTTGGTTAGTTTTCTTGACAAGTCATATGAAATCAGTTTTCGCCCGTGGGAGCCGGTCCATATGTCGGTGACTCAAATTGACACCTTTGCTTCTGCTTCGATCATGTCTTTGTCTTCTGATGGCGATTTGAGCGTTGGTGAAAACTTTTTTATTCAAAGCTGCATGTCCGGTTACATGCCGTCTTTCTTCAGGGTCTTTCCAGATAGCTACTTATAATATTGACTGTGCTGCTCGTCACATGGGTTTCGATCAAGGGGTGCCTCTTGCTTACCAGGTGATCCCTAAGGATTCATTGCGTGCCGCCCTTAATGCCGCGAGTGCCCTTGAGCTGGTATCCGCCTTCCCTTCTTTCGAGACGGGGAGAGTAATTTCGACGACCTTCGACTATAATGAGTTACAGCGCGACGAGTTTATTATGATTCAAGATTTTGTGAATAACGTGGTGGAGAACGTTCGTTGTAAACCTTCCCCAAAGAGTTTTGAAGAAGTATCCAATGTTGAGAGATCTCAAGCGAAAGTTGCCTAGCAACTCGGAAAGTCCCAGGCCAAGGAACGGAGAACGAAGAATCGTCTTTGGCGGTTCCGGACGGTTTCAAAAGATCCTCCCCCAGCTCTCGTGTCTTTCGGTTCTTCCAATAACCGGTATGTGTCGCCTCTTTATTGGTTTGTCTCAAAACACGTGAATTTCTCGAAAACATGTGTCTTGTTTCCTCCAGGGCTTCGGTAGTGTTAATGCTTTCCCGCCCTTGCACGTTGCTTTGGAGACAAGAATTTCTTCAAAGAATTCCAAAGAGCATCGAGCCTTATCTTAGCGATGATGAGTCGAGAAATAAGAAAGTTCGACAAGTGAGAGTGATTCCTCTGGCAAGACTTGGTTCTTTTTTTCTCTAAGTGGTTCGGTGAGTTTCGCGCTTCTTTTCTTTCTTCTTCTGTTTCTTCTTTTTGAAAAATGTCTAACTCAAGTTCGCATGAGGAATCCGGTTCGGAGGATGATTCTGGGGTAGAGCCACACGAAAACTTGCCTTTGGTGATCACCGCTGGTGACTTGGAGATGGGCGTTAGCCAATTGCCGGGCACAGATGTGGCTCAAACGGCGGATGATTCTCTGATGGTTGCTGCCATAGACATGGAAGAAGACCCTTTGTGAGTCGTGAGGCCAGGTGCAGGCACCATTTTTGATCCTCCGTACTTGGTTCCTTATCCAGTCAGTCTTTGGTTGGCGGATTCTGGCCGTGCTTCTGCTAAGCACGAGGCGTTGTACACCAGAATCTGGGAGAAGTACGGATATATGGCCACAACCAAGAAAGTCACTAGTCGATTTGCACTGGTTAAGCGTGTGGAAGAAGCTTTATCTTCCATCGAGGATATGCGTGAGGTGACTGGTCACACCGTTTCTGAAGACGTTATTACCGACTGGGAGCACCATCGCGACGTGTGCGTAGAAAAGGAGTTCAACACTTCGTGGTTTGTCGAAGGCCTTGCTGAGATCCAAAAGTTGAAAGATGAATCAATCGAAAGCCTTTCTGCCGAGGAGATTGCGCGACAGGAGGTGGAACTCGAAAAACTTTCCAAGATGTTGACTATGAAGAGAGCGGCTCTTGAAGATGCAAAATTGACTTTCTCCAAGAAGAGCAGACTTTTGTTGGATGATTTTCCTTGAACGTTTCTCTGTTAAACTTTCATTTAGGTTCTTCTTTTTTTTTTTTTTTTTTTGAAAGACATATTGGATGTCTGGTTCAAAGCTTGACCTTTGATAGGCAAATGTAGCTTTTTAGGGTATTGGATTATTTAAGGATGAATGGTTTTGATAATATGACTCTGATTATGTTTTGGGAAAGGAATATTACTTTTATGAAAGTGTGTGCTAGCAATAGGCACAAGACTCGGTAGTATGACGGTTTTACTAAGAACCTAAAAAAATAGATCGTATATCTTGCGCATTCTAAATTTACTCACTTCATAGGTTTTGTGAACACGCCCCTCTCCGTGTAAAAGGCGGCTTTGCTGGTAGCATAGACAGTTAGTCCCGAATTGCTGGTAGCCTCTTCGGCGAGTCTCCGATTTTTCTGTGTAGTTTTCTGACAACTCGATAACCGGGTTGTCTGGCAACAGAGTCGGATTGAGTCGCAAGTCCCCAATTCCTGGTAGCATCTTCAATGAGTCCCCAGTTTTCAGGTGTAGTTTTACAACTGGTAATTGGGGCGTCTGGCAGTTGAGTCGGATTGAGTCGCTTTCCCCTACCATCTTGACTTCTGGGTCGAAGAACGAGATCGACAGTCTGACATTGTAACCGATAGATCAATCCTCCCGATGTGGTCGCCAATTATTTATGGGTGAAAATCATTTCTGCCGATTTCGGTAAATTCGGTAGGTGAGTGAGAAACTGGTTCAAAACCTAAACAAATGTGCTGCACGTGAGCACTTTATAGATTCGAGAGATCAATCTGTACAAGTCCGGCCTAAACCAAGAAATAGCCGTTACAGACTTGCTTCGGTCACAAAGTGAAGGAGAAGGGTTGATTTGGGGAGGGAAGCAAAGAAAGGTGTTGAGACCAGAATAATTCTGGGAGAGTAGTATCTCGAATTGTATCAGAAAGTAGAAGCTTGGGAAGCTTGCAAGAGATGAAAGCTTTTGGGAGAGCTTGCAAAGTTGCCTTTCTGAGAGTGTAGTATTTTTCTCCTAACCGAGACCTTTTCTCTCGTGGAAATAGGTAAGACCTATTTATACAAGTCGAGATTGAAACGTACCCTGGCCTCATGAAGGAAGAGAGTAAAGGGTGAAATAATGGGAGGAGGTGGTAACCGCATGTTGTTAATGGGTGAAAACGTTTTCACCATTATTTCTTAATGTGAGCGTAGTGTACGCTGCAAGCTGTAACCGCCAAACCAAAACCCTGGAAAGCATCCCCCAGTTTGTGTTGATATCTCGAGTGTTGGTTGCACCTTGAGTGCAAGTGGCGCTGCTAGTGGCGCGTGTGGCATGTGCCATTGGCATGTGCGGAATGCCTTGGTGGTAGGTTGTATGTTGAGTGTAAGTGGCAATGCCAGAGCTGCTAGTGGCGTGTGTGGCATGTGCAGAATGCCTTGGTGGTAGGTTGCATGGTTTGCAAACTAGGCTACCAGCGTGGGCTGTGACATGTGCCAATGGCACGTACGGTTGAATTGGCCTCGGTTGTACGGCTTGCAAGTTAGGCTACCAGCGCGCATTAGTGCCACGACTAGGTGATGAAGGCTACCAGCGAGCGTGTTGGCATGTGCCAATGGTATGCGTGGACGTTAGGGCCGTGGCCTTGGTAGGAAAAGCTACCAGCGAGCATGTTGGCATGTGCCAATGGCATGCGTGGCCGTTAGGGCCGTGGCCTTGGTAGGAAAAGCTACCAGCGAGCATGTTGGCATGTGCCAATGGAATGCGTGGCCGTTAGGGCCGTGGCCTTGGTGGGAAAAGCTACCAGCGAGCATGTTGGCATGTGCCAATGGCATGCGTGGCCATTAGGGCCGTGGCCTTCGCAGGAAAAGCTACCAGCGAGCATGTTGGCATGTGCCAATGGCATACGTGGCCGTTAGGGCCGTGGCCTTGGTAGGAAAAGCTACCAGCGAGCATGTTGGCATGTGCCAATGGAATGCGTGGCCGTTAGGGCCGTGGCCTTGGTTGGAAAAGCTACCAATGAGCATGTTGGCATGTGCCAATGGCATGCGTGGCCGTTAGGGCCGTGGCCTTGGTAGGAAAAGCTACCGGCGAGCATGTTGGCATGTGCCAATGGCATGCGTGGCGACTTGGCCTAGGTTGCATGGTTTGTAAGCCTAGGGCACTATATTTGGCATGTGCCAATGGCATAGCGTCTTGGAAATATGGCTTGTGGTACGTGTTGGCATGTGCCAATGGTACGTACGGCCAAGTTGACCTAGTTTCACGTTTTGCAAGCCTAGGTTGCTATATTTGGCATGTGCCAATGGCATAGCGGCTTGGAAATATGGCTTATGGTACGTGTTGGCATGTGCCAATGGCACGTACGTCCAGGTTGACCTAGTTGCACGTTTTTGCAAGCCTAGGGCGCTATATTTGGCGTGTGCCAATGGCATAGCGGCTTGGAAATATGGCTTGTGGTACGTGTTGGCATGTGCCATTGGCACGTCCGGCCAAGTTGACCTAGTTGCACGTTTTTGCAAGCCTTGGGCGCTATATTTGGCGTGTGCCAATGGCATAGCGGCTTAGTTTGGCATGGTTGCCAATGAGTGCGATATGTAGTTTGGTTTTGGCGTCGCTGCCATGGTGCGCAGTGTGCGGCTTGGTTTGGCATTGTTGCCATGGTGCTAGCAGCGGCTTGGTTTGGCATTGTTGCCATGGTGCGCAGATGTGCGGCTTGGTTTGGCATTGTTGCCATGGTGCGCAACAGCGGCTTGGTTTGGCATTGTTGCCATGGTGCGCGGTGTGCGGCTTGGTTTGGCATTGTTGCCATGGTGCGCAGATGTGCGGCTTGGTTTGGCATTGTTGTCATGGTGCGCATTGTGCGGATTTGTTTGGCATTGTTGCCATGGTGCGCGAGATGCGGCTTGGTTTGGCATCGTTGCCGTGGTGCGCATGTGCGGCTTGGTTTTGGAATTAGGGTTACGTGGTCGAAAACCTAATCTGGTATTTGAAAAAATACCCCTTTTAATTATTTACACCTGAGTTAAATGCTCTTAGTTAATGTGTTGCGGGTAACACTATGTCATGGGGTTTTACGATTTTACCCCTTGTTTAAAAACCACCATCAACAACGAGGCTCCCGGGGCGTGGTTTCGAGAGATTTTCCAAGTTTATCATAGGTTGTGGTTTCCGTGGTAGTGTATGTGATCCCTTAATTTTTGTTTATCAATCGGGATCCAAAACGACATACTTACTTTTATATGTTGATGACATTATTTTGACTCGCCTCTACCGATGCTCTCCTATGCTTAGGTTCATTGATTTGATGAAGAGAGAGTTTGCTATGTCCGACCTTGGTCCACTACATCATTTTCTCGGGCATCATCTGTTACTCGTTCATCCTCGGGATTATTTTTGTCTCATCATTATATGCACGGACATCATCGTGCGTGCATCCATGAAAAAATGTAATCCAGTGACTACTCCGGTCGACACAGATTCCAAGCTCAGTGCTACCTCTGGCCCGGCAATTTCGGATCCCACTCTATACAGAAGCCTAATGGGTGCTCTTCAGTACCTCACTTTTACTCGGCCAGATATTGCATACGCATTTCAGCAGGTATGCCTATTTATGCATAATCTCCAGTGAGCCTCACATGCATGCCCTCAAGCGAATCCTTCGCTATCTTCGAGGCACCATCAACCACTTGGACTGTTTCTCTCGGTCTCCTCTATCTCTGGCTTAACAACATACTTTGATCTTTACCGGGAGGGTTGTCCCGGATTCTCGACGATCGACATCTGATTTCATGTCTTTCTTGGTGACAATCTCATCTCCTGGTCCTCCAAGCGTCAAGCCACAGTCTCTCGATCCAGTGCTGAAGCTGAATACCGGGAGTAACAAGCCAAAGGGAACATTTCTCCTCAAGGAAATTATCATCAAATCCAAGAATATGTCTAATCACAGAAGCCTCTAAAGCGAGAAAGATTGGAAATATAAACACTAACCTAGATTAATAAGGACTTCTAGCCCCTTCATAGCATGCCCGCGGCTTCCTTTCCAGCTTATTATGCTTATAGTGAACTGGAGAAGCAAACAATGTGTTTGTATTTACATAACCTTTTACAGTATGTTTCTTCCCACCTACAAAATTAAATTACGTATACACCGTCCGCAAAACAATCATGACTATCTAACCATACTAATTGGAGTCTATTCAACGCTAATTTGAGATGAAAAGCTTACTGCAATGAATAAAAAAAAACTAGCTGCACCAGTGAATCAAGCGGTCAGTAATCAAGCTCATCTATATGAAAAACTTCCGGCTGTGTGTGAAGGTCACGGGTCCAAAGGCGTAAACGAATCCTTGGAAGCGAGAATATTTCTTTAGGAGATTGATACACGTGATTAGTCCATGTAAATTTCTTTAACTCCTTTTACTAATTTGAGACAAATAAAAGAAATAAATTCATAGGTAGCCTCATTTGGATGAGCTCGTGCATCGCCTATTCTCTAGTCTACTGAAAGGATTTTTCTTCCCTCTTTCAAAATAAATTCCTAGCAACCAAAATTAAAGCCCATTGGTAAGAACAAGTGTATAAGACTTAACCTCTCTATACGATTATAGCTAGTCAACGGAAAACCAAAAATGTCAAGTATGTGATACTTTTATTAAGCATAAGCTTAATTTCTGGATATGATTTGACAAATTTGTAGGGGCTTTTAAGCTCGGCGTGTGTGATTACACTTACACCATGTCCAACTTGACTCATTATCATCCGAAAATACTCTTAAATGAACACAGCCATAAATCTCGGTGAAGGTGATACCTACGGGGTGCGCGAGGTAGTTCATCTGCACCGTAATAATCTAGTCTCAAAATAACACAGCAACAGTATAGACTATAGAAATGATAACAACTGGGCTTGCAATCAAATACCCATTTGATTAGTTCAAGGGTATTCTTGTAAATAAACCAAAAACCCTAGAATTTCAAAGAAGAAGGTTCGTGCAAAGAGTGAGAGTGTAAGAAATTTGTAACCTCTTCGTTATTACCACCACTACCACCGTATCAACAACCAAAACTTTTAAATCTTGGGAAACCTTAAGTAGTACTCGATGATACCCCGATATATGACACTCAAATCACGGTCGGTAGGGGTACGTGTTGACCGTTCAATCAAATAAGAAAAAGAATCAACGATTATGAATAACCCTAGTGTAAACAGGGCGGGTCTCTGTCTTATAAGTAGGAACGTTTTGCCCTAATATCTCTTTAGCCTCCGTCTTGAAGATCTTTATGTTTTAATTTTATTATTTTTAATGAGAAATTTGGTAGCACAAATTCTTCTTTTGTAGGCATTTTAAATATTTCTTCAGCACTGCATTGTCTGATGACTATAATTTTACATCAAATTAGTTTGGTTTTTTGTGAACCGGAAAATCAAACGATACACAGATATTTCTCATACAAACAATCACAGCCGTGTGTTGAACCCTCTAAAACCCTACATGTGTTGAAACAAACAATCACAGCCGTCGGTGGAAAATACACCGGTCAGTAATAGGATACAAATCATCCATTAGATCCTGTACTAGAAATAAAATAACGGTCACAATTGAAACCCTAACCAAACGGGCATATCTAAAAGCTCTATAAGAAGTAATTAAGTTTTCCCCTCATTTCATTTCCTCCGCAGTTACAGAAAAAAAGAAAGAAAAACCTAACTCCTAAACAAGAACAACAGATCTCTCTATCTACATCACTCAAAAATCATGGCTGCCGATTTTTGTGAAACATCATCAGTAACCATAGTGTTTCAAAGATAATGATTTCTCCTCTCAAAAATGTATAATTTCCTTGAGCAAAAGAAGGTTTGGATAGGAGTCTCCATTTCCTAGGCTTGTAGCAAAACTGGTTTTTGCCGAAAAGATGATGGGCTTTATGGAAGTTCCTTAGATCTTATCTGTGTGCCACGGATTTAAAGGATTTCTAAGAAGGAGAAGCCAATTATGAATACATCTACAACTTTCTTCAATGTTCTTTCTTTATTTAAAATGTCCTTGCGATTAAGCAAAAGTTATGAATTGGGGATGTTTTTATTCAAGAAAATATCTCATGTATGATGTAATAATTGTTTTCTGCAATGAGAAGGATTTTTCAGTTAATCTATGAAAGAGTTAAAAATGAGTCTATCTACTAAAAATTAAGTTGTTTCTTGTTAAATTTCAATATGAGAGTTGCAATTAATGAGTATGAACGAACTTGGATGGGTAACCAAACTAAACTCATACACCTTCAATAAATGAATTAACTTCTGGAATGCAAAGAAGCCATACAGATGCACTAATGCCGGAAAGAAGAAATAACTTGAAGAAAGGCTGTATTCAGTAAGGCATCAGCATAAGCAATTGGTTA
>JAJJWW010002530.1:0-24278 GCA_023531295.1 Papaver armeniacum | reverse complement strand
TATCACTTTAGAAATCACAGAAAGCTTTTATTCATGTAAAGATTACCAGCAAAATGAATAAGTTCAATATCTGAAATAACCAAAAATGCAAGTATAAAACATCAACAGAATTTTTAGAAAATTTCAAACTTGCATAGCTCATGTTAAAGAACTCGTAGAAATTCAGCCACTCGACGAAACGAGTGTTTCTTGGCTCATTTTAAAGAGTAAAAGATAATCGTTCACATAAAACTGGTAGGAAAAATTAACGAGTTTTATAGCCGTGTAAAAGTACTGCAACAAAACTGGACATAGTTTACATTTTACAAAACTGCAATTTCAGCAGTCTACAGTAAAAAAAAATCCGTGCAAAATTCATTACGTAATGAAATTCAGAGAATTTGGTCTCATTAGAAATCTAAGAAACCCTACTTTGACATAAAAATGACAACCAAAAGTAATGAGGCACATGGACATGTTTAAACATCCCACTAAAGTAGGACATATATGTAGTTCTTCAGAAAATTCAGGTTTGGTAGTTTGCAATCAAAAATTCGTGCAAAATGCATCGTACAACGGAATTTAGCAAACTTGGTCTCATTAGAAAGCTGAGAGAGTCCTCTTAAACATAAAAATACAGGGAAAGATGTTGAAGTACATATCCATACAAAAATTTCTTGACAAAACAGTACAACAACATAGGTTTATAATTTCAGTATACAAACAAGTTCATGAGACTGTTTAAAAGTCAAATGTTTCAAGAGAACAAGATGAATATCAAATACCCAATTTAATGAATTGATGAAATAATAATTTCATATTCAGGTTAAGTTATTCATGGAGTAGGAATAAAATTAGGGCAAGTTGGAATCATGAAACCAAAGAACTATAAGGATTGGAACCCAATCAAAGCAAGCCCCATCTAATTCAGAGAAAGCCCAATCAAATTCAATTATCAATCACACAAGTGACGTTGTTGTATATGGTTTTTTAGAAAACCACCTTGATGCCCCAGACGATCTTCCATAGGTCACCATTAATATGGATTGCCCCTATAGGACCCGACAAACTCAACAACAAATTTCAAACATAAAAGGTGCTCAACACAATCAATAAACGATTCACAAACTTCATTAAGTACGAGTAGTGTTCAAACCACACAACTATCCATTCATAATCTATGAAAAACAACTTACCTTGCATATAAGAAGATTGAAATTACAAGGAAATATCTAATTATAATGTTGGGCATTAACTCAAAACTATCGAGTACGTCAAATAAAAGAGTTTGTGAAATAAATCCATTTTAAACCCCTTATACTCAAAAGTTTCCATGGGACTTATTACAAGTAAGAATTCCAATTCTTATTGTTGAGGGGTGAATTTCAAGTTAGGTTCTACCCGCCCTAGCTATTACACATGACCTCACAATTCCAATAATAAGAAAGAGAATTGTCTTTCCATTGACTCGTCCTTTTCTTTTTTATGCTTTTCCTAAAAGCCCCTCTTTTACTACTTCATGACACATGTCCTAATACCTCTTAATTACCCTTAATTCCATTATTTAACATAACCTCTTCCTTCTTCATTAATTCCTCCTTTATCCTCTCATCTTTTATGGGTATCTTATATTTGGGCTTGGGTTTAGTCCCCAAGTCCTACATCTTAACCCACCAAGTTCACTTCTATTCTTCTGTGGCATCTCCAACTCGTTAAGGGGATATTTTTTCATGTATCAACATTAGTCCCCGACTATTGGATCAATTATCGATGATCCAATAGTCAAAAGGATCTCCTTAGGGCGCCTTCCTTTTCGCATCGTATTTCGTTGTTTTATCAAATCTGCATCATGGGCGTAAGCTTTGATTTCCCATAGTGCAAAACCTTTCTCCTTTTCAGGTTTTTGACTGTTACCACTCCCCCTTAGTAACTTCCACGTTTGACCTCAAATCCCCCTATATATAGAGCTATAAATCCATTTCTCCCTAATGCTCTTCCTTCTTTCCTCCTTCCGAACATACCCATATACTCGCCATGTCTAGTAGTTCCTCTAGTGGTCCATCATCCGACGAGAGTAATGAGTCCGAACAACCTAATAGCGATGGTTGTGAAGAAACAGCATCTTAACCAGAAGAGATCATCTTGCCCGCTCCAAATAGACGAGTTATATACAATCGCCGAGTTCACGAGTGGTCCCGCTTTAAAGCGCGCGCTGAGGTTAAGGGAATTCCGCGGAGGTAAACACGCTTTTTCTTTAGAAAATATCTTTGTTTCTCTCTTTTTAAACCCTCATGTGCTGCCTTACCCTACTGCTCCCGGATGGCTTATGCAACCCGAATGAGAGAGCATGGATACTTTTGCGTTTAAAAATGTCCTACGATGGCTATTCATCGCTGCGATTACAATCTCCCCTTATAGATATTCTCCTAAGTCGAAAACTCATCCGGTGTGGCCACATTGGGAAGCTCAGATACGCTCCAACCCCGACCATGTCGGCATTTGACTCCAGCCGTCCAAGATCGAGAAGCTATACTGCCTCTTAAGGGGGAAGTAAACAGTGTGCATTCATGATATAACGCGGCTATTATTTTGTTGGATTCCTCCTCAGCTCATACCTTTTCTCACAAAGATGGGAGAAGCGACCATCGTTTTAGAGGATGTAGTCGCCCTTACAGGGCTCGCCGATCCATGGTAGTCATTCATATGAAGAGGCGGCTGTTTTTGGAGCGCTGAATGATGAAGACAAGAAATTGTGTACTTATCTCGAAGTGTAAAGATGATTCTCGCCGTGAACTAGGGTTCAGAAGACCCAAGCGCCTCCGGAGTAGGCTAAAGGTGAAGAGGTCGCTCCGAAAAGGAGACACCCTCGCGCCCAAGAAAGGGAAAGTCGCTGCGGGTAGAGGAGAAGAAGGCGCCTCCCTACACGCTCGTCCTGGCGATCGACCGATGTCCGCCTCTTTTCGCGCTCATGAGGCAATTCATGGTCCATCCGATCCACGGAAATCGATCCCTGGTGGGTTGTCAGGTCAAGCCGTGCCTCTTTCCTCTCTCGGGTCAAGTATTGGGCTCCCCAGCATAGTTGATAAGAAAGCGTTCACAAGCGTAAGGAGGAGAATCCCCGCGGAGTTAGCCGCTTTCATCCCTCGTTCTCGCTTTGCCATGATGTGTTTGAGTACGCCCCAATATACCATCACTACACCAAATTGGGATCCGTAAATTTAACTAAGTTGTTACTAAAACGGGTTGTAACGCTCTGCCGTTGCAAAAGTGGGTGTTACATTTTTTTGTAACCGCAATGGGGCCGTTACGAATTTTGGTAACGGCAGTAACAGCCGTGAGCCGTTACTATTTTGCCACGTGGTAAGCTCGGGGCACGAATTTTTTGTAATCAACGCTGTCGTAACGTCCGCGAGTCGTTCTATTGGCGTATTGTAAATGCTCTAGGGAGTTCACGAACTTTTTTTGTATGAAGAAAAATTATCGCAACACCAATCTGGTCAATATTGTATTGACCAATTTTGACTAGGTCAAGGCTGACCTGGGAAGCTTCATTTTCTCGCCGATTCAATACCCCCGCATACACCTTTCAATACATTCATAACCACACTCAACAAAAATTTCCTTATCAATCTATGCATATCACATTCATTCAATTCTTCTCATATTCATATAACAAAAGAATTGAAATTTCTCTAAGTACCAAACTTGTTTTTTTTTGTTAAGTATCAAATTTCTAAAGGAATACATGGAAGGTTCCAAATTTCTAAGGAACACATACAAACTTACTAAATGCCTACAAAACTTGAATACATGGAACTTACAATTCCCGGTTCCTTTGTTCTCCACCCTTTCGATGAAATGTGAGCATCATTCATATAACCGCAACTAGTTCATTATATCCTTTGTGAGGCTTGCTTTGTTGAAAGCTTTCTTGGGCATCGAAACTCGATGTAGGCAATCCCGCAAAATACAATAGGCATCATTATTATGACAAGTAAATAACACTCGTATACTCTAATCGAAGCTATAGGTAGCCGCAAGTAAGTCAAAGATAGACAATTGCAACACGATATTCCCAAAGAACAAAATTCAAGTGCTGCGTTAGTACGAAAGAAGAATTCGAGAGAAGAATTGAATACATGGAACTTACAAAACCCGAAGATGCTTTGTTCTCCACCCTTGTGATGCACATGGGTCCCGAAAAAGATGAGGCGGAGTGCACAAAGGTCATAAAATCTTTTTTTGAAACCACACTTTGACCCGCCCGTTGAGTCCATGCCCTTGCCATGCCTAACCCGCTTTCCTTGAACCGGTGTGAGCCTCTTCGATCACATAAGTTGATCTCAGAGAGAAATGTATTTGGATCGTAAATCAACAAGGATCAAACAAGAAAAAAAAAAAAAAAGACAAGCTTGGGATAACAAATAATTGTGTTAAGGAGGTTTCTCCATGATCATTTTTATGTGCCTACGTTTTGCATCTCAAATCCCACTAAGCAAATGATCTCATCTCTGGAATCGATACTATAAGATCTCACAAAAATTAACAAACTCTAGGGCAATTAGACCTCCCAAGACTTTCACAAGGATGAAAATATCTCAAACGAGCATTTACTTACTGATTGGATGGGTGGGCACATACCGACTTTTACACTTCTTGTATGACCAATTTAAACACCAATGTAAACCCTTTTCTTCCACATTCCAAATCTTTATCTATATAACCAAAATTTATACAACACATTAGTTCGCCTATAAGAAGGTTTAGTCATACATACATCTCATAAACATAAGCAGCTCCGCCTTTTATTTATCAAGCAAACACACATAACCGAATCAAAGATAACTAAAATCATTTAACTTTCCTTTGGATCTTCTGTATGTCAAAATGCGAGTGTCATCCTAAAAAAGATAGAAGTTGTAGGTTCATTGAGTGATTAAGAAAATCCTAATCCAATATAATCTCACTCTAACTCAACCATGGTACCAGTAAATTTTACCATGGTACCACCATGCAATCATTTAAGTTATTAGTTTAATAAGCAAATTCTCACTTAGTGGAGGATATTCTCCTATTGAAATCATCCGGATCAAGTCAAAAGAGTAAGATTCACTAACTAGATTAAACAATTGATATACTTATAAATATCACTTGCTTATTCCGTAAGCAACCCATTTATTTTAAGCATCCAAACACTAGACACCAAGCTCGGAGCATCAAGCTCATTCAATGGCTTTGAAGGACCAGCGACTGCATACAATAGGCAAAAACCATCATAACCAAACTACATTTTAGGGATAATTCACATGGAGTAGATCGACGGAGTTGGTGCTTCACCGGCCGGGTTGTAAAGAGATCGACCAGTTGCATCAACTCTTGACCGCAAACTTTCATCTTCCTTCACCATTCTCTCGACCAGACATGTGTTTTCATATAAACGTCCTGAGATATACAATCATACATTTATACAAATTTCAAGCGTAAAACAAGATCTTCTCGAAGCTAACATGCACAAAAAATAAACCAAATATTGATGCAAAAAATCACTACAATATATAAGTCTCATAGATAACTATGATTAGTCTATGGGTATATAAGATTGGTTACATACCCCAACGCTAAACCAACACATGGGTGCAAATATAATCCGGCAGCTAAGTCGATAGTAGGAAACAAACCCGACTAATAAACGAGGGAAAATGATTGCCAAACTTATTAAGGGTCACTCGGCTTCTTGATCATATTCTTGCGTGATCATTCCAATTTATCAAGCAATGCCTTCCATGCATCTCCTATGAAAATGATAATCCACATCAATTAGTTAAAACATCTAAACTTAAAGAGGAAAGAAGAATGTGGTGACCACGCAGAAGATGCAAAAAAGTCAAGAGAGTAAAACTATCTCCCTAAAAGAAGCAAATTCTGTGTGTGTCATTCGCATAACAAATTTATCCAAGTAAACTTCACCAATATGATTTTTTCAATTTAAAATATTCAAAGTATTATCTTATAAAGTTATTACTAAGTTTTCACAACCACCCGATGCCCTTTACTGAACGTTGAATAAATATACTGGAGATAATTCCTCCATAGGCACGATCTAATTTACTAGAGGATCAAAATGAAACAGGGCATACAAACACTTCAGATATACAAAAGAAACTTATTTAACGCTATTTAACGTTAAAACAAACATATTTAACGCAACGTCAAAGTAACTCATACACAAGAACCAAGATATTTAAAGAAGTACACACAACCTAGGGAAGGAATTTGTTTCATGCCCGGATAATAATGCCGACCGCACCAAGGAAGTGACCGAATGGCTTAGGAAAATTCATTAGCCGCAAAAGTAATTAAGAAACTAAGTTCGCGCATGAGGTTACCAAGACTAGGAGAAAATAAATGATAATAAGTTCTCCAAGATACAAATCCAAAATAATTTATCAAGCGTAAAATGAAATCATAGGCTTCAAGCATCAATAAATTACAACCCGCATTAAAAGTGAAAGACGACAAATGTGTCGATAAATTCCTCATCCGAAATGAGACTATAATACAACCACTAAGTGTCAGTATCCCCACCATTGTTTTGTGGCAATAATTGGAAAGTGCAGACTAAGATATTATATATGTTCACAAGGTTGTCTCAACAAATAGCAAGACAAAATCCCACACCATAGCTGGGATATTACATGCTACCACTAACCAACTTACCCACACTATATGGTACAATTAGCAACTCATACCATTTTTATATTCATGCCATCATAACCATTTCCATGTACATTTACTACCCGCTATAATTAAGCTTTAATGTAAACAATCACAACATAATTATAGGCAGATTTTCATATCTCATCACCGGCAAGAAACATGGAATCATATGAAGCATTGGTAAAAAAAAATATTCTAAAAATCTCAAAGGATAAGGGAGCAAATGAAATACCACTTCCTTACACTGTTGGTGGATTGAGTATTTTGAGTTGCGCCTACCGATGATCATAGTAAGAACTTGTCTCTTTCCCATAGTTAGTGTAGCCAAATCTGCAAACACCATTCTTCTATCTCTTTAATGTGCAAGAGTTGTTAGAGTGGCTTAAGCTCTTTTGAGAACAACATGGATTTTAAAATCTCAAGTTAGTGATACAAGAATAATCAATGGCGTAGAACTTGAAGTTTCAGGTGGAAGGAGGTTAAAAAATACAAAATAAATCCAAGAAATGAGTTTCAAATTCTTGGCTATCGGTGGAATTTAAATACGAAATTCATTGAATCATTTTAGCAAATTGTGAAACAGGCAAATTTATAAATTCGCTACAAGGCTCGACTTATGAAAAAACTAGTACTTGCATGGCTACAAATCATTTCTTATTTCTCAAAGAAAGCGTCATCTAAACCATTCAAACCAAAACCGTGGCAAAACAAGGGTTATCATGGGAAAAGGGTGGGATTTCAAAGCAATAAATCAGTCATTTTACAAGAGAAAGAATTCAAAAACTACAAAATCTCAGAGTCCGAAATTAAACAAAAGAATCTAGAGAAAGGGACGCAAAAGTAAATAGTTAGTTATGATGATGAACACTTACATCAGCTCCAACTCGACAAATTCTTCAAAGTTAATTTTGATGAGCAACACACCCTAAAATCATAAAACAAACCTAAAATGATTCATATTTCCAAACCCTAAAATAAAAATTAACATAAAACCCTAAAATCAGTTCATGTGATGAAACTTAAACCTTCTAAGTTGCAAATTCTTCAATGTTCTTCATTCTTCAAACCCTAACATGAAATCGTAAAAAACAAAATGAATTATATTTAGTTGAAGCTAGTTTAACCAATCGAAATTAAGATGAAACATATTGTGGTCAGATTCACGAAGTTACAAAATCGATTAGAAACAAATCAAACCCTAAAAATGATAGGTGTAGAATACACCGTATTTACTATCTAGAGTTTATGCTTTCTTTGCTATTTTTCGTGTGAATTTTGTATTTTACGTTTGTTTTGAGTTTTATAGCTACTTTGGAGTCACACGGAGGAAAAGAAGAAGAAATTACTCTATTTGAGCCAAAAGGGCAAAATTGTCATTTCATGGACAAACACTATCGGGAGCCGAATCAAAGTTAGGGGCAACTTTCTGGAGGAATACTATAGACAGGCCAGCAGAGGTTAAGGGGCTGGAAATTTGGCTAGCCCTTATCGAAATGACCACTTAATATAGGCACCCATATGGGGTGGCTCTTATGTTGGGCGTCTCCATCTCAAGTCATTACACAACCCTAGAATTCATCTTCTCTTCAATTATTTGCTCTGAAAATTAGAACGAGCAGCAAAGCTGCTACTCTAGCACCCGAAACAATAAAATCGAGATGAGGAGATTGATATTCGAGAGAGATACCAAACGTTGAATCGAGATCGAGAGACTAAGAATTAAGAAATGGGTTCGTGGAGAAGATTGAAGTGGTTTGATGTTACAGCCCGTGAATAGAGAATCGATTCAAAGGAGATGGAGGTAGCGATGAAATTAGGGTTCGATCTTTGTTAATCGAGAGAGAAAGAGACTGAGTTGGTGCTGTTGATAATCACTGAGAAGAGATCGATGAAATGGAAGGTTAGGGTTTGAGTCTGATTTCAAAATGGAGGTGAATTTATCCGTGGTGATGAATCTGGTGCAATTGTGAGGTTCGGCAATGGAGAATTAGGGCATAGATTCGTATGGGTTTGGATGGAATTGATTGCCATGGGTATTTTCAGGAAGTGGTGGAGATTGAGAAGGAAGAACTGTTAATGACCAAGGTTCAAAAATTGCACTTTGCAAAGAACACGTGAAAGATGGGTCTCGTGTTGGTTGAGTTACTTGCCATGGGTTATCTTTGAGATGCAAGATTCAAGATGGCGAGATGGAAGCCATGGTGTTTTGGATGTGTTGGTCTGCCATGGAGCCAAGGTGCAGACACAGGGAACTAGTTGGTGACTAAAGGCCATGATGTGCAGCTGCAAAGATATTGCAGAACTATTAGTGACAGTGAACATGGCAGCTGGTAATACAGAGATGGTCCTGGTGATGTTGAGGTTGCTAATGGAGATGCAGGTGGTCCTGTTGTGAAATGAGATAGCAATGAGCAAGATGGAGAGGCTGTGGCTGAGAAGGTGATTGCAACCAGATTGAGGTGAAGAACACCGCAAAGGGAAGATTAAGGTGGTGTTTATTATAGGGGATTGAATCGAATAGTGATTTGAATTTGGTGATGAATTTCTCACTGCTCTCACCGGGTGTGATTGGTTGTTGTGGGTCAAGTTTATGAAGTGGTGATGGCTTAATGGCAAATATGGTTGCATTCTGTTGCTGCCAGAGGAATTGAGCTATGGATATGCTGGGTTAAGGCTCTGATGGTGTATGCGGATGAGGCTCGAGTTGACAGTCATGGGTGTTTACTGATAAATGGAGGAGAATGTTAATGTTGTTGGTAGAAGAACAAATAAGGCTGAGATGTGAAACTGACAGAGAAAATGGAGCTATGTAAGTCGGTGAATTTGCGAGCATGACTTGCACCGACTTGTGGCATTGAAGCAATGCAAGGTTGCAGAGAGAACCGTGGCCCGAGTGAGATGAAACCGAAGCTACAGAGTGTTTGCAATTGGGAAGAGCATGGATTGCGGTGTGGAATTGAGGGCCAACATGGTCATGCATGCTTGGCCTGTGCAAGCCGTGCAATGGCCTAGGCCGGAGTTCGGCCGATGAGTCGAATCAGTGACTCGCTAGGATAACTCGGTGACTCAGCCACTCAGACCAGTAAGCCGAGTAAGCCAACGAGTTAGAAGCTGACTCAGTGACTGACTCGCCATCTGGCTTGACTTCCTTTGACCCTGTTGACTAACAGTCGACCGTTAAGTTTGACTTTTGACCGTTAGTCCTAACGGAGGACTCGACGAATATTCCGTCGAATATTCCCTCGACGGAGAAATTTTCAGTGGCGGCGACTATTCCGCCGGATTCCGCCATAATACCGCTTTTCCATGAGCAAAAAATTCCATAATTTTCTATGGACTTCTCTCATGGGTGTGAAGACTTGGACTAGGAATTGGATGGAGAATTGGGCTCAAATTTGGAAAGAGAAGATGGAAGAATTGAGAAAAGCTTGGATTTGGAAATTGAATTGCAAAGGAAAAGGATTCTATTCCTTGGAAGATTTGGAGAATAGTGAAGCCTATAAATAGAGAAGTTCTCTATATCTTTTACACATCTCTACACACAAACACTTTTCTTTTCTTATTCTTTTTAACTATTTGTGTGAACTTTTAGCATGAGTAGCTAATTTTATTGATTGAGGATGAATTCCTAGTTCTTAATATGATTTAAGTTTTTGTTTCAATTCTATCTTGAGTTTTTCACATGATTATCGTTTGTTTTTACTAATAGGAATGATCTTAAAGACATTCATGATTGATTGATAGATTGTTTAGGTGGCCAACTAAATTGATTTGTTAATTTGATCTAAAGCTAGTGAAAGTTAGGAGATAAGTAATCGTTTCTTGACTCTTTACATAAGTAGCAAACACGAGACCTTGCGGAGGGATTCCGTGGAGCAATTGTGTGTAGAAACAACGCTAGAAAGTGAACCAAGCGAACCGAGTTTAACTACTAGTACTAAACCTAAATTCATAAATCTTAATGCATTCAGGGAATTACATCTTGTAAGCGAACCTCAGGGTGGTTCTTTTGAATAGAATCTGATAACTAAGCGGACTTGCGTACCGGTGAAATTAGGGATTTTGGGGCTAGCTAAGCGCACTGCTATCCTACTTGGTGATAATCAGTGACTTATAACAAGTAGAAAAGAACATAACTTTAATCATTGTTTTGCAACGAAGAAGGATTCCTTGATCTTGTCTCTCTTATTGCTTTCAACTTTATCTTTTAATTGCTTTGTTTATTTTCTTTTGCTTTTTACACCCCCTTTCGTGACAATTTTTACAACTAGAATCTCTTGCTCCTCGTGGGATCGACCTTGACTACCCTATATTACTTGTTAATTAGGTAGTAAAGTATTAATTAATTTGTTGTGGTTACGACACGCATCAAATTTTGGCGCCGTTGCCGGGAGCAAATGATGATTTTAGTTGTTTTTATTTTTCTTTTGCTTTATTCTTGCTTTGTTAGATTCTATACCGTATCTAACTTAGTTTTTGAATCTTATTTCAGGTATCGGTTTTCCATGTATGGTGGACAAGAGCAAGCATATTACAACAATCAATACGGTTTTTTATGACAACTTCCAACCATCCTTAGGATACAATCAAAACCAATCTTTTGGCTATGATCAAATTCCTACGAACCTTATGG
The DNA here is from genome assembly GCA_023531295.1 of Papaver armeniacum. Classification (NCBI taxonomy): domain Eukaryota; kingdom Viridiplantae; phylum Streptophyta; class Magnoliopsida; order Ranunculales; family Papaveraceae; genus Papaver; species Papaver armeniacum. The sequence goes on along the minus strand of JAJJWW010002530.1, from coordinate 12,949 downwards.
ATATTCTCATACATATCAACAACCTTATGACGGGTATGTAAGTGGACAATCACAAGGATGGGAGGATAGTTTTGTTTATGATCGTAAATTCTCTAGTTTTGCGATAAGATGTCTGCCATGATTGGGGATCTTCAACAAAAGTTTCAAGAATCACATCGAGAAATTCAAAGGAATTCGGAGAAAATATACGAACAAATTAACCAACCTTTGGAAACTTTTGAAGACGCTAGTGTAGATTACTCGAGCCTTGATCTTAATAATGATCAAACACCTATTCAAAAGGTAGAGCTTGAGGAAGATGCATTTATTGCTTGGAAAAAAATTTCTTAGGGAAAGATGGGAGTCCGCGGAAGTGTATGAACGTTGCAACAATGAGGAAGTTATTCCAACTCCGGATCATAATAAAGATCCTTCACCTATTCAAAAGAGGAGTTTGGATATCACTTACCTATTGTTGTAAACGGAAGTAACACCCTCACAAGAAGATCTTACAATTTATACCGAGGAAGATTATATGAGGGAAGAATGGCCCGATTCCGATGATGAGAATGTTGAAGAGATGATGCTAGAGGATGAAACCGAATTGATTGATTTTGTGGAAGACCCAATTGAACTTGCGAATGATTTTAATGATGCCAAGACTTTGGTTAAGGTAGAAAACGACGAAGAATGGTTGCAAGGTTTAATAGAGGACCACGATATACAAGAGGTAAGTAATTCACTTGAATTTTTTAAGGATGAAGAGGATTCTATAATACAAGAGATTGTGCAAGGTTTGTCTAACCCTTTGCATATTGATTCTTCTCCTTTACCTCTTATTGGTTTGAATGTATGTGCTTCAAAGTATTTTTGGATGATTTTGTTTCTAGATATCCACCATTGGAAACACTTGATGCTAACACTATGCAGGTTTGCCAAGAGGAACACATGGAAATTCCCAAATTCTATGTTCTTTATACACTTCCGAGTGTGGACGAGAATAAGTGTGGGGGAAATTTCTATCGAGCGATAATTTCACTATTGTTTTCTTGTGCTAACATTTGTATGGAGTTATTGTTTTCAAAACAGGTATTATGGGTGGATCCTCAAATTTTCAGATTGTTAGTATATGGGGAATGAATCTTGCAAGAGCTAAGTCGGGCCGCCGACTTTAAAACAAGCGCTTAATGGGAGGCAACCCATAGGTTTTGTATTTCTTATCTTTTTGCTTTTTGTTATTTCTTTTTCTTGTTTCTTATCATGTTAAAATTTCCCACCTTGACTTTACTAGTGGATTCAATTACATTGAGGACAATGTAAGGTTTAAGTGTGGGGGAGTGGTTAAGCATGTTTTTAAAACAAAAATTACAAAAAATTAAAAAAAAATTTAAAAAAAAAAAGTTTTTACTTAAAACCTTCAACTTTTAGAGATTTTAGAGTCACTAGCATACTTCTAGGTATGTTTACATAGAGATTTTGACCGACATAATTGAACTTGGAAATGTTAGAGAACTACATTTTTCTTGTTTGTTTGAGTGTTAAATAATGGATCTAATCATGCCGGTGATGCGAATTTGGTGCAGGAGAAATGCATTATTAGAGTTGCTGATCAATCATTAGTGGAGACTACCCGTATTCATATCATGAGAGGCACCGACCAGAAATTTTCCATCTACTAAAGAGCTTCTTTTTTGAGTGTGTGTCACCGTACGTAAATTCCGGTAGAATGGTGAGCTACCCAACCTCCCACCAATAAGCACTACTCTTTGATCTCTTGAGTGCTAATTTTGTCAATCATGAGGATAACGTCCATGGATGAAAGCCTCCTTCTTGTAGTTCGATTTGCAGTTAGCACCATTCTCTCTCGCAACAACAACGGATCCATAGAAACATTCTCATCATCAACAAGGAGTGACATGAAAATCTACAAGGAAAGTTGGAAAAAGTTCAAGGTTTATAAGCAACAAAACGAGAAAAAGAGCAAATTTCAAATTCAAGTAAAGCAACATACAAAGAGCGGATTTTTACATATATGTTGAAACTTACAATACAATGAGGTAATTTTATATTCAAGTATGAAGACTTATTCATAAAAGCGAAGAAAATTAAAAGGTGAGAATTTTTGAAAGTTTATGATTTCAAGACGATACAAGTTGTGAAGAATCAAGCGGTAAAATACTTCTCCCACGGCCATGGTTGTATTTAATTTCTCTTGTTTTGTTTCAAAAAAAAAAAAAAAAAAAAAAAAAAGAGAAAAACAAGAGAAATATTTGTTCTTATTTTTGTTAATGAGCCGTGGGGAAGGAAAATCTATAAGGAGGTTTCAAGCGATAAGGATTTTTAAGGTAAAAAGTTACAAATTGTCAAGGAATTACGAAGATCAAGAGTTTATCATCAATAGTTGAAACCGAAGACCAAGAAGACCAAGAAGTTAAAGACGAGGAGCGGAAGACGTTTCTATTGGATGCCGTGAGAGTGGTGCTATCATAATTGGGGATCGGATGTGAAGGTGAGTAAGTAATCTCATCCTCAATAATAAATGGTTGATTTCCTTTCTTAGAGATCGTCGGAAAAAAATGGTTTTTCAAAATATTAAAAGATGTGGGTTTTTAAAAATATTTTAAGTTGTCCTTCCTACCATTCAACGTGTCGCAGAATTCTCTCTTCATTCCTACCCGCACACATGTGAGAACCATAAAAAAAAAAAGCCGTCTTTTTTGAGTGCAATTATCATAAAATCTTATTTGGTGAGGCGTGTCGAGGCGAAATGCTTATTGATCGTTTCTCAAACACGCGTTCTCTCATTATGGTGTGGTTATTTCTCACTCAACATTTAAGAATGAGAATATGTTCTTTAGTATTTCTAACTTCTTATTACTAGCATGCGTAAACTCTATGTCCTCATAGCTCTTTGATGCTTGGGACGCTTGAACGCTTTGAAGTTGTGAGTTTTTAGTTTGATTTGCTCGAGGACTAGCAAAGTCTAAGTGTGGGGAATTTGATAGGTGTAGAATACACCGTATTTACTATCTAGAGTTTATGCTTTCTTTGCTATTTTTCGTGTGAATTTTGTATTTTACGTTTGTTTTGAGTTTTATAGCTACTTTGGAGTCACACGGAGGAAAAGAAGAAGAAATTACTCTATTTGAACAAAAAGGGCAAAATTGTCATTTCAGGGGCAAACACTATATGAGCCGAATCAAAGTTAGGGGCAACTTTCTTTGAGGAATACTATAGACAAAGCAAGCAGAGGTTAAGGGGCCGGGAAATTTGGCTAGCCCTTATCGAAATGACCACTTAATATAGGCACCCATATGGGGTGGCTCTTATGTTGGGCGTCTCCATCTCAAGTCATTACACAACCCTAGAATTCATCTTCTTTCAATTATTTGCTCAAAATTAGAACGAGCAAGAAGAAGTCGCTACTCTAGACCAAACAATAAAATCGGATGAGGAGATTGATATTCTGAGAGAGATACCAAATGTTGAATCGAGATCGAGAGACTAAGAATTAAGAAATGGGTTCGTGGAGAAGATTGAAGGGTTTGATGTTACAGTCGTGAATAGAGAATCGATTCAAAGGAGATGGAGGTAGCTGATGAAATTAGGGTTCGATGCTGTTAATCGAGAGAGAAAGAGACTGAGTTGGTGCTGTTGATAATCACTGAGAAGAGATCGATGAAATGGAAGGTTAGGGTTTGAGTCTGATTTCAAAATGGAGGTGAATTTATCCGTGGTGATGAATCTGGTGCAATTGTGAGGTTCGGCAATGGAGAATTAGGGCATAGATTCGTATGGGTTTGGATGGAATTGATTGCCATGGGTATTTTCAGGAAGTGGTGGAGATTGAGAAGGAAGAACTGTTAATGACCAAGGTTCAAAAATTGCACTTTGCAGCAACACAGGAAAGATGGGTCTGTGTTGGTTGAGTTACTGCCATGGGTTATGCTGAGATGCAAGATTCAAGATGGCAGAGATGGAAGCCATGGTGTTTTGGATGTGTTGGTCTGCCATGGAGCCAAGGTGCAGACACAGGGAACTAGTTGGTGACTACAGGCCATGATGTGGCACAAAAAAGATATTGCGTAACTATTAGTGACAAAAGAACATGGCAAAACTGGTAATACAGAGATGGTCCTGGTGATGTTGAGGTTGCTAATGGAGATGCAGGTGGTCCTGTTGTGAAATGAGATAGCAATGAGCAGTGATGGAGAGGCTGTGGCTGAGAAGGTGATTGCAACCAGGATTGAGGTGAAGAACACTGCAAAGGGAAGATTAAGGTGGTGCTGTTACAGGGGATTGAATCGAATAGTGATTTGAATTTGGTGATGAATTTCGTTGCTCTCACTGGGTGTGATTGGTTGTTGTGGGTCGTTTATGAAGTGGTGATGGCTTAATGGCAAATATGGTTGCATTCTCATCGCGCAGGAATTGAGCTATGGATATGGCCGGGTTAAGGCTCGATGGTGTATGCGGATGAGGCTCGAGTTGATAAATCATGGGTGTTTACCGATAAATGGAGGAGAATGTTAATGTTGTTGGTAGAAGAACAAATAAGGCTTGAGATGTGCAACCGGCAGGAGAAAATGGAGCTATGTAAGTCGGGTGAATTTGCAGTGCATGACTTGCACCGACTTGTGGCATCAAGCAATGCAAGGTTGCAGAGAGAACTCGTGGCTCGAGTGAGATGAAACGAAAATTGCTAGTGTTTGCGCTTGGGGAAGAGCATGGATTGCGGTGGAATTGAAGGGCCAACATGGTCGGCGTGATGCTTGGCCTGTGCAAGTCGTGCAATGGCCTAGGCCGGAGTTCGGCCATGAGTCGAATCAAGACTCGCTAGGATAACCTGACTCACCCACTGCATCAGTTTGAGTAAGCCAACGAGTTAGAAGTCGACTCGTTGACCGACTCGCCATCCGCTTGACTTCCTTGACCCCCGTTGACTAACAAATACCGTTAAGTTTGACTTTTGACCGTTAGTCCTAACGAGGACCGACGGAATATTCCGTCGAATATTCCCCCGACGGAGAAATTTTCAGTGTGGCTTACGCATGACTATTCCTACGGATTCCGCCATAATCCTGCTTTTCCGTCGAGCAAAAATTCCAGAATTTTCTATGGACTTCTCTCATGGGTGTGAAGACTTGGACTAGGAATTGGATGGAGAATTGAGCTCAAATTTGGAAAGAGAAGATGGAAGAATTGAGAAAAGCTTGGATTTGGAAATTGAATTGCTAAAGGAAAAGGATTCTATTCCTTGGAAGATTTGGAGAATAGTGAAGCCTATAAATAGAGAAGTTCTCTATATCTTTTACACATCTCTACACACAACACTTTTCTTTTCTTATTCTTTGTGTGAACTCTTTAGCATGAGTAGCTAATTTTATTGATTGAGGATGAATTCCTAGTTCTTAATATGATTTAAGTTTTTGTTTCAATTTTATCTTGAGTTTTTCACATGATTATCGTTTGTTTTTACTAATAGGAATGATCTTAAAGACATTCATGATTGATTGATAGATTGTTTAGGTGGCCAACTAAATTGATTTGTTAATTTGATCTAAAGCTAGTGAAAGTTAGGAGATAAGTAATCGCTTTTGACTCTTTACATAAGTAGCAAACACGAGACCTTTTAAGAGGGATTCCGTGGAGCAATTGTGTGTAGAAAAACGCTAGAAAGTGAACCAAGCGAAGAGTTTAACTACTAGTACTAAACCTAAATTCATAAATCTTAATGCATTCATTTAATTACATCTTGTGATCGAACCTCGGTGGTGGTTCTTTTAAATAGAATCGATAACTAAGCGGACCTTACTATCGGTGAAATTAGGGATTTTGGGGCTAGCTACCGTACATCTGCTATCCTACGGTTGGTGATAATCAGTGACTTATAACAAGTAGAAAAGAACATAACTTTAATCATTGTTTTGCAACGAAGAAGGATTCCTTGATCTTGTCTCTCTTATTGCTTTCAACTTTATCTTTTAATTGCTTTGTTTATTTTCTTTTGCTTTTTACACCCCCTTTCGTGACAATTTTTACAACTAGAATCTCGTGCTCCTCGTGGATCGACCTTGACTACCCTATATTACTTGTTAATTAGGTAGTAAAGTATTAATTAATTTGTTGTGGTTACGACACGATCATCGGGAAATTCGTAACATCCCATAAGCCGTTGCGAATTGCCGTTAGGAATCCGGAATTTGGTGTAGTGCATTAAAGGTGAGCTCGTGCCGATGGCGGTGTTGTTATCCCGCTGTGTTCTTTTCCACTACGCATCAGACAAGTTTTTAGGCGCTTTGTATCGTCATTTGACTTGTTCTCACGGATCTCGGACGGTGGGCTCATCCCACAAGATCAAGACCTACATCCCCTCGCTTCCTTTATGCAGGCACCTGCACTGGGAACATGTCCCCCCATGCGCGGAACCAAATGACCTCGCCATCCATCTTGAAGAAGATGTTAAACGGGATCATGGTTCAGTGAAGAAGCTTCCTCGTTGTCTATAAATACCCGTGGATGGCTTTGTGGAGCATGAAGGGGAAAACACCGAAGGAGATTTAGGCAAGCATCCGGATATAGCCAAGGATTTCAACCATTTCCTTACCAAGATGATCGTTCAGTCCTGTGGCACATGACTTTTCGCTCCTTTTGATGTTGAGTTGGATTCCTCAAATCCTTTATCGTCGGCCAGACTTTGATTCTAAGTGATGTATGTGTTACCTGGTTATCTCCTGGTTTTTATGCCGGTAAATTCATTGCTATGTCGTATAATCCCGTATCAAGGCGCTCGACAAGTTTGGTTTGATCAGTGTTCCTCCTCCAAATAGTTCTAACGTTGAAGACATCGTCGCCGCCTTGAACCGCCATGTCTTCAAAGGGGGCGACTTATTTGTCCGATAGGGGGATCGGTTTTAGATCAAGCAACCCATCTCCGTGGCCCCGGAGGCTACCGAGAGCCCACAGTATCATGATTTTTTAAGGCGTCGAGCTTTGAAATTTCTTTTATAACGAGTCTTCTCCCCTCGTGATCACTTGTCCAAGATCTTCGAGAACTTCATGCGTCCGGGGTCAGGTCAAGCTTGATGATGCCGTGGCCGCTAAACATCGTCTCTTCCTTCGCCAACAAAGGTCGCTCGGATCCTCGTGGTGACCTCGGGCCCAGTCCGATGGTCATGAACCTGAATCCAAAAGAAAGGGGCGTTTTCGACCGAAACCTCCGCGATTAAATGTAAAGACGTCCACTAGTCCTTCCCACCCTGTGTACTTGCTATATTTTTTGTACTTTTTCTTCATATGTCATTATGTTTCCATGCTTTATTTGATTGAGATGGACGGCGAAATCACTTCGTGGAGCTCCTCCTTCCAATCACTTAGGTGGAAAAAGCCCTTCTTACGTGATGGAGGAATACTTAAACATCCCGAATGTGATTGGACCGAGAGTAGTTTAAAGAAGAAAGCTAAAGGAGGCGAATCGCCTTACTCGCTCGGTGCCCTTGTTCCTCTGTTAATACCGCGCCTTCTAGCCACGTCACAAGTCATAGGAGCGCATCGCACCCCGAGGGACGCGAGCGGAAGCCCAACTCCACTCGTTTGTGGACCAATTGAGAGATTTGGGGGTTACCCTCCCTTCAAAGGAGCTGGGCCCAGGTATCGCCGCGCCTTTACGTATCATCAATTCACCCTCTTAGGGCTGAAACTCTCGTGGCGGGTGAACTTAGGTGTCTCCCGAGTGCCGTTTGCAATCAATGAGCCCTTTTGGGTCTAGTAGGTCAGTTTTGGTGGGTCCTCATCCCACGTGACATTAAACGTTAATGATCTTTGCTGTGTAGCTTCCTATTTAATACGTGTCTTTGTTTTTATCATTCCTCTCTCTTTACCTTCCTCTTCTCACCTCTCTTTTTCTTTTCTTTTTTATATAAATCTGTCAGTTGGGTTGCAATGGTGCTCCCTTCTCATTTGTCAGTTCCACTAGTGACTGCAATCTTCCTATAGTTCCTCCGTCTCTCCTAAAGTCGCCGATACCGCTAGTTCGTCGATTCGAGGTTGGTTTTCCTCCTTTCTCCTTCCCTTGTTATTTATTACATTTTGTTCATTTTCCCTTTCTTTCGTTGACATGATGTTGTTTGGTGTTAGGACATGTGTAGAAAAGAAAAGAGTGTCGCGAAACCCGACATGGACATTTCGAGTAGCGTGGTTCCTTGGGGCAAAAGGGCGATGGTCCTTTGCGCACTAAAGTGGATGATGGCAATTCGTATGTTCTTAAGCCAGAGAAGCAGGCTAACATTCCTCCTATGCCCGACCCGCCCATGTTATAACGCACAGACCCAGAGGACGCGCAGCTTTCTCTTCCCTTTGTGGTGGTGAGTGTTGCCGAGGGCGGGGGATCCTTCTACCCACACTCTTGTTCACGGCAAGGTTCCAACTAATCTTGCTGCTACTTATATATATACATTGTCGAGCCCACGGCTATGGCATATGGCGAAAAGGGTCATTAGGTATTCCTATCTTGTGCTACATGACTAGGAATCTCCTGGAGATTGCGAACTCGCCTTGCACATGTGAGGATGATCCCGTCGACGAGGCAGGCCGCGTATCTCTGGAGGCTTCGCAATCTGCGCTTAATGTCAATTTTCCCGTGGCGTGTTCAAGGAGCTGTTGGTAAATGTGGAGCCGTAATGATCCTGCGGTCGGTCTACCAAACAAATTTCTCAACTGGAGGGGAAGCTTCAAAGTCCTCTGAGATGACTTCTAGTAAGAAGGTGGTGTTGAACCCGGTTGCTTGGCGCATGTTGGCTTGGAAAATGACGCAGGTATTGCGAGCCGAGGCCGCTGGGCGGAGATCCTGTTGCTTCGAGGAGAAAACGACGAGTTGAGAAGCTTTGATTTTTTGTTCTTCTTTTGTTGGATAAATTTCATCACAATCAGCGCCCTTGGCTATCATGAGACCTTTTGTCACCAACCGCGCCTTTAGCATCCCGAGGACCTTTTTGTACTTCGTCGACCAATCAGGCGCCCTTGGCTATCCCGAGACCTTTTGTCGGGCAGCCCAAGCGCCAAAGATCCTCGGACCTTTTGTAAATTTCGTCACGTCAATCAAAGTGCCCTTGGCTATCACGAGACCTTTTGTCCGGTCAACCTAGCCTTTAGCATCCCCTGACCTTTTGTAAATTTTCTCACACAATCAGCGCCCTTGGCTATCCCGAGACCTTTTGTCCCGATCAACAGCGCCTTTTAGCATCCCCGGGACCTTTTGTAAATTTCACAACCAATCAGCGCCCTTGGCTCGAAGTTTACAATCTACTCCTGTGTAGAAATCAATAATCGATATAAAAATAGTCCAGTTTTGAACCATGCACGATATTCTTTGTAGTCATGTTCTATTCTTTGTGGTCATGTTCTATATTTTCTTCTTGTGAGTTGCGAATGGTTAGACAAATGGAAGGGTCATATAAAGGTTAATCTTACCGGCCAAATTTCTCAACCTGGAGGAAGCTTCAAAGTGCTCTGAGACGACTTCTAGTAAGAGGGGTGGTGTTGAACCCGTTGTTTACAGAGATGTTGGCTTGGAAATGGACAGTATTGCGAGCCGAGGCTCGAAGAGGAGATCCTTGGCCGAGATCGAGGAGAAACGGCGGGAGTTGGAGAAGCTTTGATTTTTGTTGTTCTTTTGTCAGACTTGATCTTTGTTTAGACTTGATGTTTATCAGGGATGTTGGTGTTTGGATTATTTTATTTTGTTGGTATTTCATTATGGGATACTTGTTTGGTGTTTATATTAATTTCTCTTATTTGATGGCATTTTGTTGACTTGCTTTTATATTCGTGAATATGCATGAGGAAATAGTCGAATTGTTGTTTTTAGCTTGAAGGTGTTATTATGTTCGTTTTGTAGTAAAAAGGTGGGGTGGACGCTCCCTTTTTTTTTTTTTTTTTTTTTTTTTTGCGAGGGTGGTAAGGTAAGCGTTAATTAAACGCACCTACTCCCTTTTTTTTTGTTTATTGTTTTAGAGGGTTTTAGGGTGGGTGGGGCGTTATTAAAACGTGCATATTCCCCCCCCTTAAGGGTGTTGGGCGAGTCATTAGTTAAACGCGCCTACCCCCACCCCACACACATACACACACTTTTTTTGTTTCCTTCCATTCGGAGGGATGTTGGGTTTGGACGTTGATAAAATGCGCCTTTTCCCGTTTTTTTTTTTTTTTTTTTCTTTCCCGTGCCCATTGGTCGATTGGGGATGCCTTGGCGTGATCGAAGCCTTTTGTCGGTCAACCGAGCGCCTTTAGCATCCCCTGACCTTTTGTAAATTTCATCGACAATCAGCGCACCTTGGCTATCCGGAGACCTTTTGTCGATCCAACCGAGCGCCCTTAGCATCCACGTGGACCTTTTGTAAATTTAAATGCGATCAATCAAAGCCTTGGCTATCCCGAGACCTTTTGTCGGGCCAACCGAGCGCCTTTGGCATCCAAGGACCTTTTGTAAATTTCTTTAGTCAATCAAAATTTGCCTATCCCGAGACTTTTTTCGCCAACCGGCGCCTTTAGCATCCCGAGACCTTTTGTGAATTTCGTTTCAATTAGGGCGCTCGTCCCGAGACCTTTGTCGCAACTGGCGCCTTTAGCATCCCCGGACCTTTTGTAAATTTCGTAGTTAATCGTGCGCCCTTGGCTATCCCGAGACCTTTTGTCGCCAACCGAGCGCCTTTAGCATCCCCGGACCTTTTGTAAATTTCTGGAATCAGTGCCCTTGGCTATCCCGAGACCTTTTGTCCCGACCGAGCGCCTTGGCACCCAGGACCTTTTGTAAATTTCAGCCAATCAGCGCCTTTGGCTATCCCGAGACCTTTTGTCAACCGAGCGCCATTGGCATCCCCGGACCTTTTGTAAATTTCGTCGTTCAATCAGTTCCCTTGGCTATCTCGAGACCTTTTGTCGATCCAACCGAGCGCCTTTGGCATCCCCGGACCTTTTGTAAATTTCATGCTAGTCAATCAGGGCGCCTTTGGCTATCTTGAGACCTTTTGTCGGGCCAACCGAGAGCCTTTGGCATCCCCGGACCTTTGTAAATTTTGTCGGGCCAGTTAGCGCATTTGGCTATCTTGAGACTTTTGTGATGCTTACGCATTGATTATGAAAGCGGTTTAGACTAAATAAAGTTGTTTACAATTCGCTAGCTCATACTTCCATTCTTCCCTTTCCCTTCTCCTTCAAGTTAGTGACTCCGGGAAACGATCATGCGCGATTGTTTGCTTTCGTGGCTTTCGAGCTCCCCACCACCTCTTTCGTTCACATATGCTTCTAATGACAAAGCATTCTTCCGCTTGGGTGTCCCATCCTCCGATGATAATAACAATAATTAGGCGAGGTTTTTGTCCATCTTGTTGATATCCACAATGGTTGAGGGCGGGTTAATTTATCCTTCTAATCCATTGATTTAAAAGTTTGACTACGCGATTTTGCTACAAGGGAGAGGGGGGGTATTTTTATGGTCGTATCTTCCTCTCCGCCCTTCCTGGTTCCCGCCATCGCTTTTGGGACCGACCCCTACTTTCCCCGCCGACACTTTGGGCCTTGCATCAAATGAGGTTTCGCCACGACGCCAATCGTAGTACGCTAGATAGAGTCTTTGGGGATTCTTCTATGCAAATCGGTGATCCTTTCAAACCGCTTATTCTAGTTCTACAAAGGTCTGGAACTTGAAATTAATCGACCACCTTTGAAGGTCGATCATTCCTCGTACACAAATTTCGACGAGTGCTTCCTCGTTGATGTCTTCGTGGCAATCCAATGTCAATCGTCGGAACCGCGAGATGTATTTTCCTACTTCTTCTCCTACCCGCTGTCCACTCTTACTTAGGTCTATTGTCAGTAATCTTTATTTTCGCCTATAAAACTTCCCGAGAAAGAGTGCTGACAAGGTTTTCCAGAATCCACGCTCTCTTCTTTTAGATTGTCATACCGAGAAAGTTGTGCCCGTGAGCCGACTTGGGAAATTCTTTTAAGCATAGTTTTTCATCATTTGCTTATCGTTCATGGGTGATAGAAATCGGCCGAGATGTTCCCGCGTTTCCTTCGACCTTCGTATATTTTGAATTTTGGGGAGGTATAATCTTCTGGGTATGAGTACCCTCGGATGTGTGCGGGATATGGGCTACTCACGCGGCACGGTTGTCTTGTTTTATTACATGGTAGTTCTACTCTAGGTATTCGACGATCTTCTTTTGTGCCGCTATCGGGCTGTCTTATCATCTGCGTCTATCATCTTTTCGTTTCTTCAGGGACATTTTATCCCGCTTCAACCGCTTGCGTTATCCCGCCTTTCCAACTCTTGTCTCCTTTCGAGCACGTTTCTTGCTTCTTCTTGCATGCCTTGTAGAGTTAGTGGCGCGGGTTTCGCTCGGGCTCGAGCTTTATGGTTCACCGATTGCTTGATGACACCTAGGATCGGTGTTTCTTCCTCATTGTCATCGTCCTCTAATGTTACCCGATCGAGGTTGATGGGATGGTCGGCCGCTTGATCTCCGTAGTGCCCGAATCCTGCGCCTCCTATGTGTGTCATTTGTGCTAGGCACGAGCCTCCCACCGTGGTCGCCAAATGTTGAGGGTGAATTTTAGTTTAGGTTCTACCCATCCTAGCTATTACACATGACCTCACAATTCCAATAATAGTAAGAGAAAGAGTTGTCTTTCCATTGTACCTTGTCCTTTCTTTTATAGGCTTTCCTAAAAGCCCCTCTTTTTACTACTTCATGACACATGTCCTAATACCTCTTAATTACCCTTAATGCCATTCTTTAACATAACCTCTTCCTTCTTCATTAATTCCTCCTTTATCCTCCCATCTTTTATGGGTATCTTCTATTTGGGCTTGGGTTTAGTCCCCATGTCCTACATCTTAACCCAAGTTCACTTCTATTCTTAGGGGCATCCAACTCAAGTTAAGGGGATATTTTTTCATGTATCAACA
>JAJJWW010002529.1:0-28132 GCA_023531295.1 Papaver armeniacum | reverse complement strand
CTTTAGTACCATCACCACATTCTGGAGAAGTTCTAGCAAATGTAGTGAAACAAGTATGTCTAGATTGGAACATAGATACTAAGCTTTTTGCTGTAGCTGCTGACAATGCTAGCTCCAACAATGTCATGATGAACCATCTGAAGAAATGGCTTGATAGCAAAGACTGTTTAGTTCTTAATGGGGATATGTTCCAAATGAGGTGTAGTAATCATGTATTACACTTGATTGTGGGGTTTGGAATGGGAGTGGCTGCTCCATTTATAGATGCAGTTAGAGAGTGTGTAAAATGGGTCAAAGCAAGTCAGGCTAGAAAAGAGAGATTTGAATTTGCTACTGCTCAAGTTAAGCTTCCTGCTTCAAGGTCTGTGGGTTTAGATGTGGATACCAGGTGGAACTCCACCTATAAGATGCTAAAGGATGCAATTTTTCTGAGACAAGCTTTTGTTAGGCTAGCTGAGTTAGATAGTGACTTCAAGATACTACCAACCTCTCAGGAGTGGGAACAAGGAGTACACATATGTGAATGTTTGGAATTGTTTGATGTCATTTCAACAAAATTTGCTGGGATTAAGTATCCCACAGCAAATTTGTATTATAATGGGGTGCAAGAAGTTAATAGATGCATTAAGCTCTGGGAATCAAGTCAGCATGAGTACATCAGAGACATGGCCAAGAATATGAGGATGAAATTTGATAGCTACTGGAAAGAAAGTAACACTTTGATGGGCATTGGGGTTGTTTTAGATCCTAGGTACAAAGCTAAATGGGTGGAGTTTGTTATGAAGAGAGTATATGGTGTGGATCACTATAAAAGTCACTATAGCAAATTTGAGATTGCACTCAATGCTATTTTCTGTGCTTATGAAACCAACACTACAACTCCAGATTATTTTGATACTGGAATGCATTCAACTGCATTTGAGAGCTGTACAAGTACAACAACATCATATGGATTTGGTTATGATGATTTCATTATGGAAAACAATATGTTTGAGGTTGAGAAGTCAGAATTGGAGACATACTTAGCAGAACCAGTTCTTCCTAAAGGCACATCTGCTGAAGAAATGAGGTTTGATATCTTAAGTTGGTGGAAGAATCATTCTGCCAAGTACCCAATTCTCTCAAGGATTGCAAGAGATGTATTGGTTGTTCCAGTGACAAGTGTAGCATCAGAATCCATGTTTAGTATTGGTGGCAGAGTTCTCACATCTCACAGGAGTTCATTAGCTCCAGATCTTGTTGAAGCTTTGCTTTGTTTGGGTGATTGGCTGCCAGATCTCACTCTCAGTGAGAGCAATAGTTGTGTTACTGGTAAGTTTACTTAAATCTTATATCTTAATTTTTTACTGATAGTCTTGTGATTGCACTGACATTGCCACTTTGCACTGATATTGCCACTTTTATTGGCTTATTGCAGAAGTTGAGGACTAAGGAGGAATGCATTTGCGTATGCAGTTGGCATTGGCATTTGACAGTGGAGAATTTGGAGATGGAGGAATGCATTTGCAGATGCAGTTGGCACTTCCTTTAATCCTTTGTCTTTTCTTTTGCAAAAACTTGGTTTTTTTCTTTTGATAGAACATTGTGATGATCTGAACATGTAAGTTGGTTTAGAACATGAACATCTGTATATTTTTTTCTGTGTGAACAAGTTGTTTGTTTGGATTTAGAACTGTTTTTGTGTTGTCCTGTGACATTCCGGTTAATTCCGAAAATTAACCGTTAACCGATATGTCCGACGAATTCGCAATGGAACCGATTTTACAATTCCGTCGGCAATTAGCGGATAACGGTTAACCGCCAATTTTAACGGCAACGGTAGCGGCAGAGGCTTTATTTTTTTCGTTTAGTGTCATTGACAGCCCTAGCAGCGGTCAACGAGGTTGGATTTGAAGGGAGGGGAACGACTAGGTCATCCTCGTCGATAACAAAGAACGCATGCTCCAACGGGATATCTCCGCATCGAAAGGGAAATTTTCCATTCATCAAACAAGCGGTGAAGTCGAGTCCACCGAAGAAGAAGAAAACATACCGGTATGATTTTCTTAACCCGAATAACCTTTGTTGGGATGCTCCTGCAAGAGTCAGACCTCGCGCCTTCACCTGGAGAATCTGGCTGGTTAGAAGATGATTCGTCTCTGTGCGACATGACAAAGAGAGAAACTCAACAAGAAGAACCCTTTCTCAAAAAAGGGAGATGATGTAATTACGTTGGGTATGAATACGGAACCTTAAAAAAGGAAAGGAAGTAATGATGGACATAACGTTTCCAGATTTTTGGCATGGATGATGCCCTGATTGAAGCCGCGCGTGAAGGAAGGCAAAATAAGGAAACTTTGCTATCTTAAGAAACACCTACTCCATCCTTGTTTACACCGGTCCCATGAAGCTCGCGCCAGTCTCCCCAAACTTCCCAACAACTGCCCAAGTCACGCCAGCTAGCACGCTCAGCTTCCCCATCTTGCGCCGGTCCCGCCAACTAGCATGATCAGCTTCCCACTTTGCGCCGGTCCCGCCAGCTAGCACGCTCAGTTTCCCAACTCGCGACAACTTCTCAATGCCGCCCAGCTTCCTGTCTCTCACGACGCTAACTTCCCAATTGTGCCAGCCTCCCGATTTGCGCAAAACTGACAGAGGCAAGGATTCCAAATCCTATTTATAAAAAGGTCAAATAAGCCTCCTCAATTCTCTTTACGATTTGCTGTTGATAGTTTGTCACCATCTCATGCTTACCTCGCAACAAAGCTCCCCGCTCGTGCTAGCGGGGGACTTAATGTTGATGGTGGTTTTTAAACAAAGGGTAAAATCGTAAAACCCCAAATAACCTAATGTCACCGATGACGATTTATTAGAACATTTAATGCATGTAGTCAGTAATTAATAGGGGTATTTTTTCAAATTAGGGTTACAACGAACAAAACCCTAATTCCCCTCCGTGCCAATGGCAAATCATGCCCGACCCACACCTAGCCCAAGCTAAGCCAGCGCCATGCCAAACGCACTGCTTGGCCCCTGCTATGCTAGTCACACCAAACGCGCCAAAGCATGCCAACCATGCTAGCCGCACCTCCGTGCCAATGGCAAATCATTTCACCACACCAAACGCGCCAAAGCATGCCAACCATGCTAGCCGCACCTCCGTGCCAATGGCAAATCATGCCAGCCACACCAAACGCGCCAAAACATGCCAACCATGCTAGCCGCACCTCCGTGTCGATGGCAAATCATGCTTGCCACACCAAACGCGCCAAATCATGCCAACCATGCTAGCCGCACCTCCGTGCCAATGGAAAATCATGCCACCACACCTAGCCCAAGCTAACCGCACCTTTGTGCCAATGGCAAATCATGCCATCTACACCAAACGCGCCAAAGCATGCCAACCATGCTAGCCGCACCTCCGTGCCAATGGAAAATCATGCCAGTCACACCTTGCCCAAGCTAGCCGCGCCATGCCAAATACACTCGCTGTGGCCCTAGCTTACGCCGGGTCACGCCACGCCAAGCCAAACACCCTCACCTTGGCCTAGCCGTGCCATGCCAAAGTAGCGCCCGCACCTAGGCTTGCAAACCGTGTAACCTCGGCCAAATTGGCCACGCATGCTGCCAACACGCATCGCTGGTAGCTTTTCTTACCAGGCCGTGACCCAAATTGGCCACGCATGCCATTGGCACATGCCAACACGCATCCGGCGGTAGCCTTTCTTACCGTGCCATGGCCCTAATGGCCGAGCATGCAATTGGCACATGCCAACATGCATCGCTGGTAGCTTTTCTTACCAGGACGTAGTCTCAATGGCCATGCGTGCCATTGACACATGCCAAACACGCATCTCGTGGTAGCCTAACTTGCAAGCCGCGGCAACTTAGGCCAACTTGGCGTGCGTGCTATTGACACATGCCAAAACCCACGCTGGTGGCCTAACTTGCAAAACCGTGCAACCTACCACCAAGGCATTCCGCACACGCCATTGGCACATGCCAAACACGCCAATAGCGACTGCTGCATTGCCACTAACACTCAACGCACAACCTACCACCAAGGCATTCCACATGCCATTGGCACATGCCACACACGCCACTAGCAAATTTCTCCGGCATTGCCACTTGCACTCAAGGTGCAACCCGCAACAAAAGCATTCCGTACATGCCATTTGATAGACACATTTTTGTGTCTGAATTGTCCTCATTGTCTCTATTGTTGGTCTCGATTTCTGTACTAATTTTGGTGTTTTTATGTGTGTGTAGGTGTTTTTGGAGAAATACACTTGTGCGGAAAAAGTTGCTCAAAAAGTGTTATTTGGACCCCCGGAGAAAAGTACTAAAGGCACCCTCATTTTGGTTAAGGGGCACCTAAGTTGGGCACCTGCTATTCGCGCCCCAGTTTTGGTTATGGGGCAACCATCTTCTTCTTCACGGGAATTTGTTTTTAGGAAAGTCACATTCAAATATTTATCACCTGCATAACTTCTGTTTCGGATTTGGAGGAATTATATCGAGATTCAATCGCTAGTTTTGGCTGGGATAGTCTTGATTCGACAAAACAGGAAGGGTATATGGGTTAGAATCGATCAACAAGGGACGGATCATTGCTGTTGGATAAAACAGAGTTACACGAGAACTGCCGAGATATTTTCACTCCTACACGAGATTTCGTGGCATCCGTGTATGTCCTGAGAAGGTTTAATCGATACTTGATATGTTGAAAGCATGTTTGGGGCTATGTTGTGAAAAGGCGAGCGCTTTGGCGCTTAAGCGCCAAAGGCGCTCTAAGCGCTCGGACCGGCCCTAGGCAAAAAAGCGCCAGGCGCCAAATTATGCCTGTTGTTATTGTTTTTTTAAAATTTTCGGGCGCTCTGGCGCTCGCCTTAGGCGCCAAAGGCGCTAGGCGCTGGGCTTGGCGCCTCGCCTTGCCCAGCGCCTTTTACAACATAGGTTTGGGGTGTGTCGACATCAGAAAACACGTGAAGAATCAATAAAAAGAAATATTCCCGTAAGAAAATATTTTATTTATTACGGAGATTTTGTGAGTTATTACAGAGATTTTGTTGCGTTTTTTTGTATAAAAGGGGAGGTACGAGTCTCAGAAAAAGAGGACGGAGAGATTTGGGAGAGTTTGGAACGTCACAGAGTCAAGAAAATCGAATTGGAAGTATTCTGCTTTTCGCTTGCCGCATCTACAAGAACACGAAGAAATGACCACCGAAAGGCCGTTCTTCTACGATTAAGCACGCATCAGCGAGGGTCGTAATACGGAGGGGGGCAGACTTAAAACAAGTAACGGTTTTATCATTCCTTGTAAATGTTGTTTGCAACACTGATAATCGTTGCAAACACTTGATTTTCATCATTTTCTCCATTTCATCATTTGTACACCATTTTTGAGCAATGAAATCAACTTTTGAGCGTGTTTCCAATATGATGAGCTAAACCCATCCTATGGGGCGACGGAGGAAGCTATCTTGCCAATGAAAAAGTGGTAATTCTTAATTATTTAATTTGTGCAATTTTTAATTATGATTATTTGCCTAGATTGAAAATAGATTTTATGATTTTTGTTAAACAATTGTATTTTCTATTGATGGAATATGCTTGCTCTAGGGTTTTGATATCCCATGCTTTGGATTAACATTTGTTGTTTCTAAAAAATCTACTTTTGCAATAGTTGAGAATCAAATTGAACGAGTGAAATTGCATGATTGTAATTAGTATCACTTTGGAATTGGTAAATAGCAGAATCCTAGCCCCAGCCTCTCCATAATTTCCAAACAACTTTTTAATTGAACTTGTTATTTTTATTTACGAAAATTAAGTCTAAAAAAATCTGCTTTCACAAGTCTTGAACGAACCTTTTACTACAACATCATTGATAAATACCATCAATTTTTGGCGCGCCCGACGCGGGACTTGTGTATAGATTTGTTTTTAGGTTTTATTATTATTATTATTTTTATTATTTGTTCCTTTTTACGCTTTTTGGTTTTTTTCTATTTGCTGACTTGGTGCGAGCCTATATAAAAGAGAAAGTGTTGAAAAGTAGTGAAGCCAAAGAAACAAAGAAGAGAGAAAATCCAAAGGAGTGAAGAGGAAAATTTTGTATATAGTGTAATTAATTTTTTTTTTTATTTTTAGAAACTGTAATTAGGTAATTATCTTTGTAATTTTTATTTTTATTTTTGGACTTCTTAATTTTGGACTTTATTTTTGGACTGTTGGATATTTTTTTTAAAACCCTAAGGAAGGGTTATTTAAATATAAACTCGCACAGGAAGGACGACGATTACGATATCGTCTCGGCCCTCGGGTTCGTACACGACATAGGAGTCGTGGCCCAGAGTCGACTTCAACGGTTCATCCCCCGTCCTGAACGGAGGTAAGAATTCTAAACACCCGCGAATCCCCGGCGGGTTTACGGATGATTTCGTGTGAATATATGTCGAGGAACTGAATCCGGCTGTTTTAATTTCTAGTAAAGGGCAAGGACTGCCATACAAGATAAGGGTTTGTATTTCATCACCGTTCTCTTCTTGCCCGCCTTAGGAAAACGAAACCAAACACGAACCTAATCCTAAAATTTTGACTAGAACGAGACCGATAGGGTAACGAGCTTTATAGGAAAGTCATTCGAAAAATATTGGTTACTCTTTAAGCATACTTCGAAGTTCATGATAGTTTCTGTGAAGTTGAATGCGTGACTGCGCCGCCTTGTAATTGCGGTGAGGCCTTGGGTATCAAAGCTCCACCAGCTTCCCTCGCCTCTATTCAACTTACTTAAACTCGGATTGATTCCAGAGGGGTTTGCTTAAATTGTAACGAATTCCCTTTCGAAGGATTAGAAGCTGGTCTAGAAACAATCTAAGTGGAGCCATCATGCTTTTTGTTTGCTAGAAATCGGTGAGGTTTGTTTTGGTCGAGTCACCTTGTTTGTGTTTGTGTTTGTGTAGAATTCCCTTGCAGTTAGGATGTCAAACTGGTATTATAATAGCCATCACAATGAATATGAATATCCAACTGAACATTATGGACATCACTCTTTTATGACCATAGTGTGAATAGTGGTTGGGAACGCCAACCTTTGGAAGGTTATGGGTCATACCATGGTGAGCCCAATTACTATCCACATGTGCATCGGTCATTCGAGCAAGAAGATTATAGTAATAGTTCTTCGTCTCTAGAGGATACAATCAAACTTTTGAAAAGTAGTCCTTATTATGATCCTTCTGTTCCTCTTCCTTCTCTAGAAGAGTCCCTCAGGGGTTTGGCTGAGTCGACACAAAAGTTAGCTGAATCAACATGTAAGTTAGCTGAGGTAAATAACGTAGTTATGGACGAAAGGACTGCAACAACGACTGAATCTGTAGAAGATATCCTCAATAGATTAACTCAAAACTTAGATCCAGCACTAAGGGAACTTTCTTTGGAGGAGACCCTTGAGAGGCTAGCTGAGTCGACACGTAGATTTGAGTTAGAGACGAACGAAAGTATTGCTCGAAATAACTTGAATTTCCAATATAGTGTATCCAATAATACCTTTGAGAATGAAGATAGTTATTCACATAATCAAGATGGTGAGGTTAGAATTGGTAACACTACTTGTTTAGATGAGGTTCAACCATTTTCATGTTATTATAATAATGATTATGATGAGGATAGTGTTGATGAAGAATTGGAAACAAATAGGCATGGTGATCAGAATTTGCTACTCCAATTGAGCTTTATAATAATAGAGTTGTTTTTTCGTATCCTAATAATTTTAACAATTATTCACCTATTCAAAAGGACAAGGATTTGACTAGAGATATTATTTTAGACGATGTAGTACTTCCTGTTTACGAAGTCGATAATGGTTTAGAGGAATGGGTTTATCCTGAGAATACTGTTTTAGAGTCCAAGGATTTAGAAACAATAGTCTTAGACGAAGAAGATGAACTCGTAGAGCTTTTAAATATGAGTGAGGATGCATCACCTGAGTATAATCTACATGAAGCAATTGACCATTTTCGGATTTTGACGATCTAGAAATTAGGAAATTGTAGCTAGTCTATCTAGAGACACCCAAAATTCTAAGTTTGGGGTGATTATCATTCTCCTTGTGCCTTACCTTTAGCTCTTACATGAAATCCCTCACTTGGGACTTGATATATGTTCCTCAACCATTGTGCCAGACACCTTCATGCTAGCTCTCCCGAACCTAATAATGTCCAGGAAGAAGTTCGGTTGTTACCATTGGCACATGCCACACGAGCCACTAGCAGCGCCACTTGCACTCAAGGTGCAACCAACACTCGAGACATCAACACAAACTGGGGATGCTTTCTAGGGTTTTGGTTTGGCAGTCACAAGATGCAGCTGCACACTACGCTCACATTAATAAAGCATGAATAGGAATAAAGTGGTCAAATAAATGAGGAAATAATGGTGAAAACGTTTTCACCCCATAAACACCATGCGGTTACCACCTCCTCCCATTATTTCACCCTTTACTCTCTTTCCTTCATGAGGCCAGGGTACGATTCAATCTCGACTTGTATAAATAGGTCTTACTCTTACCTATTTCCACCGGATAACAAGTCTCGGTCGAGAGAAAATACAACGCCTTTAAAAGGCAACTTTGCAAGCTCTCCAAAAAGCTTTCATCTCTTGCAAGCTTCCTAAGCTTTCACTTTCTCGATACAAGTCGAGACACTACTCTCCCAGAACTATTCTGGTCTCAACACCTTTCTTTTCTTCCTCCCCAAATCAACCCTTCTCCTCCACTTTCAGTGACCGAAGCAAGTCTCGAACTAGCCATTTCTTGGTTTAGGCCGACTTGTGCAGATTGATCTCTCGAATCTATAAAGTGCTCTCGTGGCAGCACATTTGTTTAGGGTTTAAACCAGTTTCTCACTCACCTACTGAATTTACCAAAATCGGCGAAAACGATTTTTACCCATAAACAACAACATACAAACCACCTCGATGGTCAATCAAGGTAATCAGGGTCCTCCAGAGGACCTCCTAAACATCACCTATAGGAAAAGGCTCTAAAAAGGGCTTCAATCGCTGACCGTTAACCTTTAAAGAACTACTACCATCTGGTGTCTCAATCTCAATAGCGTCATGAGGAAAACAGTACGGACCACAAAAGGAACGGTCCACCGAGAGCGCAACTTCCCGGGAATAGATGCAAACGAGTGTCATACATAAGAACTTTTGACCTGGAGAAAATGACTTTCGTGATAATATTCTTATCATGCACAAGTTTCATTTTGTTCTTATACTCCTTAGCATTATCGTATGCATCTCTACGAATCTCGTCCGACTCATTGAGCTGGAGCTTTCTGTGAGCTCCTGCCTTGTCAAGTGAAAAACTTAGCTGCTTAATAGCCCAATAGGCTTTATGCTCTAACTCGACAGGAAGGTGACATGCCTTGCCAAATACTAGACGATAAGGTGACATTCCAATGGGTGTCTTAAACGCAGTACGATAAGCCCATAAGGCATCAGTAAGCCTCAACGACCAGTATTTCCTATTGGGATTAACTGTTTTCTCAGTAAATACGCTTAATTTTCCTATTGGAGACCTCTACCTAACCACTAGTCTGTGGGTGATATGGGGTAGCTACTTTGTGGGTAATACCATATTGTTTCATTAAAAGAGCAAACGGTCTATTACAAAAGTGTGAACCTCCATCACTAATTATAGCTCGCGGCGTACCAAAATGTGTAAGTATGTTCTCTTTCAAAATCGGACTACGACCCTGTGGTCATTTGTTTTACACGGAACCGCCTCAACCCACTTAGACACATAGTCTACAGCGACAAGTATGTAAAGATAACCAAAAGAATTAGGAAATGGACCCATAAAATCAATGCCCCACACATCAAAGACCTCAATCACTAAAATAGGGTTCAAAGGCATCATATTTCTACGGGAAATGGTTCCTAACCTCTGGCAACGCTCACAAGAAACACAATGACTATGGGAGTCTTTAAAAAACGAAGGCCATTAAAAACCACACTGCAATATCTTAGCAGCAGTCTTCTTAATTAGCACTAAAATGACCCCCACATGCATGTTCATGACAAAAGGAGATAATACTAGACCGGTCACTCTCGTGTATACATCTCCTAATAACTGTCCGACAATACTTAAACAAATAAGGATCTTCCCAAAATAAATGCTTAACCTCGGCTAAAAACCTAGAACGATCTTGCTTACCCCAATTTTGAGGCATTCGACCAGAATAAGATAATTCACTATATTCGCATACTAAGGTGATTGGGAAATAGAGAACAATTGTTCATCAGGAAAGCTATCCCTTAGCGGAAGGGAATCATTAGGGGAACTAACAACTAGCCTAGACAAGTGGTCTGCTACTACATTTTATGCACCCTTTTGTCTCTAATATCTGGACAAAATTCTTGTAATAAAAGGATCCATCTAATCAATCTAGGTTTGGTATCCTTCTTAGACAAAAGGTATTTCAAAGCGGATGATCGTTGTAGATTACGATTTTAGAACCTAATAGGTAGGATCTAAACTTATCCAAGGCAAACACGATGGCTAACAGTTCCTTCTCAGTAGTATAGTTCATTTGGGTATCATTCAGAGTTTTGCTTGCATAATAAATCACATAAAGTAATTTGTTTTCTCGCTGACCTAGCACAACGCCTATATCATAATCTGAAGCATCACACATAATTTCAAAGGGTAGGTTACAATTAGGTGCCTGGATTATGGGGCGGTAGTGATTAAATTCTTAAGCTTCTCAAAAGCCTCTAAACAAGCATCATCAAAGACAAACTTAACATCTTTTCCAAGTAAATTGCAAAGAGGTCTAGAAATCAAGCTAAAATCCTTAATGAATCGACGGTAAAACCTCGCATGCCCTAGGAATGACCTAATATCTTTTACGGTTTTTGGGACCTTTAAAGTCTTAATAAGGTCAACTTTGGCTTTATCTACCTCTATACCCTTTGAAGAAACGATGTGCCCTAACACAATTCTGATTTAACCATGAAATGGCATTTTTCCCAATTAAGCACTAAATTCTTTTCCTTACACCTAGTCAACACTAATGTCAAATGATACAAGCACTCATCAAAAGATGAACCAAACACTGAAAAATCATCCATAAAGACCTCTAGAAACCGTTCTACCATATCGGAAAATATGCTCATCATACAACGCTGAAAAGTCACAGGGGCATTACATAGCCCGAAAGGCATGCGTCTATACGCAAAGGTACCAAAGGGACAGTAAAATTGGTTTTCTCTTGGTCTTCTGGGGCAATAACAATCTGATTATAACCGGAGTAGCCATCTAAGAAGCAATAATGACTATGTCCAGCTAATCTTTCTAGCATTTGGTCGATAAAAGGAAGGGGAAAATGATCCTTCCTTGTGACCTTGTTCAATTTCCTATAGTCAATACAGACACACCATCCTGTGGTCACTCGGATTGGGATTAAGTCATTATTATCATTTTGGACTACAGTGATACCTGATTTCTTGGGGACAACCTGAACGGGGCTGACCCACTTATCATTCAAATTGGGTAGATAATACCCGCATATAACAACTTAAGCACCTCTTTTCGAATTACCTCTTTCATGTTAGGTTTCAGTCGACGTTGCATCTCCCTAGAAGGTTTGGAGTCTTCTTCTAAATGAATCTGATGCATACACACAGTAGGACTTATACCCTTAATGTCTGATATAGTCAACCCTAAAGCTTCCTTATTGTCTTGAAGTACTTTCACTAGCCTACTTTCCTGATTACTATACAAATCAGAAGCTACAATCACAGGTAAAGTCTCATATGGGCCTAAAAACACATACTTTAGAGTGTCGGGTAGTGGTTTTAGGTCCAACTTAGGAGGCTCTTCTAAAGAAAGAATTAAGGTAGTCTCGAAACCTGAATTGGTTCGAACCTAGATTTCCATATATCAGTGTCTAACACAGGGGTAGAATCTAATAGAGCATTCACTTGTTCAATAGTGCTATCATCATCAAAATCTAAGCCAAAATGGGATAGACAACTTTCTAATGGGTCTTCAGACAAAATGTTTGGTAATGACTCCTGAACTGAGGCTTCTATTATGTTCACCTCTTCAACACATGTGTCATATAGCTCATAAGATAGCATACTGACATTAAAAATATTCATCTCCATAGTCATATTACCAAAAGATAAATTCATCACACCATTTCGACTGTTAATGATTGCATTAGATGTAGCTAAAAATGGGCGACCTAATATCACAGTATCCGGTTCTCTCGGGTCGTGGGACGGGTTGGGTATCTAGCACAACAAAATCAACTGGATAAATAAACTTATCGACCTCAATGAGAACAACCTCGATAACACCTCGAGGAATTTTAATGGACCTATCAGCTAACAACAATGTCATCTGAGTAGGTTTCATTTCACCAAGTCCTAGCTGTAAGTACACATAGTATTGAAGTAATTTCACACTTTCTCGCTCCTAAGTAAAGTAAAGCTTTTTCTACCCGGTGTTTACCTATTGTACAAGCAATGGTAGGGGAACCTGGGTCTTTGTACTTTGGAGTTGTGGTGTTCTGAATGATTGAACTTACATGACTAGCTAAAAAGGCTTTCTTATGGACGCTAAGTTTCGCTTTCGCGTACACATATCTTTAAGGAACTTGAATAAGCAATAATTTGCCTAATTGCATCTAATAAAGGAAGGTTTATGGTAACTTGCTAAAAACCTCCAATATGTCATTAAAGTTCGATTCCTTCTTTGTTGGTACTAATAGTTGGGGAAACGGGCTCTAGGCACGTAATCGGACCTCTCGGGAACCGAATTGGCATCATCGTAAATTTTATCACCCCCTCGGCCTAGTGGTGGTCCCGAGGGGTGAGATCCCGAGGGTGGACTACGGATGTTCATTATCGGCATGGTTACCCCGATTTTCTACTACTCTACCACTCCTAAGGGTTCTAATAGCATTCAACTGATTCGATGGTTTTACACCTACTTTATGAACTCCTCTAGGATTGGGATTAGTCTGACTAGGGAACCTTCCGTTATCTCTTTCACTTAAGGTCTTAGCTATTTGGCCCACTTGAAGTTCTAACTTAGCAAGGCTCTGAGCATTAGTTTGAAAGTTCTGCTTGGTTTCCTGTTGAAAACTAATTTGGTTATGTGCTAACATATCCTGAGTTTTTGCTAACATCTTAATAGATTCCTCTAAGCTAGTCGTTTTATTTTCTGGGCCTGAAGAATTCTTAGTGTAACCAAAACCTGGGGGAGCATTATAATTACTAAACTGACCTTGACTTTGGCCCTTAGATCACGAAAAGTTCGGATGGTTTCTCCAACCAGGATTATAGGTTTCTAAATATGGGTCAAACTTTTGACGGTTATCAAATCTAGTGTTATTATAGATAGCATTGGCTTGCTCTTCATTATTCTGGCCTTCCCAAAAAGGCTCCAATATACCACTAGTGTGACCCACTTCTAAAGCTTCTAACCTTTTTGTTATTGCAACAGTTTTGGCATCTGACTCAAATCCTCCTTCTACCCTATTAACGTTTCCTCTGCCTAGAAGAATAGTTTTCTGGGGTTCCCTATTATTTTCCCATTGTTGGGTCTTTTGGCAATTTCATGCAAATATGTCATCGCCTCATCAACTGTTTAGTTTTCAAACCCACCGCACACATAAATTCTACTATGGTCGTAGTGGAATAATCTAAACCCTCATAAAGGATCTGAACTAACCTAACCTTTTCTAGACCATGATGAGGACATTGGGCAAATTGATCATTGAACCTTTCCAAATACCTATACAAAGATTCTCCCTCCTGTTGAGAAAACGTGCAGATTTGCGTCCTAATAGACGATGTTTTGTGCCTAGGGAAAAACTTGTTCAAAAAGGCATATGTAAGTTGTTCATATGTTTCAATTGAACCAGAAGCCAAACTATATAGCCACGATTTGGCTTTATCTTTCAAGGAAAAAGGGAATACCTGAGTTTTAAAGCATCGTCATCAAGGTTTCTAATCTTTAGGGTACTACAAATTTCCTCAAAGTCCCTAACATGGAAATAGGGGTTTTCATTTTCTTTTCCTAAGTAGATTGGGAGCAGCTGTAAGGTCCCAGGTTTGAGTTCATAATTTTCTTCCGTTTCAGCTAACCTGATGCATGAGGGACGAGTAGTCCTAGTCGGGTTCAACAAAGCTTTCAAAGTTGCCATTTCGGGCACTATAGGAGTCCTAGGTTTCTCACCAAAAGACGGATGTTCAAAACTAGGTTGTCCGAGAACAGAGGTTTCTAAATTAAGGTAATCAAGATCCTTGTTTCTTAATATAGAACCACTAGGTTTTTCTTTAACAAACCGACCAAATGCGTCTCTTTTTCGTTAAGGCATACACATGAATTCAGCAAAAATCTGTGCACATGCAAATGCTGGGCTAACTAATTTAGGTAAGCTTGGGTTACCACAGCAAAATATACTCAAAGGTACGAGGCTGAGGTTTGTGGACTTTCAGCTGGTAATTCCCATAAGGCCCAAGGCACGGGTTCAGCTTACTAATCCACGAGTTTTCCTAAACTCGATGATCTGACGAGGGATGCAATTGGTGTGTGCAGTTGTGTGTTTTTTTTATAATATATAAAGATAAACAAGCAAGCATCAAAAATAATTACAAGTCCAGAAATAAATAAAAACTACCAAAATAAATATAACCAAAAATAAAAAGCGTCTTGGATTTTCTCAAGACTTTTTATGGCAAGTCCAACTTTTCACCTCGTTTCAAGTAAAACCCGCACAACAAAAGCAAAAATACCCAAAGTAAAATCAAAGAAAATAAAAAAAAAAAAAAAAATCTAAACCCTAAACCTAAAAAGAAAAAAAAAAATAAATCTAAAACCCTAAAAACAAGTCTGCTTGCTGGCGCATAAAAATTGATGTGGTTGTGATAGTGGTAAATAAAGTGATTCGATTCTAACTTGTGAAGGATTTTTTTAGACTTAAATTCAAAACAAAAATAGAAAACTCACTCAAAATTATAGCAAACTCAGACGAAGATGTTATCAATATTAAAAGACACTGAGGCTAAGATTCCACTATTTTCCAAGTTCAAAGCGATTTAACCCAATATTTATATTCATGCAATTTTCTCGCTCAATTTGATTCTAAACTATTGCAACAAGTAGATTCTCAAAATAACAAGTGTAAATCCGAAGCATAGAACATCAAAAATCTAGGTCCAAGTATGCTCTATCAAAAGAAATAACAATTGCTTAACAAAAACCATTCAAACAATTTTCGATCAAGGCAAATAATCATATAATAATTGCAAATAAATAGATAAAATAGAATATACCACTTTTTGTTGAAAACAAACTTTCCTCTATCGCCTCAAAGAATGGGGTTTAGCTCCTCATATTAACCACTTGCTCAAAATACATGTTTGTTGCTCAAAAGTTGATTAAAAAGAATGAAGGTATTAAACAACGTGTTTGTAATGATTATAATTGTTACTGTAACCACCGTTACAAAGAACCCTAACACATAATCATATGAATCGGAATTAATTGTTACGTAGTTGTGACAAATTGATTGAATTTGAAAGAAAAGGCCACGGAATCTGCGACTGTCTCATACTGTTGTTCTGTGTTCTTCTTCTACCTCTCGCCCGTGTTCTCTGCAAATTGATTGTTTTCTCTCTGTATTGCTCTTAAACTTCCCCAAAGTGAACGTAACCCTTCCATGATTCTCAGCAACTCTATATATAGCCAACAGGTCCCAAAAACTCGATCGAATTCCTTGTTTATCTCCCTTTTTCTTCAACAGAAAGTTACGGGATTTCTTTCCCTGCCAAGCCTCTCTACACGTCTATGTACGTTCAAACCTTCCAAAACTCGATATACACGAATCTAGAAGAATATATCTCCTCTTCTTTGCATGTACTTTCCAGAATATAACTAGAAAATCCAATGATATCTTCCCTTCCTGTTTTGATTGATTCAAGATTTGCTCCTATTTCTTCGAACTGAGAAACATACCAACTCATTTGGTGGTGACAGGACCATATCAATCCAAAGCCACATCAAACTCCGACATAATATCACCCATTGGCCGATAAAGAAAACCTCAATAGTCCTGTGAAACTCCCCGTGAAACTCCACACCTCTGATTTCTTCTTCCGGCTTATCCAGCCCAACTCATTCGATCCAATCAAACGTACCAACTCTGTTATACTATAGGAAGTCCAGCCCACCAAAAATAAGCCATTGAATCTCGTCAAAACTCGCCGAGAAATCCAACACAAATTCTGCTTCGTTGCTGCCATTTTTCCCGCCAGAAAAAGATTTGAATTTTGGGGAAGAAGCTGGTCGCCCCCTATCCTCGGCTGGAGTGTAAATAGCAGCTGTCTAGGGGGTGCCCCTTAGTAATTTGGGTACCCCTTATCCAAAATGAGAGTCCGAATAGTAGGTGTCCTCCGGGTGCAACTTTTCGAGCCGATTTCTTCAAAAACGTTTATTGCCTAAAAATACCTACAAACACATAAAACACCATAATAAGAACAAAAATGGGTGCTAATAATATAAAAAATCGAGATAAAAATAGACACATAAATGCTTCTATCAGCCCTTCCAATAGAATCATCAGCCCTATAATAGGTTACTTTTGTTTTTTTCCTACCATTTAATTAACATTCCTAGGGCTTAGACACCCACAATAGCCAAAAGATTGCAAAATCAAATATATACAACATAATATATTTGTTTCAAGTTGGACAAAACGTCCTAAACAAAATTTAGGTAACCTAAATACTCTTCATGTGCCTAGAACATCGAACCCATGTTCTTTTGCCACAGTTAAAGTCGAAGGAAACTCGGACACTGAAGAAGAACAAGTGGCTAGAACTAAGAAGCCAGACTTGCCGTGACGAAATGGAACAACCCCCTGAAACTCAGGGTGAACAATGAGCTCTGGCTTAGGACCACTTAATTACTATTATATTGAATAAGACACTCTGAATATTTATTGTCAATATTGTTTTCTGTTTTCTAGGTTTACTTTTTCAGTATCATGCTTATCGCCCTATAGATCCACTTATATCATGCATACTGTCACATGCCCATTTAATCGCCTAAAATTTTCATGGGACATGACTGGCAATAATTGTGGTTTAGTGAATCAACTTCACCCACAATTACTCTTCCTTGCATACTTGCATCAAATTACGCATTTGCCTTCACCCTAAAGGCTTTGTGCAACGGAAGTCTTCATCTACTTTCACTCTAACTCTTCATGCCCCCATAAGCATAAGAGGTTTGCCATGCATAAATGTAATCAAACAACTTCATAAGATCAGCAACACAAAGATATAACACAATAAACCCATTTTATTGCATTAAGGAAGATTACAAACAACAGTCCAACTCATGGACCAAAATAGGCCATTCACCCTCTTGGTGAATGCCTAAAACATTCTCTACATTAGCGGTTCTTCTCTCAAACGAACAACACCAACATTATTGATTCCTAGAATATTTATAATAACTAGGATCAGGCCAAAACTTCAGTGCAACCGCTTGAACAAGCCTTAGACAGCCAAGTGTCCAAGTAGTTTTTCCATAACCACCAACTTCAATCGCCACCTTTTGTGTTTCCGCGCCAATTGGTGCCACACTGTTCTTGGTGGTGATGAACACTCTAATATGGATATAAACACACTTTATAATCGTTCTCCCTTGTCTCACACATTTGGCATGCTTGTATAGTCAATAACCAACTCCTAACCGTCACTTGAGACGTATTGCGCCACTGTAGCGCTTTCGAATTTTAGCCTTGATCTAATGCTCATCCATCTTAGACCTGCAAACTTCTTGCTCCAAGTTAATGCACTTACAATCCTTGTGCTTCAATCATCAAGGCCAACTTATTAAGCTCATTCTAATTGCTCATGCATTGTATGCTTCACTTAGCCAATTTTCTTGACAATAACAATGCCACTCTTGTATTGCTAGCTTTTTGCACTGTTCAAGCTTTGGCCACTTTGAACTAATGCCATAAACCAACTCTTGGCCTATTCTAACTTCTTGCATCATTCTTGAGTTTGGGGAAACTCAATTCCATGGATATGCCTTAATTCCAACATTGGATGTTGCATCTGACAACTTTGACCATGTCTTTCTAATCCTCATTGAAGCCTCATTGTGTCGGCCAATAAGCTTCATTACTTATCCAATGTCTTTTTCAGTGTAGCGCTAACTCGGGTGCTTCACCGTCCCCGCAGTGGTTATGTCATTCTTAGCACTTGACAGTCTACGTAGTGTCGCGCCATCCTGGCTGCACACTGATTTGGCCAGCAACACTATAACGCACAATCATTGTGCGCCACTTTCCTAGCACGTAATAGACCTCCCCCACCTAATCTTTTCAACGCCTCGTTGAACGCAACAAAATATACTCGTTATACTTGCTCTCTTGCCTTGTATACTTCGAGCCTATCTAAGAAATCAACAAACTTGTTTGGCCTTTTTCCTTGCCAAAACTTTTCTGCCTAGTACCATATGACATCACTTAGATTACTGCCTTGTCATTTATCCTAACTTGTATTTTTGTTGTCACGTTGGCCTAAGTTCCAACTTAAATTATAATTGCATATCAACATCCAAATGCAACATGAAAATTCCTCTAGCCGATTCCATGAATTAGGCTTGAATTTCACTTGAATCATTTGTGCCTAAGTGTACACAAGTAAGTATTCTCCCTAACGGATCACCAATGGGCATCACCATAGCCTTTTGCCTTCACTTTCCGAATTTTTAGTTGCACCACGCAACATAACATGTGACGGACCGGAAAATTACGCACGACGCGCAGGCCATAACTCCCCCGATGCGTCATGATGAAGCTCCGATCCGGGCCTCATCAAGTTTGGCCACAATCATCTCCTGCGTCGATCTACTGAGATGAGATGATATGGGAGGCCAAGATGTCGCAATCATCTCCCAATTAGATGATATGAGTGACAACGTGCCGACCGACAATGCTGCAACTCATTGCGGCTGCCTACGTCCCTTCCTTACTCTAAAGGATCAAGCAAGATCGTATTTGATGTAGTTTTTACAAAGGGTAAGTAGATTATCGTTCGCTCGGACTTTTTTAAAGATTTTGATTTTAGACTTAATGAAAGAAATACTAAAACTAGCAAATAAAACAAAGGATGATAATAATATTGAGAGATTACCGAATCGGATTTCACCGAACTCTTTTTCTATGGTTCAATTATTAATTCTTTGACAATTATAGCTCCAAAAATAATAGTTATTGACTTAAATCTTTGCCAAGGTAGATTTTATAGAACATTAATTGTAAATGGTAAGCATGGATTATCAAAACACCTAAGCTAAGCATAACCCATCAAACTAAATCACAACTAATTAATTTAAAATCATAATTCAAATTATATTAATGCAAAAGTCATAAAAAGAATTTAATAAAATTACCATAGTGTTGAGAATTGGCTTCCTCCGTCATCCCAGCGATGGGGTTTAGCTCCTCATATCAAAAACACGCACAAAATAATAATCCATAGCTCAAAAAGGTGTTTTATTGAAGAAATTGTATAAAACAGAGATTTGTAACGCTGTAATGGTGTTACGTACGTCATCTGTTACAAGTTTCTAAGATCGTTGAAAAACGGTAGTTCTCTCGTTGTAGAATAAAGACCTCAAGCCCAGTCTGTTCTTCGTGTTCTTCAACGACACTTCTGAAGTGTCGTCTGCAACCTCTTCTTCCTCTTCACCGCTGTGCCGCAACTCCTCCCCGCAGCCGTGATTTCACCGCTCTCGCCACACCCCAAACTCCCCGACTATCTACTCTTAACCTCACAACACCTATATATACCCAACAGGTCGATTAAAACTCGCGGGAATCTTTCTTTTATTTCTTTCTTCTACTTCACGGCCAAGTCACGAGAATATCTCCTTCAAATCTTCTTCCGCGTCTCTGGGATGTTTGTAAGCTCTTAATAGGTAGATAACAATTTGACAGAGAAGATATCTTTCTTCTTTCAACACTGTAATTGCCAAATAAAGCAATTCAAATCCGATATATCTCACAACCCCGTTTCGGGAATCTTCCCATATCTCCTTTATTTTCGATTCTAATCCATGTACTTGCCTCCCATCAAACCAAGCCCAAACCAACTTGGTCCAACAAAAATCCACGAGAAATTCACATCCAAATCCAAGTCACGGAGTTCGTTGTTGATAAAAATTTTCCCGCCAAAACTTGGTTCAAATGGGGAAGAACATGGATGCCCCTTATCCGTTCATGGGGTGTGAATAGCAAGTGGTCACCCTTTAGTAATTGAGGTGCCCCTTATCCAAATGAGGGTTCCGAATAGTAATTTTCTCCACGAGCGAAAATACCACTTTTCGAGCCAAATTTGCCGCAAAAGCTTATTTCTCCAAAAACACCTACAAAGACATAAAATAACCAAATAAGCACAAAATCGAACACTAACAATATACATAATTGAGATTATATTAGACACATAAATGCGTCTATCAAATACCCCCAAACTTATTATTTGCTAGTCCCGAGCAAAAATAAAATCCTAACTCACTGTCGCAGTATCGTCGATTGCATTTAGCGCATGCAATAAGCCTTTAAACCCCTAGGTGGCCCTAGTGGGCCGAGTTTTAGTCTCGGGAGGGTTTACCGAGGTGTACCCACAAAACCTTTATACCAGGACCTTAGCTATCTACGCGTAACCTTGGAAGGCACTAAAGAATCTCCTTGGTTGGCATACTTATTGAATACAGTGAGGAAGTACCATGCGAAATTCCAATTGTTGTACATGAGTTTGCACTCAAGCATACTAAAATTCATATATAAGTCACAGAGCTCTACTCAGATAGTTTCTGGACATCATAACCGGAGTCGACCAATCACATGGATAGAGTAAGAAATGGATATAGAAAAACGTAGATGGTTTTGATGTTGTCTATGTGAACGGTGTTTCTCATATCTGTCTGAAGGCCACTGCCAAAACGAACCTATCCTAATGGACTAAGATACTGGTCTGGACTAATATCAACACACTGGCATATACAAGGGAACCAATGGTCGATAATCCTAACTCTAGGTCAACACAACCGGCATATACAAGGATTCCAAAGTGGTCGACTTTATTGAATTATTCCTTGGTCGATGGTCCGGTCTCAATTTTTTTTTTTTTTTAGTATCTCAATCACTCTATTTCACCCTAGCAAAGGGTAACAACTTGAATCGTGAGCCCCACCTAATCACTTAGAGAAACATATTTTAAAGAAAACAAAATAAAAATAGAAGTGAAAAGGGTTCAACGAGATATGGCGAAACTACCATGTTTTTTTTTTTTTTTTTAATTCTAACACCCGAGCTCGTGCTTTTATGAATAGACTCTTTAGATGTTTCCATCTAATCGATTGGCTCAACTACAACCAAAATGCTTCCATCCACTTAGATTGGTTAGTTCCGTCCTTAATAAGCATAAATTTCTAGGCTCGAGTTTAACAATGCAACTAAAAAGTTTCTCCCACACCCAAATCGAAATCTAACATTTTCCTCAATGTTCTAAACATAAAATTAAAAGCATGAACAAGGAGAAACTGTTACCATTTGAAGCAAAAGAGTTAAGGAAAGATATTACCGTGTTGCATGAGCATGGGTAACCTCCCAAGAAGTGCTAAATTTAAAGTCTTCAAATGACGTCAAATACCACAAAATGGTTAATTAACTTTCATATCATATATCAATAGTCGAAACAATCAGGTCAACAAAGTCAAATAAAATTGCCACAATTATTAGACAACTGCACCAAATCAGAAAATGAATAGACAAAGCACATCCTCATCCAAGTTTTCCCGCAAGACAACCTGGTTTTTGTGGTGCCCACTTGGGCTTCATATGAGTGTCTTGACAAACAGATTTTTCGAACTATGGGTTTCTAGTGGTTGGATTTCCTCTTGGACAGTATCAGGAGGATCAGGTTGAGGAGTCGGAAGAGACTCAGGTAATACCTCATGTATACTAGGCTCGATTCCCAAGTTAGGGACTTCTACTAGGGATATTTGACCATCACTACCCCCAAACTTAGGGTAATCAGTATTTTCAGAAAGACCTCTAACTATTGCTTGAATTTCCGGATCCTCGGAGTCTTTAAAATACTCAAGAGCTTCTTCTAGAGCACTACCCCCAAACTTAGGGTCAACATTACTCTCCGTAAGGCCTTAGCACTATGGCTTGAATTTCTGTGGTCTCCAGAGTCTTTAAAGTACTCGAGAGCTTCTTCTAGTTCAAAAGTTTGGTCACCTAACCGACGTAAGAGAATTGTCTCATCAAATTCATCTAAGGAATCACCAAATAAAGTGTCATCCCAATTATCCTCGAATTAGATCCTGAACTAAAGTGCTAATCATATTCACTTCCTCCAAGCCATCAGAAGGTTGTCTATTAACATTAAATACATTTAGTTCAGTGGTCATATTACCAAAGGATATGTTCATAAGTCCGGTCCTACAGTTGATGATAGCATTAGATGTGGCTAAAAATGGGCGACCTAAAATCACCGGTATTTGAGCACTAGGTTCCCGGGCAAAGTTGAGTGTCTAAAACAACAAAATCCACTGTATAAATAAATTTATCAACCTCAATCAGTACATCCTCTATGACACCACGAGGCACTTTGACAGACCTATCAGCTAACTGTAGGTCATTTTAGTCGGTTTCAACTCACCAAGACCTAGTCATGTACACATGGTACGGAGTAGGTTAACACTTGCTCCTAAGTCAAGTAATGCTTTATCAACCATGTGATTACCAATCGTACAAGATATGGTGGAGCATCCAGGGTCTTTATACTTAGGGGATGTTTGGTTCAAAAGGATTGAACTTACCTGACCAACTAAAAAGGCTTTCTTATGGACATTAAGCTTACGCTTTCGAGTACATCCTTAAGAAACTTGGCATAAGCAGGCATTTGCCTAATTGCTTCTAATAAAGGAATATTTATGTTTACCTGCTTAAAAATCTCCATTATTTCGTTGAAAGTCGACTCTCTCTTAGTTGGAACTAACAGCTGTGGATATGGGGCTCTGGGCACAAAATGAGATCTATCGGGAACCACATGGGCATCACTAGAAATTTTATCACTCTCTTCACTAATGGTTCCTTCTCGGGGCTCATCTTGGGAACTAGAAGGTGGATCTACAAGATGTCCACTATTAGGCATGGCTACCTTATTGTCTACCGCTTTACCACTCCTAAGGGTTGTTACAGAAGTTCACATGATTGAACTCTTTCTCTCTAGAGGATACTTCATGAATTGCTCTAGTGTTGGGTAGTGGTTGACTGGGTAACTTTCCTTTCTCTTTTCGCTCAAAAACTCTGCAATTATACTAACCTGATTTTTTAGTTCTGAAATAGCCTAAGAGTTTTCCTGTAAACCTTTCTCAACCGTTTGCTTAAAATCTGTAGTGTTATGAGATAAGATGGTCAGAGACTCTTCTAAGCTCATGATTTTTTTTATCCGACAGGTTCTGATACTGATATGGCCCTAAATGGTTCTTAATATACCCAAAACCTGAGGAAGCCTGAGAATTACTAGACTGGCCTTGACTCTGGCCCTTAGACCAAGAGAAATTCGGGTGGTTTCTCCAACCAGGGTTATAGGTATCGATATGGATCAAATCTCTGACGGTTTTCAAACCTAGAGTTGTTATAAAGAGCATGGGCTTGCTCTTCGTATCTAGCATGGTGTGACCCTTGATTCATTTCTAAGGCTTCTAGACGCCCTAAGAATATCTCGACCCATAATCAACTCTATCGATCCTATGGATAGGATTTCTAGGTATTTCGGTTCTCTCATTGAAGCCCATTGCCTAGTTTTCTCGGCTAACTCGATGAATTAAATCCGAAATATTCATCTGGGTCGTGATGGGTAAATTCTCCACCACTAATTGTTTCTACCTGCATACGGGTTTCACTATCAAGGCCCTCATATAAAATTTGAGGCCATGTGGGCTTTTTCAAAGCCGTGATGTGGACACTGGTATAACAATTCACTAAACCTTTCTATATAATCATGAAGTTTTTCACCTAATTTCTGCTTAAAGGTTTGAATAGACTGCCGAACAGTAGCAGTCTTATGGTGTGGGTAGAATTTCTTAACAAATGCCTCTACAAGACCATCCCAGGTGGTAATTATTTTAGAAGGAATAAAATGATACCACTCTTTGGCTTTATCATAGAGAGAGAAGTGAAACAAACGTAACCTAAGCACATCTCTGGAGACATTCGGATAGTTAAATCATTTCAAAGTCTCTATGTGGGTATACGGTTCTCATTCTCTAACCCCATAAACTTGCGAAGCAAGCCAATAGTCTCGGTGTCTAATATCAAATTGGACCGTAGGTCAAAGGTGGAACTACACCTGGTCACGCACTACCCTAGACGGGTTCAAACGATCCCTAAGGGTTTTTATCGGACCTCGTCATCCTTTTCCTCAACCATTTTGGCAAAATAGAAGTATTAAGGATATTTTCTCACAGTGAGAAGAACGTCCAAAAATATGACTTTCTAGATTAAGGTAATCAACATTCTTGTTTCCTAAAATATCACTTCTATGTTTTTCATGCATAAACCGTCCTAGAGCGTCTCTTTTACGTTCTGGCATACAAGAATTCAACAAAATGTGCACATGCAAATGCTGGGCTAACTAAAGTTAGGTAAGCTTGGGTTACCTACAGCGAAATATACCCAAAGGTACGAGGTCTGAGGTTTGTGGACTTTCACCGGGTAACTCCCATAAGCCCCAAGGCACGGTTCGGCCTTACTAATCCACGAGTTTTCCTAAAATCGGTAGTCTGACGATGCAATTGGTGTGTGCATGTGTTAATTTTTTTTTTTTATTAATAAACTACTACAAAAAATAAAATAAACAAACAATATATACAAGTCCAAAAATAAGTAAAATAAAAACTAACAAAAATAAAAGCTTCGGCTTTCTCCTTTTATGGCAAGTCCAACTTTTCACCTTCGTTTCAAGCAAAACCTGCACAACAAAAGCAAAAATACACAAAGTAAAATCAAAGAAAATAAAAATAAAAATATATATACAAAACCTAAAAAAAAAATGCTAAACCTAAACCTAAACCTAAATACAAGTCCGCGTCGGCGGCGCCAAAGACTGATGTAGTTTTTACAGTGGTAAGTAGAGTATCGTTCGCTCGGACTTTTTTTTTAAAGATTTTGATTTTAGACTTAATGAAAGAAATACTAAAACTAGCAAATAAAACAAAGGATGATAATAATATTGAGAGATTACTGGGAATCAGGATTTCACCGAACTCTTTTCTATGGTTCAATTATTAATTCTTTGACAATTATAGCTCCAAAAAATAATAGTTATTGACTCTAAATCTTTGCAAGGTAGATTTTATAAAACATTAATTGTAAATGGTAAGCATGGATTATCAAAACACCTAAGCTAAGCATAACCCATCAAACTAAATCACAACTAATTAATTTAAAATCATAATTCAAATTATATTAATGCAAAAGTCGTAAAAAGAATTTAATAAAATTACCATAGTGTTGAGAATTGTCTTCCTCCGTCATCCCAGCGATGGGGTTTAGCTCCTCATATCAAAAACACACAAGATAATAATCCATGTTTCAAAAAGGTGTTTTATTGAAGAAATTGTATAAAAGCAGATTTGTAACGCCGTAATGGTGTTACGTACGTCATCATTACAAGTTTCTAAGACTCGTTGAAAAACGGTAGTTCTCTCGCTGTTATAGAATAAAAGACTGCCTCGCGCGAGTCTGTTCTTCGTGTTCTTTGAACGACACTTCAAGTGTCGTCGCAACCTCTTCTTCCTCTTCACCTCGTTGTTGCCGCAACTCCTCCGGCAAAGATGATTCTCGCTCGCTTCACCCCAAACTCCCCGACCACCTTCTCTTAACCTCACAAGACCTATATATACCCAACAAAATCGATTAAAACTGCGGGAATCTTTTCTTTTATTTCTTTCTTCTACTTCACGGCCAAGTCACGAGACTATCTCCTTCAAATCTTCTTCCGTCTCTCGGATGTTTGTAAGCTCTAATAGGTAGATAAATAACTGACAGAAGATATCTTTTCTTCTTTCACCACCGTAATTGCCAAATAAAGCAATTAGGTCCCGATATATCTCACAACCCCTGTTTCGGGAAATCTTCCCATATCTCCTTTATTTTCGATTCTAATCCATGTACCTTGCCTCGTCTCATCAAACCAAGCCCAAACCAACTTTGTCCAACAAAAATCCACGAAATTCACGTCCAAATCCAAGTCACGGGAGTTCGCTGTTGATAAAAATTTTCCCACCAAAACTTGGTTCAAATAGGGAAGAACATGAATGCCCCTTATCCGTTCATGGGGTGTGAATAGCAAGTGGTCACCCCTTAGTAATTAAGGTGCCCCTTATCCAAATAAGGGGTCCAAATAGTAATTTTCTCCACGAGCGCAAATACCACTTTTCGAGCCAAATTTGCCGCAAAAGCTTATTTCTCCAAAAACACCTACAAAGACATAAAATAACCAAATAAGCACAAAATCGAACACTAACAATATACATAATTGAGATTATATTAGACACATAAATGCTGCCTATCATAGTTTATCCACAAAGGGACAAACTTAAACCAAATCGTTTGCAAGGTCATGGGCCTAGAAAATGGTAATGGCCTAGTCCGTATAGGCCATTCCGTCATAATGCACAATGATTATGCATTATCGGGTCGCGATATGGCATGGTGATGCATAAGCATCAAATGCCCTTTTTTGCAAAGGCTACTGCAACTATAAATGAGCCTTAGGAATCATTTATACTCTACGGCTAAGTTATGAAGCTTACTTGGTACATGGTCCGCATATGCACCTTCAACCAACTACCCTCCCTATATATGTCTTAATGGAATTTCTACAAGTATGGAAAGGGAGCATATTAACATGCTTGCTTCACTATTCATGGATGTTGCCATGAGTTTCTGAATGACCGGCAATGATTACCGAGTTTCCATTCGTTGCACAATGATTGTGCACCACTCGTTTCGCCTGTTGTACAATGATTGTGCACCACTTGTTCCTCGCTCTGCTGCGCAATGATTGCACACAATGATTGCGTACAATGATTGCACACAATGATTGCAGACAATGATTGCACACAATGATTACGCATAATGATTGCGCACACTCGCTTCTGCCGATAGCACAATGATTGTACAACACCGTTCTCGCTATCGCACAATGATTACGCGACAATCTCTTTAGCGTATTGCACAATGATTGTGCAATATTCTGTCAGCCAGCCCTCTCTAGCCTGATGCACAATGATTGTGCGATATTGGCTCCACGCCAATAGCTTTCATAACGCGCAATGATTACGCTACAATCTCAAGGCCACTTACCAAACTGGCCTAATGCATCATGATGATGCAACATTGGCCCTTGGCCAAATGCCAAACATAATGCGCCATTTTGGCACAATATTGGCCTTAAGCCAATCTGCCTCTTACCAAGCAATGGAAGTTTTGGATGAAGCTTCATCTCAGGCCATGGCGCATCTTTTAGCATGCGCCATGCTAAAATCAAGGTGTTACGTAACGGACTTATACAAGACTTGGCCTCATTCTTCAATCATATGCGCCTACGCCAAATCATGACATGCCTTGAGGTATGAACTCTATGACTTAATACCACTCTTGGTATGCGCCAAAACCTATATCCTTTGCTGCACTTTTCAAACATCATCCCTTTTACTATATTTGGCCTCCAAATCATATTGCAAACTTCACCTTCTTGGACTTGCACCATTTTTATGCCAAAGAACCAGAGCACCTTGTCAGTTTTGCTTGCGTTGTTGCTATACCTTTGGTTGAAATGCATGACTTTGGTATAGTCATGACTAAGGATTACCCTAGGACATCCCACCGTCACTTTGGACAAGGCATCATCTTCACGCGCCTTTGAAACTAGCAATTTAAGCCTCACTTGCTTTCAAACTATTACGCTTTAATGTGGGAAAAAGAGCATCATGTTCTTCCTAACTATGAGTTACTCTTAACTCATATAC
>JAJJWW010002528.1:0-30284 GCA_023531295.1 Papaver armeniacum | reverse complement strand
AAAGTAAATCCATTTATTCAATACTAAAGCAAAAAGATTTCGAGTCACTAATCAAATAACTAAAACAAAAAGATATTGTAGTATTAATATTTTGATATAGAATGTCAGAATTGCTATTGCCACTCCATGACTATACATTCATAGCCCGATCTTTCGGTTTCTTATGTAGTGTTCTGTCACTCCATGACTATACATTCATAGCCCGATCTTTCGGTTTCTTATGTAGTGTTCTGTACTTTAGTTAAGTCGCGACAAAATTTCATGCTCCCAATGGACTCACCAGTTCCTGCAAGTAGACATAAAAGGAAGCTTCATTAGAGTTTGGTTAAGATAAACTGCATTCTCTTAACATTAAACTGATGCTTATTCAAAGTTTAACTGCATTCTCTTAACATTTTCTTAACAAGCCAATCACTAATCTCTATATGCCTTGCCAGTTTCAAAACCAAACCAGTTACAGATCACTAACCAAGATTGCCAAAATAAAAAAAAGATAGGGGTATAAAAATGTCATCAAAATGCATTTACTGAACTCTGTTTGGTTACAGTTGGTTCAATCCAAAGGTTACCTGTTCGATGCAAATGATTTTAGTCTCTTCATCAGAATTACATTGGCTATGCTCGCCTTCTTGGCACCACTCTTGGCCTCTTGGCACCATAAACATTAAGCAAACACTCCAAATGGGGTTCATCAACAAGAACATTCTGAAAGCTGCCGGGACTAGGCTTCTCAAGATTGTCTACCTTTATCGTTAACCCCTTTGGTGAAGGAATAACAACCCACCGATCGTAGCTTTTCAAATCTTTGGAGTAAAAAACCTGGCTTGCCTCTTCAACTAGAATTGCTGGTTCGTCATATATTTTACTAGAACTTCTCATACTGTTCAACTTTACCAAAACCAGATTGGAATCTGGACAAAATTTGATTCCACTGCCTACCTTCACCCAGTCACAGTAGAACACAGTCTCATAAAATGTGGTATAATCCAATTCTAGGATTTGGTTGATCACTCCATACCACTTTGATAAGTGAGTTTCAGGAGATGTATCACCTTTGTTCCTCCTAAACGTGGTGTATGCCTCTACGCAGACACCACTATCTTGGGTATCATGGTCTTCTTCATAAGATCTAGGAGAAAACACAAAACCATTTACGCGATATTTTATATACTCTGTCGCTCCAACAGGACCTTGTGCCAATCTCCACAAAACCGAATCTGTTTTTTTCTCTTTCACTAGCTATACAAAATGAAATAACAACAGTCAACCAAACATTAAATTAAAACTAAGGTTTCCATTGGAGAGAAAATAATTTCACACTTAGCATTTCAATTTTCCATATAAGGTTTCCTTATCAGTATAATCTAAACGAGATACACAGACGCCATACCTTTTCAACCAACCATGGAATGAACTTTGTTTGTGTTTCTACCTCATCAACCGTGACCTCCTTACCAGTAGAATCTAAGATGGGTAAGAGGGTGTCACAGAACTCCCTACAAAATAACATAAACCATATCAATATTCAAACAACATTTTTTTTACCTCTCATTAGTGAATTTCAAGAAAAATATACTATGCAGCAAAAACATACCTATAATAGGCGTCAAGACCCGGAGGATTTAATCGAAAGAGTACCCACCTACGTATTTGTACAAATTGTACGTTGGTTAGGTCACTTTCTTATCTTTAAGCATAGAACCCACATCACTGAACTCGAATCTGGTCTTAAAAAGGCTTCCCAAGTAGCTTTGTGATTTCCAGATGTTTGCATTTGGCATGCACTCCATCGCACCCATACAGACTCCGTAAAAGACGGGATACTGAAATAGACCCTTCAATGAATCTTTTGTTATTTGGTATGTTTTTGCAGTCCTTCATTGCCCTGTTTCAGTTGCACATGTATATATCAGCAAAATAAAAGATTAGGTATATACCTAACATAACCAACACCACATAACTACATGAACAATTCACCTTTCAAAAGGATACATCCACCGAAACCTGACGGGTCCACAAATTAAAGCCTCATCTGCCAAATGAACCATATTGTGGACGCTGATATCAAAAAAGGAAGCTGGAAAGTACTTCTCAAGCATACACATTGCTTCCGCAACCATGAATCGAGCCTTTTCGAGATCACTTTTACACAAGACTTTAGAACACAAAATTCTGAAATACAAGCTGATTTGGTGAAGTGCTGTTCGCAACTCTTTGTGACGTGGAAAAGCATGTTGAAGTAGAACTGGCAACAAATACATCATAATGACGTGATAATCGTGTGATTTCAAGCTACTGATACTCA
Source organism: Papaver armeniacum (assembly GCA_023531295.1). NCBI lineage: Eukaryota > Viridiplantae > Streptophyta > Magnoliopsida > Ranunculales > Papaveraceae > Papaver > Papaver armeniacum. The sequence goes on along the minus strand of JAJJWW010002528.1, from coordinate 27,979 downwards.
GCGTTTTCATATTAACATTATTGCTAATCTTCGACGAGAAACCAGTAGGAAGTTTTAGGTCTTTTAGAATCTTGCAGAAATCAGACTTTTCTTCTTTGCTCAGAACAAACACCGGTGTTGGTTTTACATCAGCTCCAGTAATACGATTTTTTGTAGTCCACTGTCCACAATGAAGACCTAGCTTCTTTAACTCTTCCCTTGCATTCCATGAACTCATAGACTTATTATTATGATCGAAGATTGTCTCCATTATGTGTTCCATAACATTTTTTTCGGTGTGCATTACATCAACACAATGTCGTAAATAGACCATACGGTAGACTTCAAGATCCCACCAAATACACTTCTTGTAGAATGCACCAGTGATTTGATTATCTTCTTCAAGAACGTTGTCATTATCAGGATCGTATCTCTTTCTCTTTACTGATTTTCTCTTTACTAACTTACCAGGTGTGTAATCCACAAGAGCTAATTTTTCTAGTGACTCTTCTCCAGTCGATCGCTTCGAGCAAAGTTAAACTCATTTGTACTCAGACCCAAGTGCCCACCCTTTTTTCTAAATGGATGGCCAGTCTTAAGGAATATCCTATAATTAGGATAGACCTCCTTATTACCATAAGGCAAATGAACACTTCTTGTCTTGTCGGCACAACAAACACAAGCAAAATAACCATGAGTAGTACATCCGGACAAAACACCTTGTGCAGGCAAGTCATGAATCCCCCACATTAGGCAAGCTCTAAGTAGAAAGTATTCCTTTCTATGGGCATCATAAACTTTCATTCCATTCTCCCAAAAGTCTTTCAGTTCATCTACTAGTGGTGGTAGAAACACATCTATGTCTTGTCCAGGCGACTTTCTCCCTGGGATCAACAACGACATTATTTGAAACTCAGATTTCATGCACAATGAAGGTGGAAGATTATACATCACCAAGATCACAGGCCAACAACTCCAGCCTTAAATTCTGCGTACCATACGGATCAACCTACTCTGCCACCTAAACCACATTTCTTTCCCTCCTTTTGCGAACTGAAATTTACTAAAGCCCACTCGATGTGAATCTACCGGATGACGATGTACTCACTAGAAACTTCAGCTTGATCATGCCATGTCATTTCTTCAGGAGACTGTTGTACTATAATATCTCTTAAGTCTTTCCCCAACGGGAAAGTGTCTCAAAGACCAAAGAAGGTTCCTTTGTCTCCTTTTCTGCCCAAATTTCCCTTGTTTGACCTTGAATCTGGTTCTTACATTGTGTACAATTGTTGCATCTTCATGCTCCTTATAGTACAAATACAATGATTTGGGCACGCATGAATAGCCCTACATTTCATACCCAGACCTAACATAATTGACTTCATCTCCGTATATCTATCAAGTGCGTGTTTTTTCAGCCACCCCTTTATCATTTCCAACAATTTGGTCACACAATTATTGACATTCCAAACTGTTTCATTATATTCATATGCTCCACGATCGCCGAGTAGTACTGGACTCGCTTCTCTCACAAGTAGGGATACAATTTCTGTTCAGCCAATTTTGTACTTTTCGTGTCGTTTTTGCGCATCTGGTTCAAACTCAAATGGTTCCTCATTATCATCTCAGGTCCTGCTCTCATCATCATTCCTTCCATGAACTTCAAATGCAAAGATCAATAAAAGGAGTCAACTGAAACACATCTTCTCTAACTCTGCTCATTAGACACACTCTCATCGATTACTCATTGCACTATTAACCTAAGCAGTCGCTTCTCACCATGAAGGACCCATGTGATATACTTCTTGTCGATACCATACCGATACAAATGATTTTCCACTTCCTTAATATTGAGACGATCCTCATTTAGACATTTAACATGGGCAAGGACAAACGGTTTTCCAAAGACTATATGTAGATGCATATTGAATGAATTTTACCCCATCTCAGATACTTTACCAAGCCTATCATTCTCAAACATCCAAGACTTGTCCACTTCTCCCGGCATTCTTCAAAGTTAAATTCACCAAATCTAATGCACTTTTAAGTTTATCCGCGGCTCTCAATGTCCACGCATCCGTAAGAAAAAATGTTGTACTTTAATGTAGTCACCTTGCTGTCTTGATTAATAGAATCGGTGATAACTTGATGAAAATTTGATTAGAGGCCATGGAAGAGTGCATGCGCACCAAAGGGCAATGACCTGGGTCAACAGAGAAGCATGAAGATATGACGGATTAGCTTCGCACCAATTACTTACGAAGATAGTATATACCAAGGCATTCCATAAAGACGTAATACTTTTTGGAAGAAACCGATGGGATTATAGAGAGTGCACAAACGATGTTTGCTTTCACATCGATTGGTGGAACTCGTTGATTAAAAGATAATGATGGAAAATCACCTTATGTTTTCGTAATCAATTGCCGTGAGTCATTATAGGACTATAATACTCCTACCAAACGGTGGCAATAATTTGATATTTGGGAAGCAACTGCTTAGGACAAGGACCTTATAGGTAATCATCAAATGGTTTTCATGCATGATACCGCAAATGAATGCACTAAAATTCAAGGGAAATATTGGTGCGGCCGCTAATCCTCTTACACAGGGTTCCGAATAGCAAGAGACGGCCAAGAAGAATTCAACATAATTCCAATTGAGGATCATTGCAAAGATAAAAATGACAAAGATAATCGGCCAACCGTATCGTAGGTGGCTTCTTTAATTGCAAACAAAATATGTTTGTATTGTGGAGTCATCTTATGTTACGCACAAAGAAACGGTAAAAAGCAAGAAAAAACTTCAAATCCCACAAGAAAAGGTTAGTGAAGATACCTCCCATTTTTTAAGGAAACTTTGGACGAAGGGGGAACCTAACAAAAGATTCTCAAACTAAAACCGCCTTCGAATTTACTTTAGGTAAGTTCCCGTAAGCTACAATTCGATATTTACTTTCACATGTGACCCTATGTGGCCCTAACTAAACCGCTTTGAATTTGATGTCGTGAGTCGACACAAACAGGAGGACCTAATGATACCTGCCTCAAGGTTTTGAAGATTAAATTAAATAAACTAATTATCATGCTAATTGTTTCTTCAATTTACACTATAACAAATTTCAAGCAAGGTTTTTCTCATGCGCATATTTTGTTGCTCCGCTCGTTACATCACAAATATAAACAAAAGTCGTCTTCACACAAAGATAAACCGCACCGTAAGGAATACCAAAAAAGACATGACCAAAGGGTATGAGGTTGTAGTTCAAATTTATGGGTTAGTTCATGCGAATTTTATGCATAAATGCTTTAAAACTCCCGTATGTAGCACCGGTTAGAGGCTTGTTATTATAACAATTTTATTTGTAAAACTAAAAATAACAATGAAATGAAATACAAACATAGGGTGACATACCATTCAAAGGTGGGATATTTTTTTTTCCATTTTTGACAATAAGAACAAACAAACTATATAATTCCCCCATATGAACAGAAAACAAAGGAATAGAACTAACCGTTGATGACACCTCTCCAAAAGAAAAACAAACCTCCCCGGCAAACATTGAGGGGAATCCTCAACCTTGAACGTAGTTCCTCCTCGTAAATCCAACCCACACATGGCTCTAATGCTGCAAATATAACAAACATAGTGGCATTGTTAATCAACTTATTTTACTACCAAGCAAGGAGAAAGTTAGCCAAAAACCATACACAAAATATAAGCTATGAATTTCGTTATCACAACCCAACTTCCATATCACTCATGACTAAACCATATCTTATTGCATATCCTATATAATGAAATATATCCTTGCATCTCCATATGTAGTCTCAAGAAATCATGGACCATCCAAAATTATAAAAATCAACACATGAATCATAGTTCCGCTAGCATCAGCTGGTCCAATCAACACCACATCCTCTTCTCCAAACCATTACAAACACAGACCACCAACGACAACACCAATTTCTCATGGTAAACACAAATAATCAGATCAATATAAACAAAACAAATGAAATTTATGTTCTCGTTATGATCTACCTTTCATCGTTAAGCTAAAATTGACAATAAAGAAGTTCATACATGATTTCCAAACTACCATTCCATTACAGGGATTCCATCTCGCATGCGCTTATACTATCCCTAAATTTCTACACGCTTTTAGTTCATTTTCAAGTAAGAAAAAGAACAAAAACACATCTTTATCATGGGATTGAAAGTTACATAAGTAAAATTTCAAAAGTTATCAAGAAAGGTTCAATTCTCATTTAACCTAAAATTAATTTGTCCGTATTTGACAATTCATGTCTAAATCAAAACCCCGACACCAATCCTCAAATTCCTCAATACCCATCCTCAAATTCCACAAGAACAATGCTAAATCTATTCTAAACATCACTTTAATCATTAATTTTCTAGATACCAAAAATCAAAAATCCTAATTTGAAAACCAAAGATTAAAACAAACATGTCTCACCAAGAATCGATAGTACTAAATCCTCATAATCAAAATCCTTCACTCTACACTCCGTGATTATTGTAGATAACACAAAATCAATGAGTTGAAGAACAGCAGAATCAATCAGATGACAGACTTGTGGGTGTAGCTGCAAAAAATCCTACACTACACCCTCATAATATTTTGTAGATCTAAATCTTATTAATCACCTAAATTTCAAATATAAGTGCTAGAAATAGAAATATAAATTGACACAAGGATTTTTACATGGTTCGATCAATATGATCTACATCCATGGTTCTTTCACTATGATTTTTGAGGTTACATAAGAATTACATTTACAATCTCCATTAATGGATATTTTCATAGAGCCTAGATCTAATTATTCATTCGAAGAAGATGATAAAGAAAATAAATCTCTCCCTAAAAATATCTCTCCTCCTACCAAAATTATCCTCCTTTTCTCTCTCCCCGCTCTCCTTCTTTATATAGGTGTTTACATAGTGGATGATGCTCATATACAACTAATATTTCCTTAATTTCGGATTTACTTGCGACATCTCGCGGGAGTGTAAATGTTAAGTCTGCAGACACTCTAGTTCTCGCAAGATCTTCGTACTTTCTTCATGTTTCTATCATCGCCATCTATTGCGCCATCTCTGAAATCACTTTGCGACAAGCTTTCACTGATTACTTGTTGGAGAAGATTCCGCAGTGCGTTGTTGTTGCGATATTTGGATCCTACATTTTGCTTCTTTTTTTTCTTGGAATATTGTTAAAGAGCGATCTTAAGAAAAAATCTGTTGAGTAGTCTTTGATCTTTTTTTGTTGATGAAGGAACGAGTGAAAGAATACTGACTTGAAAAGTACGTACTTGCTCTATTCTTTGCGAAGTTCAAGCTTTGCGAAAATAAGAAGTATTATCTCTGAAGTATGCGAAGTATAAAGTATCTTTGAAGAGGTATATGAAGTATGAGGTATCCTTGAAGAAGTATAAGAAGTACTTTAATCCTCTAAATATAAGAAGTATTGCGAATCCATCATGCTAAAACTCTCGCCCATGTTCTTTGCCTCATGCAATGCTCTATTCTTTTGCTAAGCCAAACTTAAGTAAGGAATAAGAAGTATTAATCCTGAAGTATAAGAAGTATCTTCCTGTTCATGGGGTTATTATTCCATTTTTGGTGAGGGATTCTTGTTGTTCATTGGGTGAATATCTTCTTTGGAAGTAATTTTGCCGAGAAGATAAAGAACATAAAATTTTTTTCTTGGTTATCCATAATTGCCTCCTCGTTTCTTATCTATGAGGGTATAATCATTGAAAAAGTGTTGAATGAGCGGTTATTTCTTCATTCTTATCTTGCCTCTCGTCTCATACTTTGTTCTCATGTATAGTATAATCTCTTCAAATTGCTTATAATTGTGAGAAATAATTTGGCTTAAATAATCTCATTCTGCACTCGAATAATTCTCACAAACTCGAATAACTCGCGAATTTTTGTAAAATACTTGTGCTAATATAATGCTTATGTAATGATTATATTATGAAATGTGTATGCGATGTTTATGCCATGAAATGCTTATGCGACACATAATGCGAGTATACGTTTGTATGATGAGAATGCTTATCTACTGCAATGTATAGCTAATGTTTGTGTTACTTAGCTCATTTTGCCGCTTCTAAATTGATGTAGCTTTAAATCGCTTCCATTCTTCATTTCGATTTTGTCTCTACTATATGCATTCCTCTTTGTGTATTTATTGTTTCTCGCAAGTTCTTACTTGTGCTTCATCTCTTCTTATTCCCGCACTATTAGTATCGCATAATAATATGATCATAATATCAAGTGTGCGGCATTTGCATTGCCTCGCTCTCATTGTCATGTATATGTTCGCAAGCTTATCATTTAATCATTTTCTCAAGCTCACAAGCTTATCATGTAATCTTTTTTACGATAAAAGAACCTCAGGATTACCTTCATCCAAATTGTTTATGTTGAATTTTGTCATTGCGACAAGATCGGGCAGGATCGCCTTTACATTTTCATGTAATGACCCATTAATCTTGCCTTTATCATTTATTCTGTGTGGTCTTATTTTGCCTTCCTAGTTAAAGGTCTTATTTTTCCACCTCATTATTGATAATATGACAGGCCTAAATATTCTCGCGAACATAAAGCCCCATGACATTGCTGCCTTGCGACAAAATCGCAGACGTCGTTACACTTTCATGTAAAGACCCATTGATCTTGTCTTATCATTTCTTTAGTATTTTTGCCTCTGCAGATGTTTTTCTTGCGACAATATGATTTGGTCCAGGAAATTCTCACGAATTTGAAGTCCCATGACATTGCCTTGCGACGTGGGTCAGGACGTCTTTACACTTTCATGTAAAGACCCATTGATCTCGCCTTATCTTTATCTTTTGTATTATTGCCTCTTCAAGATCATCGCACAAATATGATAAGCCTAAATTTTCTTGCGAAAAATAGAGCCTCATGACATTTGCGTCTTTTGACACTCTTCCTAATGGAGGATGTCGCCTTATCATCTCCCCCGGTTGCCCCTTCAAGAAGGGGTACATCGGGCCATACAAGACTAGCTCCTCCCATCCTGGGCCTTAACAACAAACTCGCCTGTTTTCGCAGCCTCTTATCCCTTATACCTATATGGTTTATGGTTACAAGATCGCACTTAAGCGGAGTTTTCTTCTGTCGAGTGCATCATATACCAAGACTTGCCAAGAATGGCCGAGACACTTCAAATGCCCTTGTGCACCCTTGCCTCAACCGTGTACCCCGGCGCCTTTGAGTATACATCGACTCTTGAAGAGACCCGGGCGCCCAACTGTGGTATAACCTTATATATATAGTTGGAAATCCAAGGTATCTCTCCTATAGGCTTTCATGGGCCCCAAATTTCCATGACTCAAGTTCCAGAGGGGTAACCTTTTCATTGAGCCATGTCAAGAGATACGCCTTTATATGACGCACTTTAGGTCTTACATTTGCCTCTTACGAAATATCATTCGCGAACTAGGTGTACGCTATAAAGGTTCGTCCCATTCACTCACTCATTCATTTTTGTCAATTCGCTCAATCATTCATTCTCACAATATCATATCATTTGAAGTAAAGTAAATATTCAAGAGAAATATATAAATTAATCATGAGATTTTTCTCGAATCTTTGAAATCTTTAAGATCTTTTGTAATTTAGGAAATCTTTGAAATCTTCGAGATCTTGACATCTTTTGTAAATTTTTTTTTTTTTTTTTTTTTTTTTTTTTCAAATCAAAATCTTTTATTTTCTGTAAAAGTAAAATGTTCAAAGAAAGTGGTACTTAGCTTTTGTGGTTTGTCGTTGTTGTCTTTCATGGTTAAGATAATGATTTGTTGTGGGTTAGCATCCTTGAAATGTATAAATGTCGCACAAAAATATAATTATCTCGCAGCAAAAGAAGTGTGAGAAATGAGATTTGAACCCTTGACCTGCCTCTGCATATTCTCGCACCATACCAACCGTTCTAACCCTCTTGCGAAATTAATTTGCGAGATAGTCATCAACTTTCTTCTTTGAGAAATAAGCAAAGTCCTTGCGAAATTTCGCATAACAAAAAAAAAAAATACGCGAGAGTAAGAATTGATCCGCGACCTTCTCGCTTTGCATTCATGCCTCCTAACCAACTGTGCTAGCCTTGCCTCTGCGAAATAATCACTTACTTTCTTCTGCGAGATACTGTTGCGAAAAATCCATGCAAAAAATACATGTTTGTTGGGATTCGAACTCGCGACCATGAACCTGGCTAATTTCGCAGGTGACCAACCGTACCGCTTCTTGCTTGCGAAATAATGAAACAGCCTTGCGAGATTATCCATTTTTTTTTTTTTCTCTTGCGAAGCAAAAATTCTTTGCGAGGAAGAAGATTCGAACCCGCGACCTTAAGCACCTCATGTTCGCTCGTGACCAATTATGCTATCCCTCTTGTGCGAACAGATCGCAGAATGCTAATACATGATTTACATTCTTCTTTTGATACTCAAGGAAAAAGTTGACAAAAATTCTATGCGAAGGGGAAGACTCAAACCCGCGACTCTTGTTTATACTTCCTTCGCCGACCCATTGTGCTAGCTGCTCAGAAAGAAACACATACGCCACTCTATTATTCTTCCTTTCTTTTCAGTAATTCCAAAAAGTGTGAAAAATATTGAGCTTTGCGAGAATTGATCATGCGAACTCTAACCCATAATATTTTGTAGATCTAAATCTTATTAATCACCTAAATTTCAAATATAAGTGCTAGAAATAGAAATATAAATTGACACAAGGATTTTTACATGGTTCGATCAATATGATCTACATCCATGGTTCTCACTATGATTTTTGAGGTTACATAAGAATTACATTTACAATCTCCATTAATGGATATTTTGTAGAGCTGCAGATCTAATTATTTGGGGAAGAAGATGATAAAGAAAAATAAATCTCTCCCTAAAAATATCTCTCTCCTACCAAAATTATCCTCCTTTTCTCTCTCCGCTCTCCTCTTTATATGTGTTTACATAGTGGATGATGTACCCATATACAACTAATATTTCCTTTAATTTCGGATTTACTCATGACATCTCGCGGAGTGTAAATGTTAAGTCTCGCAGACACTCTAGTTCTCGCAAGATCTTCATACTTTCTTCATGTTTCTATCATCGCCATCTATTACGCTATCTCTCGAAATCACTTTGCGACAGCTTCGTTGACGTTGTTGATGAAGATTCCGCAAGTGTGTTGTTGTTGCGATATTTGATCCTACAAAGGTATTTAATCGATTGACTGCATATACGATAATGGATCTGGGTTCTTTGAGTTTGACAATGATTTTGCTCTTAGATCTCGTATTTGTTAGGTAATGAATTTTCTTCGTAGAGATAGAGATTGAGATTGAGAAATGAGAAAGAATGAGAGGTAATGAATTTTCCTCTCTGTTGCCAGTGTCTTTTGGGAGAAAATATAATGTTAGATTCGGTTCATATCATTTTTGGTTCCAGATTTAAGTTTTAAGGTTCTAGAATTTAAATTGGTTCCAAACAAATTAGTTTTTATTAAATCTGCAATTTCATTTTACATTTTCTAAATTTAAAGATAAATTATTGTGTTAGCTATGCCTTAGTGTGTTACTAATGAAAATGATAAACAATTATAACCATGGGGTTCATTTTGGTATACATCCAATTTTGGGTAAAAAATAATTTTAATAGTGATTTTAGTATAAAGTAATTAGATATGAATGACTAATGATTTTACACTTTGAATAGTTATTTAGTTTTAATGAATTAATTCTAAAATATGGTAACTATTACATAATTCGCCAACTTTTATATGGGTTACTAGAGTTATAATGGATTATTTGAGTTACCAAAATAAAAATTAGTTAGGAAACATATTGTAAGTAAAACCTAGATTTGGTGTAGTGATAATTACCTTCGAAGAATCCACTAGTGCTAAACTCCGATGTGTCAAATCACCAAGCTGAGGTATGCCGCAATAATATTTGAAATATAGAAACAGAGATTAGCCATTTTCACCGATCTACATGAGAAGAATATAAACAATCAACAATCCCATTGAATTTTTTAAGAAAAGAGAAGCCGTCCCAATACACAAAAACAGCACTAAATATTTAATTTCATTAAAATAAAGGAAACAATACAAGTTATACCTTGAAAAGCAACACCAATGATCGAAGTGAAATGCAATATTAAGCCGCATACAACAAACTAAATATATATAGCGTCGTACTAGTATATGGTGGAGGCCATATATACCGGACTAACCCAACTCTCCTCGATATAAGTTGTTCACAAACTTAAAACTTTGTCATCAAATATGTGTTATTTGAATGTAGCCTACTCGCAAAATATTTTGCTCTCGTGTCGCTTCATCATATTTGATCTAACAAGAGATTTATAACCAACCAATATAATCTACACTCTATAGCCAAAATTTTGACAATTTTTGTATTAGTCTAAGTATTGACACATGCGTAGCATCGTAATGAATCATATGTAAAATGGTTGGATGGGATGTTATTAGTTCATAACAAACACAAGAATCATATGTAAAATGGTTGGATGATGTTATTAGTCCGCATCAGAGGTTAAAATTACATATTGTACTAGAATTTGCAAAGTGCTTAAACTTTTGATTTTGAGTTCTCGCAACATATATTAGACGTGGTATATAAGTCGTGTATAAGTCCAAAATTGTGATGGCACGAGCTGCACCTGCAATCCAAGTATTTAGGTGTATAGTCCAAGTCTCGTTGTACTTAAGTAGTCCAAGTCCGTTGTAATCCGAGTCCTATGTATTCTCGCTATTGTACCAAGTCCCGTAACTTCCTATAAACTTGTTCTATCGCTTAGATTAGGTTTTGAATCCTTCTTGAAGAACTTATATAAATACTCAATGAAAGAAATCATCTACACAGTTGTGAGACAATAAAATCCATATCTTAGAATCTTTGATGGTATCAGATTGATCCATCCTAGGACCTTTCTTTTTCAATTTATTCCGCTTATTTAAACCTCTATTTCTCACAATGGTGGAATCTAATCCATCCTCTACTGATCAAACTCCTCCTTCCAGCCCAAATCATCTCAACACGGAAACTCAACCCAATCCATCTTCAGGAAATCTTCGTACCCTAGATCCCTACGTTATTCACCTCAAAGTGATAATCCTAGGCCACGCTCTTCTCCTTTATTGCAGGGAGATAATTATGGCTCCGGGTTCGAGGGATTACTAAAGCCCTAAATGCCAAAGGAAAGCTTGGGTTTGTTGATGGGTCTCTCCCTCCTCCAAAAGATGAATTGCAGTATCAATGCTGGAAGAGATGTGACGATCTTGTCGGCAGGTTGGCTCGAATTCCGCCAACCGGACATCGGGGCTAGCTGCTTTATATGCTCCTTCTTCTCACGCAATATAGAAGGACCTTCAAATAAGATTTTGCATATCTAATGCACCTATTCTTTTCTGCCTCAAATCGTTATAGTGCTATTAGGCAAGAATCAATGTTTGTTTCTTTGTATTACCACTAAAAAATAAAAACGTTATGGGACCAATACGATTCTCCGGTGGCTGCACCGAAGATTGTATTTGCGGTGTTCGAAAGTCTCTTCTTGAACGACTCGAGCGTGACAGCTATGGGAGTTTCTCCAGGCTTACATGACCGCTTCTCCAATCTCCGGAGTCAGATCCTATTGATGGATCCCTTTCCCCACTGCTCTGGGCATCTTCAACATGGTGCAGCAAGAAGCAAGAACAAAGAGTATATAACTCGCTACCCACTTCCTAACATTGAGTCTCGCCGCTTTAATGTCAATCGTCAAGCTCCACCCCAAGCTCGTGCATCTACCATCCATAACAAGCGACCCAGACCACACTCGTGATTACCGCAACCAACCACGGTCATGTACGTGAAAATGCTACCGCTTACATGGCTTTCCGTCATCCTCCGCACCACACAGCTGTTGCAACACTCTCTTGCCGTTTCAGGAATCTCACTTTGCTCGCCAGCTATTGTTCCTGCTTTCAGGGCCGACCAAGATTGCGCGCTTTCTTGCTTTTGATCAATCCACCATCTGAATATGTGCCAATGGAACCGCGTGTTAACTTTGCAGGTAAATTATTCAACACTTCTTTTTTTGAACCATGGTTTGTCGATAGTGGTGCTACTCACCATATTTGTAATTCCTTATCGTATTTCACTTCTTATTCACCCGTTACTTCCTTAATTCAAATGCAACTTCCCGATGGTACATATTCAAATCGTCAAACATATTGGTGAAGTAGTTTTTCTCACCAACTCTAAAGTTATCAAATGTTCATCATATTAGGAACTTCAAATTTAATCTCCTATCCGTAAGTCACTTGACTCGAGCATTGAATTGTGTTGTACTTTTAACTCATAATTCTTTATCTTTCAGACCCATTCACGAACAAAGTGATTGGTCGTGGTGAACTTCATGAGGGACTATATCATCTCCGAGTCTCTACATCACCAAAGAAAGATCGCACAAAGTTTTTTCAATAAAACGTCATTCGACATTTGGCACTATCGTCTTGGCCATCCTAGTTTAGAACGTTTTAAATTTTTATGTAATTCGCATGACTATATTAAGTCTAATTTTTCAATTTCATGCGATGTATGCCCGACGGCTAAACAACACTCGTTTATCATTTAATAAAATAGCATTTCTTCTACAAGATGTTTTGAACTCATACACTTTTGACATATGGGGTCCTTTTTCACTCCATCTCTCAATCGTGCAAAGTATTTTCTTACCATTGTTGGATTTTTTCTCATTGCATTGGGTGTATCTTATGCACACCAAGGGAGAAACTTGCAAGTTTATCAAGTTTTTTTTCCCGTCATGTTATTACTCAATACTCTTAGAAACTACATACAATCTCTACACTAATTCTCTACCTTATTTACCAGTATTACAAATAAGTATTCAATCCGATAATGGGTCTGAATTCTTGTCTACCGAATTTCAATCTTGATTAATGATAGTGGAATCCATCATCAACGCAGCTTGTGTTCATACTCCACAAAGAAATGGCATAGTCGAACGCAAACATCGACATTTGCTATCTGTGGCACGAGCTCTTCGTTTTCAAGCTAATTTGCCAATATCCTATTAGGCGAATGCATTCTTACGGCAAAGATATCTTATTAATAAGATGCCAACTCCTGTTCTTTCCAAACGATCTCCTCATGAGGTACTTGTTAGGTACTTCTCCTAATTATCGTAATCTTCGAGTTTTTGGTTGTCTCTCGCTTATGCTCGAAATACTAACATTCGAAACAAATTTGATCCCGTGCTAAACCGGGTGTTTCTTGGCTACCCATATAATAATAAAGGTTTCATCATATCCGTATTTGGATACAAAATCCACATTTATTTCTCGTGATGTTGTCTTTCATGAGCATGTCTTTCCTTTTAAGGATGCTCACATTTCCACTTCTCGATTTTTTTTAAACCAAAGATCTTCGGGAGGACTTTTATTTGATGATCCTCCTATTTGCTCTTCAGTTCCAACCAATACGCCATGCTTCCTTACAAAGAATGACCATCCGCCACATTTTCCACCTATTTGCTCTTCTCAATCCACACGGCCTCGTATTGTCGATGTTGTTGCTACAGATCCACATTCTACACCCGAATCCAAGATCGCTTTGTTTATGGATGAAAATCGTTTCGCGATTTCGGTAATTGCGGTAGGTGAGTGAGAACTGTTCAAACCCTAAACAAATGTGATGCACGTGAGCACTTTGTAGACTCGAGAGATCAATCTGTACAAGTCCGGCCTAAACCAAGAAATGGTCGTTCCAGACTTGTTTCCTTGGCCACAAAGTGGAGGAGAAGGGTTGATTTGGGGGAGGGAAGCAAAGAAAAGGTGTTGAGACCGGAATAATGGGGAGAGTAGTATCTCGACTTGTATCGTAAAGTAAAGCTTAGGAAGCTTGCAAGAGATGAAAGCTTTTGGGAGAGCTTGCAAAGTTGCCTTTCGGGAGAGAGTGTAGTATTTTTCTCCGACCGAGACTTGTTATCCGGTGGAAATAGTAAGACCTATTTATACAAGTCGAGATTGAAACGTATTCCTAGCCTCATGAAAGAAGAGAGTAAAGGGTGAAATAATGGGAGGAGGTGGTAACCGCATGGTGTTAATGGGTGAAAATGTTTTCACCATTATTTCCTCATTTATTTGACCGCTTTATTCCTTTTCACGCTTTCTTAATGTGAGCGTAGTGTACGCCGCAAGATGTGACCGCAAACCAAAACCCCGGAAAGCATCCCCGCTTTGTGTTGATATCTCGTTGGTTGCACCTTGAGTGCAAGTGGCGCCGCTTAGTGGTGCGTGTGGCATGTGCCATTGGCATGTGCGGAATGCCTTGGTGGTAGGTTGTACGTTGAGTGTAAGTGGCAATGCCAGAGCTGCTAGTGGCGTGTGTGGCATGTGCCAATGGCGTGTGCGGAATGCCTTGGTGGTAGGTTGCACGTTGAGTGTAAGTGGCAATGCCAGAGCTGCTAGTGGCGTGTGTGGCATGTGCCAATGGCATGTGCGGAATGCCTTGGTGGTAGGTTGCACGGTTTGCAAGTTAGGCTACCAGCGTGTGTGTTGGGCATGTGCCAATGGCATGTGCGGAATGCCTTGGTGGTAGGTTGCACGGTTTGCAAGTTAGGCTACCAGCCGTGTGTGTTTGGCATGTGCCAATGGCATGTGCGGCCATGTTGACCTAGCTGCACGTTTTGCAAGCCTAGGGCGCTATATTTGGCATGCGCCAATGGCATAGCGGCTTGGAAATATGGCTTGTGGCACGCGTTGGCATGTGCCAATGGCACGTACGGCCATGTTGACCTAGTTGCACGTTTTGCAAGCCTAGGGCGCTATATTTGGCATGCGCCAATGGCATTGCGGCTTGGAAATATGGCTTGTGGCACGCGTTGGCATGTGCCAATGGCACGTACGGCCATGTTGACCTAGTTGCACGTTTTGCAAGCCTAGGCGCTATATTTGGCATGCGCCAATGGCATAGCGGCTTGGAAATATGGCTTGTGGTACGCGTTGGCATGTGCCAATGGCACGTACGGCCATGTTGACCTGGTTGCACGTTTTGCAAGCCTAGGCGCTATATTTGGCATGCGCCAATGGCATAGCGGCTTGGATATGGCTTGTGGGTACGCGTTGGCATGTGCCAATGGCACGTACGGCCATGTTGACCTAGTTGCACGTTTTGCGAAGCCTAGGGCGCTATCTTTGGCATGTGCCAATGGCATAGCGGCTTAGTTTGGCATGGTTGCCAATGAGTGTGATATGTAGTTTGGTTTTGGCGTTGTTGCCATGGCGCGCTAAGTGCGGCTTGGTTTTGGCGTTGTTGCAATGGTGCGCAGTGTGCGGCTTTGGTTTGGCATGGTTGCCGTGGGTACGCAGTGTGCGGCTTGCCGGCATTGTTGCCATGGTGCGCAGCAGTGCGCTTTTGGTTTGGCATGGTTAGCTGGTGCGCAGTGTGCGACTTGGTTTGGCATTGTTGCCATGGTGCGCGGTGTGCGCTTGGTTTGGCATGGTTTCTTGGTGCGCAGTGTGCGCTTGGTTTGGCATTGTTGCCATGGTGCAGCCACATGCGGCTGGTTTGGCATGGTTGTCGTGGTGCGCGCAGTGTGCGGCTTGGTTTGGCTTTGTTGCCATGGTGCGCAAAGGTGCGACTTAGTTTGGCATTGTTTCCATGGTGCGCAGTGTGTGGCTTAGTTTTGGAATTAGGGTTCTCGTGTCGAAACCCCTAATCTGGTATTTTGAAAAAAATACCCCTATTAATTATTTACACCCGAGTTAAATGCTCTTAGTTAATGTGTTGCGGGTAACACTAGGTCATGAGGTTTTACGATTTTACCCCTTGTTTAAAAACCACCATCAACATTAAATCCCCGCTAGCTCTAATGCTTTGTTGCGAGGTAAGCATAAGATGGTGACAAACTATCAACAAGAAACCGTAAAGAGAATTGGAGGGGCTTGTCTCGACCTTTATAAATAGGATTTGGGATCCTTGCCTCGGGAGTTTTGCACAAATAGGGGAGGCTGGCACTGTCTGATGGGGCCAAAGTGCAGCTTGGGCGATGTTGGGAAGTTGCTTGAAAACCGGAAACTGAGTGTGCTAGGCGGGTGGGACTGCGCAAGGTGTGGAAGTCATGCGTGCTTGCGGGCGTGACTTGGGCGGCCATTGAGAAGTTGGCGCAATTGGTAGGGTTTGGTGGAACTTGGGCGACATTGGGAAGTTGGCGCAATTGGTGGGGGCTTGGAACTTGGCGACATTGGGAAGTTGGCGCAATTGGTGGGGCCGGTGGAACTTGGGAGACATTGGGAAGTTGCGTGAAATTGGGAAACCGAGTGTGCTAGCTGGTGGACCGGCGCAAGGTGTGGAAGTTGTGCGTGCTTGCGAGGAGGCGTGACTTGGGCGGCCATTGAGAAGTTGGCGCAATTTTGGGGGCCGTTTACGCACGATTTTGGAAAGGAAATCCTTCCCTATTTCCGTAATCCTCACGCCTATGTATATAAAGTCCCTTTGTGTCCCATCTTGTACTTTCATCTTTTCATCCTTTCCTACCAAATGACAGAGTCATAAAGAAGAACCAATTTCCGTGTATGTCTTCCAAGATTTCTTTTTTGTAGGTGTAAACCCTAGGCGTTTTTTCTTTGCGCATATAATTTCCCGCGTGTCTCTTGTAGAAAATATTGTATGTATGCGACCAAGGGAAATACCGCATATATTATTCGAACCCGTAGGAGAGTGCTCCATATATTATTTTGAACCCGAAGAAGGCTGTCAGACGCACTTGAACCCGTATAAAATACCGCGTATATAATTTTGAACCCCGAAGAAAATACAAGCGTGTGCGGTCTTGAACCCGTAAAAATATTGTACATGAATCTCGAAGAAGAATACGTATATATGCTCCATACGACTTCGAACCCAGAAATATTGTATATATGATTTTTTCTACCCTAAAGAAATACACAAGGCAGTTTGAACTCGTAGAAAAAATGCTCTATATAATTTTGAACCCGAAGAAGGATACTATAGGGCACACTTGAACCCATATAAAATACCGCGTATATAGTCTTGAACCCGAAGAAAAATTCTGCATATATAGTCTTGAACCCGAAGAAAATTCTACATATATAGTCTTGAACCCGAAGAAAATTCTCGCATATAGTCTTGAAACCGAAGAAAATACGCCTTCCTCTTTTTTTTATTATTTCGGTTTTCTTTTGTTGGGCGCGGTTATGTGTCGGGAGATAATCTTGTTTTTTTTTTTTTTGTGTGCAGGTATCTTGTTACTAGGGTTGCTATTAAAAGATGTTACCTGACAAAATTTCGCTTCCTCAAAGGATGTCCATAATTCCAAACCAAACACGGATGATGAGTTCTTCGCCAAAAACTCGTCTCTACTCGGAAAAATCACCCAAAGTGCTTCGTGCAATTTTGTTAACCGGTGGTGAAGATGACAGAAGACACGTTCGATTCGCCCAGAGAATACTATACGGTTCTGTCTTCAAAAAGGGGTATACTCCTCTTCTAACATTGATTTCGTGGATGTGTCAAAGCCCATTGCGTTCTTTTGGTAGATGGGTTGAGTTCATGGTGAGTAAGGAGCGCATAAGCACCAACCCGACTCGAGCGCAGATTATTGATGTCTTTGTCGAGCTTGAAGAAACCTCCGATTAGGAATGATATCCTGGCTTGGTTGCTTTCATCTCCGTGATGGTGTTCGGACACCCATACAATCATATGTAGATGGGGTGAGATAACTTTCTCTCGGAGAGTGTGGCTCTCTTGTCAATCTTCCTGTGAATCGGGAATCTTAAAATCCAATTATCTGAAAGTGAGGTGAAGATGCGGGATGACCTTGCCGCTAAGTTGGGAGATTACGCTCGAAAAGACTCCACTGCGAAGTCGAAGGATTCTGTCCTGAAAGAGGATGAAAGGTGCTTTTATAGCTGGTGGATGTCTCAGTGGTTTCCTGACGAGTTAGAACCCGAACAAAAGCAACATCTTCATGTTGCAGCATTTTTGGCTCTCCCTGGTTGTCTAGAGACATTTTTGATGACGGCCTCCGGCAAGAAGGAAATAAAACCAGAGTTGCTAGCGGTTGTCAGAAGTTAGCAAAGGTGAGGTTCTTCCCATTGGCAAGCTATTCCTCGGTTCCCTGTATGTGCATCTGGATCACCTAGTTGCGAACACGCGAGTTTCGATGGTTTCATGAAAGTGAATTCATATGTGCACGTTGCTTTCCTGCAAGTCTGGATATGGGAGCACTTTGAGAAGTATGCTCCGAAACCGATGCCTTCGATTCCCGCGAGTTGGGGGGTCTCCGAATTCTTCGATGGGTGAACAGGCGTCCAAAGGTTGTCGTGAGCTTGGTTAGTCTTCTTGATAAGTCGTACGAAATCAATTTTCGCCCATGGGAGCCGGTCCATAGGTCGTGACTCAAATTGACACCTTTGCTTCTGCTCCACTCACGTCTTTGTCTTCTGATGGCGATTTGAGCGTTGGTGAAAACTTGTTCGTTCAAAGTTGCTTGCCCTGTTATATGCCATCTTTCTTCATGGGGTCTTTCCGCATACCGCTACAATATTGACCGTCTTGCTCGTCACATGGGTTTCGATCAAGGGTACCTCTTGCTTACCAGCCGGTGCTTCCTAAGGATTCATTGCGTGCCGCCCTCAATGCCGCTGCCCTCGAGTCGGCATCCGCCTTCCTTCTTACAAATGGGAAGAGTAACTCGACGACCTTTGGCTATAATGAGTTCTAGTGCGATGAGTTTATTATGATCCAGGCTTTTGTGAATAACGTGGTGGAGAACGTTCGTTGTAAACCTTCCCAAAGAATTTTGAAGAAGTATCCGATGTTGAGAGACCTCAAGCGAAAGTTGCCTAGCAACTCGGAAAGTCCCCAAAGCCAAGGAACTGAGAACGAAGAATCGTGGCTTGGCGGGTTCCGGGACAGTTTCAAAAGACCCTTCCTCGCTCTCTCGTGTCTTTTCCAGTTCTTCCAATAACTGGTATGTGTTGCTTCTTCTTTGGTTTTTCTCAAAACACATGAATTTCTCACAAAAACATGCATCTTGTTTCCTCCAGGGCTTCGGTAGTGTTAATGCTTTGCTTCCCTTGCGTTGCCAGAGACAGATTTCTTCAAAGAATTCCAAAGAAAGACTGAGCCTTCTCATAGCGATGATGAGTCGAGAAAGAAGAAAGTTCGACAAGTGAGAGTGGCTCCTCCGGCAAGACTGTTTTTTTTAAGTGGTTCGGTGAGTTTCGCGTTTCTTTTCTCTCTTCTTCGTTTTCTTCTCTTTGGAAAATGTCTAAACTCGAGTTCGCAGGAGGAATCCGATTCGGAGGATGATTCCGGGGGTAGAGGCACACGAAAACTTGCCTTTGGTGACCACCCGCCGTGACTTGGAGACGGGCGTTAGCCAATTGCCGGCACAGATGTGGCTCAAACGGCGGATGATTCTCGATGGTTGTTGCCGTAGACATGGAGGAAAACCCTCTGCGAGTCGTGAGGCCAGTGCATGCGCCATTTTTGATCCTCCGTACTTGGTTCCTTATCCGGGTCATGTCTTGGTTGGCGGCTTCACCGTGCGTCGGCTAAGTACGAGGCGTTGTACACTGTAATCTGGGAGAAATACGGACATATGGCCACAACCAAGAAAGTCACTAGTCGATTTGCACAGATTAAGCGTGTATAAGAGGCTTTATATTCCATCGAGGATATGCGTGAGGTGACTGGTCACACCGTTTATGAAGACGTTATTGCAATCGGGAGCACCATCGCGACGTGTGCGTAGAGAAGGAGTTCAACACTTCGTGGTTTGTCGAAGGCCTTGCTGAGATCCAAAA
Source organism: Papaver armeniacum (assembly GCA_023531295.1). Taxonomy (NCBI): domain Eukaryota; kingdom Viridiplantae; phylum Streptophyta; class Magnoliopsida; order Ranunculales; family Papaveraceae; genus Papaver; species Papaver armeniacum. Next base: position 8,086 of record JAJJWW010002528.1, on the reverse strand, counting down.
GTGGAAAGATGCGCAGATCGAAAGCCTTTCCGGCGAGGAGATTGCACGACAGGAGGTAGAACTCAAAACTTTCCAAGATGTTGACTATGAAGAGAGCGGCTCTTGAAGATGCAAAGTTGACTTTCTCCAAGAAGAACAGACTCTGTTGGATGATTTTCCTTGAATGTTTCTACGTTAAACTTTCATTTAGGTTCTTTTTCTCTTTTTTTTTTGAAAGACTTATTGGATGCCTGGTTCAAAGTTTGACCGGTTTTGGTAGACAGCTGGTAGCTTTTGAGGATATTGGATTATTTCTGGGATAAATGGTTTTGATAATATGACTCGATTATGTTTTGGGAAAGGAATATTGCCTTTATGAAAGTGCGTGCTAGCAATAGGCACAATACTCGGTAGTATAATGGTTTTACTAATAACCTAAAAACAAATCGTATATCTTGCGCAATCGAATTTACTCACTTCATAGGTTTTGCGAACATGCCCCTCTTCATGTAAAAGGTGGTTTTTTTGGTAGCATCGCCAAAGAAGTCCCCAATCACCTGGGGCATCTTCCTGCGACTCCCCGGTTTTCTTGTGTAGTTTTTACAACCGGTAACCGGGTCGTCCGGTAGTTGCGTCGGATTGAGTCGTCATCCCCTACCGTCTTGACATCTGGGTCGAAGAACGAGATCGACAAATGACATTGAGCCGATAGATCAATCCTCCCGCCGTGGTCGCCAATTATTTATGGGTGAAAATCGTTTTCTGATTTTGGTCATTGCGGTAGGTGAGTGAGAAACCGGTTCAAACCCTAAACAAATGTGCTGCACGTGAGCACTTTGTAGATTCGAGAGATCAACTGTACAAGTCCGCCTAAACCAAGAAATGGTCGTTCCCGGACTTGTTTCGGTCACAAAGTGGAGGAGAAGGGTTGATTTGGGGAGGGAAGCAAAGAAAGGTGTTGAGACCGAATAATCTACGGGAGAGTAGTATCTCGACTTGTATCGAAAGTGAAAGCTTAGGAAGCTTGCAAGAGATGAAAGCTTTTGGGAGAGCTTGCAAAGTTGCCTTTACGAGAGTGTAGTATTTTTCTCCGACCGAGACTTGTTGTCTGGTGGAAATAGGTAAGACCTATTTATACAAGTCGAGATCAAACGTGACTCTGCCTCATGAAGGAAGAGAGTAAAGGGTGAAATAATGGGAGGAGGTGGTAACCGCATGGTGTTAATGGGTGAAAAACGTTTTCACCATTATTTCCTCATTTATTTGACCGCTTTATTCCTTTTCACGCTTTCTTAATGTGAGCGTAGTGTACGCTGCAAGTCAATGACCGCCAAACCAAAACCCTAAAGCATCCCCCAGTTTGTGTTGATATCTCGTTGGTTGCACCTTGAGTGCAAGTGGCGCCACTAGTGGTGCGTGTGGCATGTGCCATTGACATGTGCGGGAATGCCTTGGTGGTAGGTTGTACGTTGAGTGTAAGTGGGAATGTCGTAGCCGCTAGTGGCGTGTGTGGGTGGTGCCAATGGCGTGTGCGAATGCCTTGGTGGTAGGTTGCACGTTGAGTGGGTGGCAATGCCAAAGGCCGATAGTGGCGTGTGTGGCATGTGCCAATGGCATGTGCGAATGCCTTGGTGGTAGGTTGCACGGTTTGCAAGTTAGGCTACCAGCGTGTGTGTTTGGCATGTGCCAATGGCATGTGCGGCCATGTTGACCTAGTTGCACGTTTTGCAAGCCTAGGGCGCTATATTTGGCATGCGCCAATGGCATAGCGGCTTGGATATGGCTTGTGGTACGCGTTGGCATGTGCCAATGGCACGTACGGCCATGTTGACCTAGTTGCACGTTTTGCAAGCCTAGGGCGCTATATTTGGCATGCGCCAATGGCATTGCGGCTTGGAAATATGGCTTGTGGTACGCGTTGGCATGTGCCAATGGCACGTACGGCCATGTTGACCTAGTTGCACGTTTGCAAGCCTATGGCGCTATATTTGGCATGCGCCAATGGCATGCGCCAATGGCATAGCGGCTTGGAAATATGGATTGTGGTACGCGTTGGCATGTGCCAATGGCACGCATCGCCATGTTGACCTAGTTGCACGTTTTGCAAGCCTAGGGCGCTATATTTGGCATGCGCCAATGGCATGCGCCAATGGCATAGCGGCTTGGAAATATGGATTGTGGTACGCGTTGGCATGTGCCAATGGCACGTACGGCCATGTTGACCTAGTTGCACGTTTTGCAAGCCTAGGGCGCTATCTTTGGCATGTGCCAATGGCATAGCGGCTTAGTTTGGCATGGTTGCCAATGAGTGTGATATGTAGTTTGGTTTTGGCGTTCTTTGCCATGGCCGCAAAGTGTGCGGCTTGGTTTTGGCGTTGTTGCAATGGTGCGCGGTGTGCGGCTTGGTTTGGCATAGTTGCTTGGGTGCCAGTGTGCGGCTTGGTTTGGCATTGTTGCCATGGTGCGCAGTGTGCGCTTGGTTTGGCATGGTTGCCGTGGTGCGCGGTGTGCGCTTGGTTTGGCATTGTTGCCATGGTGCGCAGTGTGCGGCTTAGTTTTGGAATTAGGGTTCGTGGTCGAAAACCCTTATCTCGTATTTTGAAAAAATACCCTATTAATTATTTACACACGAGTTAAATGCTCTTAGTTAATGTGTTGCGGGTAACACTAGGTCATGAGGTTTTACGATTTTACCCCTTGTTTAAAAACCACCATCAACAACTGCATCCTCTTTGCCCTTGTCTCCTGGCAATTCCAGTACTGTTCCTTCTCTACTTTCTACTGATCCTGCGCCTGATGCTCCTTTGCGCAGATCAACTCGAGAACATCACCGGCCAAACCACTTGAAAGATTATATATGCTCGGCCAAACAGTGTACATCTCAATCTCCATATCCTCTTACCAACTTTATTTCATTTGATCAATTTACTCCACAACATCGTGCATTCCTTTCATCTGTCATCACTAATGATGAACCTCGTACATTTACGGAGGCTATTAAAAATCCAGTTTGGAAAGATGCCATATTAAATGAGCATACTGCACTTCAGAACAACAATACTTTCACTATGAATAGGAGGTAGCAGCATTCCCTATTCGTGGAAGCAACTTCTAGCTAGCAAGGCATATGTTTTGTTTGAGAACTAAATTTAATAAAAAGTCTACTGAACACACATTGTTGGCGATGGAAACTTTGAAATGTTGGAGGAAACCACCCCAGATATAGATCTATGGAATTCCTCTGTCTCAATAGGGAAACAAAAACCGAATGAAATCTTAAAACTTTCTTTAGTTTTTCTTGTTTTGAATGTGATGTACAAATGTCGTGTATAGTCTGAACTCTAGGGACATACATCCATCGAATAGTGGTGAATAGTGGTATAGAACAGTGATTAGTTTAGTCATGCTTTGAATGGGGAGAGTAATTAGGTTAGTCATGTAACTAGCTACCATGATGAAAAATCTTTAAATCTTAATAATTATTTTATTGGTAATTAAATTAGTAATTTATATATTTTTCTAATGTTTTCAGCAGTCTATGAAATAACTTAACATATTAATATCAAAAAGAGCGAGCTTCAAGCATCAATCACACAACAACCTTTATTGTTACATGTTACAATAGAATGATGTAACTAAGGATAGGGATACAAAGAAGAAGATGAGTGGTGTACTTGTTTTGAAGGTGATGTACAAATGTATTTATAAGGCGTTTACAAAGAAGAGATGAATGGAATCCAGATGATCATATAAGACCTTGTTGGTAATTATCCATGCCTCATCTCTTTTACGGATCCAAAGAAGAGATGAATTTGTAAGGCGTTGGTTTTCTTGTTTTGAAGGTGATGTACAACTGTATTTGTTCGTATAGTCTATCAACTCTAGAGAGAGACAGAGACAGAGCTGAACAATGTTGTAGTTTAGTCATGACTTAAGAGGGTGAGGGTAGATTAGGTTTTCCATGTACATGTAATTAGCTAGGACGGTGTGATCCTTCTTTGATATTTCACAGGAGAAATCTTAAAATAGCTTGGCATGGATCAGAAGATTCAGAACTACTCGAAATAGCTGCTTCTTTTCTTCAAGAACTGTTTTCTCCATCCAGGGAAACAATTCGCTCGAGTTATATTAGTTTGAGAGGATGATATTCTTCTCTCAAAAAATAATTATCTTACCCGTGAAAACTCTCATGTGACTTGGGTGTGTACGCACAAGTGAACCTGGCTTGGTAGGGAGGGATGGAAAACATCAGCACCAAAGATAATGGTTGGCCGGTCACTGACAAGATAACGCATACGCCTTGAAAATGCATCGACCAGCAAAGATAATGGTTGGCCGGTCACTGACAACCTTCACATTATCTTAAGGGCTACATTTTCCACATATTGTTTGCTCACCTGGGAAAACATGCTTTTTAACCTTTGTTGCTTGTTAGGCAACGCTCAGGGAAACAAATCACCGTAGAGTGAACCATGTATACTAGACCTAAGCCCATACGGCCATAACCCATAAGTTGTAGGACCGAAATTCTTTTTTTTTTTCCTGTTTTATTCCTCCGACGAAATCCTTCAGTTTTATAAGTCCCCAGTCCCCGTAATAACACTCACGGAAAAACAAACAAGATACATGTACAAGAAGAAGCTCATCATGGTGCATTAAACTTTATAGATGTTTCCCGTATCAAGCCTACCAAAAGAGATTCAGGAAGAAATTTTTGTCAAGTTACCAGTGTATTCCATTGGAATTTCTAGGTGTGTGTGTAAGGTATGGTGTTCTCAGCTTTCTAACCCTAAATTTACTAGGCTGCACCTCAATCATACTATTAACCCTAGTTTCATAGTACACAAAATTGATTCATGGAGATCTATGATTTACTCGGTGGATGATGGTTCGATTAATTCATCAGGGGGCATCCGGAAAATCGCCCAAAGTTTTATATTCTAAAGATGTTAAGAGGATTTTCCGTTTGCTTATAACAAACAACTTAGATATAGTTATCTGAAATTGTAGGTTCATGTAATGACTTCTTTTGTTTTAGTATCTCTTATAGTAGGTTTTGGGGTGACAATGAAAACACAATTTGTGTATTGAACCCATCAACAGGAGAATATAAAGCGATACCTCCAGCAGAATTATTAAATCATAAGACTGATCAGATTGGATTTGGTTATGATAGTAACATTCGCGATTACCAGGTGGTAAAGGTAATCGATTGTAAGATACATCGATTCAGTTCAGTTGATGTCTATACATTAAGATCAAATTCATGGAGAAGTGTTCAACAACAAAAGTCTTACGTGTTTCCTTATGGAGAAAGAGGTTCTGGTTTTTTTTTTAATGGAGCTCTTCACTGGACAGGTTTTAGAAAAACCCTCAACCGAGTTATTGTCTACTTTGATATTAACAATGGGAAACTTGCGGATCTTCCATTTCCAGAACTAGATTTTCCATTAATGAAGATTGAAAGAGAACAATCAGGTGCCCTGTACGACAACCTTGATACAAGTGTGGGAGTATTAGGAGGTCGCCTTTGTTTGGCTATCGATGTCGGCAAGTCCCGCACTGATATATGGGTAATGCAGGATTATGGAGTGACTGAATCTTGGACTAAACTATTCAGTACTTTTATCTATTGTTCTTTCACGCGTCCAAGTTTGCATCTTGACAATGGTGAGATTTTGATGGATACAAAAGTTGGTTTAGTTATGTTTGACAAAAAGTATGAAAGGTGGAGAGATCTAAAAGTTAATACTGAAAGTGTACATGCACTGTTATTATGGGATTCCACCGTTGCGGAATGAACTGCATAACAATGTGGCTACTTACAGTACTTAGTTTCACTTAATTCAGGTAAGAATCCTATTTTATGCACATTTAGTAATTTATTTTGATTTTGTGTGTAGAGGAGGCTATCTTTGTTATATGTTTTTATATCTGAGCTGAAATGCAATTGCTGGATGCAGTCACTCAAGTTTAATTACTCTTCTTAAAACTTACACTGAGATGGTCACTTGAACACTTTCAAGCTCTTGGGGCTTGGCAGGAGGATAGGGCTTGAAAATTGTTGGAATTTTACTTTCATATCTGTTTCTTCCGGCTCCACTTTAGCAATCTTATGACTACTCTCTTTAGATTTACTAAACTGAAATTTGAGTAGTTTAAATCCAATCCTCCAAACACAGTACAAGTATATAACAGTTCAACACTAAAGAATTCACAATCCCAGTCCATTCATGCCAATTAGTTGTAACTGATTACTGATCAGAAGTGTTGGTGATGAATCAAAACAGCTCATGGCATGAATAAATAGAATTCCCCAATTAATTAATCTACGAATTTAATTAGTGCCAAGAAGTTTCAATACTTCCTAGTCCCTAAGGACTTAAGAGGCTTAAGAGTAGTTTCGCTATTGAGATTAGGGCTTCCATCCTAGCCAATAAACGCAAGAGTTTCAGTTTTTTTTAGGTCCAGCTAATATTCCAAAGAAAATGGTCATAATTGAGTTACTAGTGTGCCTCTCATATATATGACAGCCATGATTGCAGCTTTGATATGATGGCCTATTGAGTTTTAAAAGTGCACTCAATATATATAAGCTGCTGCACTAATTTAGTCCTTTAGAGCATCCACAGTCATCGACCAAAACTAAAAATTTGGTCGAAAACACAGACGCAGCGGAGAGTACTATCGATAAAATATCAGACTATAACCAAAAACCAAACCATATTTGGTCTTTGGTTTAGTTTTGATCGGGCGTAGATTAAAGTTACGCCTGATGGGGCGTAACTTTGAGTTACGCCCGAACTAAAAAAAAAAAAAAAAAAAAAATGGGACGCAAGATTTTGGTTGCGCCTGATTGGGGCGTAACTCAAAGTTACGCCCCAACAAAAAAAAATAAAAATATATGGGACGCAAGATTTTGGTTGCGCCCAACAATAAAAAAAAAAAAAAAAAAAAATGGGATGCATTTTGGAGTTGCGCTGATTGGGGGCGTAACTCAAAGTTCCGCCGACCAAATTTTGGTCTCCCTCCACTCGCGTTCACGGACTAAAACCAAAATTTGGTTTTTTTTTTCTTTGCTCTTTCGGTTTATGATCGCACCACTCGCAGCTTGCTCTTAGTCTTGGGTGCAATTCACTTTTCTAGAGCAGTCCAGCCTTCTTGAGATGTGGTAAGGCCAACAACATGACTCCTCATCACACCTTCTCCGAGTGAATATACACCTCATATTTTGTAAACTCTGGATTGATGTCTGTTGAGTATGGAAGAGTACGTAGGGGTTTTTGCTAATGACCAATCAACGTAGCCTTGCAACTTATAACCTTTGATATTTGTGTTCTCCATAGCAGGAAAGACGAACAATAAACGTTTTTATGATGAAAAATTAAGCGGAAAAAATAAAAAACGCTGTGACCTTGTGGTTAGCAGCCACACGCTCTAACCAGCTGAGCTATTACAGCTTTGTTGCATTTCATTTATGTAAACTGTATTTTAATAATTGTTCACCAAACAGTAACAACAGGCAACCTCTATGACTAGGAGGAGTCGTTTCCAAGCCAAAATGACCTATATATGATTTGCAATTTCCTGCTTTGCTAATAGAATTAGGTTATAGAGGGAAAACAAGTTGTCGGTGGCTTAATTTTTGTAATCTGCCTCTCGTAGCTTCTGTATATTTCTTATCTCTAATAAATTTATCTCTTTCAATTAAAAACAAAAAACTAATTGACCTCATCATCATGAAATGTTAAGCCGCTTTATTGTATGTTGCTTGAGTTTTTTGTTTAACCCAATTCTATATGGTGCACTCACCCATTCGCGATCTTGTGATCTTGTCATCACTTAAATTAGTTGTGGAAAGTGGTGAAATCTTACACTTTGAAGTTTGAAGTGTATCAGAGAGTTGGGTCATGCGTGTCTATGGATTGGTAATGTGTTAACCAGCCACTCGATCGTCTTGCTTTGGTGCCTATGTAATTTCAATACAAGTTAACATATTGCATCTGGCCTGAAATTAATAGTTAAGTCTCTAATTGTTTAGGTAGACCGTACTCCCTTTAATACCTCACAAGCATGACATGAGTACTTTTTTTTTTTTTTTCCACAA
>JAJJWW010002527.1:0-45676 GCA_023531295.1 Papaver armeniacum | reverse complement strand
AAATCATCACGACCGTCCAACTTCACCAGCCTGGTTGGACGGCCTAGATCATCCCGCGAATGATTAGGGAAGCGCTAACGCACACGATGGCGGGCCCACTTCTCACCTACCCGATCGGCCTTCTCGAAACATGGCTGGCGTGATGCTTTAAAGGGTCGCAGAAATTCTACTAGTGTCTTAAATCGATCACAACCATCCAACTTATCCAGCCTATTTGGATGGCTTAGATCGCGCCTAGGACCATCAGACAGGTACACATATGTTCACCTTGACCCAACGTGGGCCCCACATGGCCCGGTCTCCCAAAGGAGGAGGATAACCTTCCAAACCGCTTTGTTAAAAGTCACGCACACGCGACCGGCCCAAAACCCTAATTAGGGTTTGCGGCATGGCATATGTGTCGCAGTTTGATCACGACCATCCATCTTCGCCAGCTTGGATGGAGGGTGTAGATATAGACTAAGGAGGTCCAATTTGAGTGGCCTAGATCGCACCTTCATGAGACAAAGTGGTACGGACATGCACACCAAAGAGGTCGTCTACACGCATGCCCGTTCGGTCCCACCAAAACCTTGTCCATGCTCGATTTGGTCAAGCTAAAGAGTGATGCTTGCGCACCTCTCTAAAACCCTAAAATCCATCAATCTGTCGCAAACATGTGCCGCAGATCATCTCGTCCGTCCAACTTTGCGGCACTTTGGGGACAACCTAGGCTAAGAGTTAAACAGCCAATGAGGCACCTTGGTGATCACCGTCTGTCACTTTACCACATGGAGTGATCAGCCAAGGGATGGCCCGCCCACGCGGCCTTCAAACGATCCCTTGAAGATGTTTGAACATGCTGCTATTTTAAGACGCTTAATCCGCGACTTACTCCATTAAGCTTTAAAACAGCGATGCTTCATACATATTAATTGTATTCGATGCATTACATGCATAAAATATACACGATATTTCATGAATATCGATTTCCTAAATAACTTAGTTATTTAACCTAATAGCATCACGTGCTATTTTCTGCGGGTCCCACGACTCGACCCACTCACTCGAGACATCAAACATGTCACAAACTGGGGGATACTCACTGGGGTATTGGTCTGGCGGTTTGCAGCGCGCGCCATTACAAGAACGTGTCAGGGAAGAGTGGACGGTTAACGGTGATGAGGGAAGTGGGCAAAGGTGTGATCGTGTAACAATCAACACTCCGGCACGACCCCACTACTCCATCACTTCACCTCCTCCACTTCCTATGAGATGAGGGTTGCGCTCAATGACTTGTATAAATAGGTATTTCACCTATTTCCAAACAACACAGACGAACACAAAAAAAAAAACCAAGTGTTGTCATCAGTATCCAGAAATCACCATTCTAATACAAGTCATAAACAGCCAATACCTTCACAATCTCAACACCTTCTTCGCTTCCCTCCCTAAGATCAACCCCATCTCCTTCACTTTGTTACCGAAGCAAGTCTGGAACGGCCATTTCTTGGTTTAGGCCAAAATTGTATAGATTGATCTCTCGAATCAAAAGCACTCCCGTGCAGTGCATTTGTTTAGGGTTTAGATTCGTTTCTCATCCACCCACACCCAAATTTACCAAAAACCGCAGAAACAGTTTTCACCCATAAACAATTGGCGACCACAGTGGGAGATTAATCTCTCGGTTGCAATATTCAATTTCCAATTTCCAAATTCATTTTTCAATCCCGATTTCAAGATGGTGGAACTTAGGTCTGGATCAACAATCAATTCTGATGGAACTAGCGCCCGACAACACTCTGGGGTGTCGATGTCCCTGTCAGTGGAGCTGCCATGCAGAATGTGAGCAATACATCTCGTGGAGCCGCCTCCTCTACCACCAACACCAGCGGAGCGGGAGAGATTCCACTAAGCGTGACGCCCCCTATCACCAGAGACAGAGCATCCGCAAACCCCGACATTTCTTCAAGTGTAACGCCTCCAGTCGTCACCAGGGAAACTGCCACTCCTCCGTCGGGACGAGGGACTGGAGGAACAAGAGGAGGACAACCCCCTAATACCATTGTGGATTTGATGGAAAGGCAGGAAGTTCTTTCTAGAGCCCAAACGGATATGGCTGCAACTCAAAAGTAGGTACTTACTTTTATCAAAACTTTAACTGCACGATTGCCGCAAGAGTCACGACAGCCCCTGGAGCCAACAAGGAACGTGTTCAGTACACCCGGAGCAGGCACTTCAACGGCGCGGGCCCACATGGATGAAGAAGCTCGTGACTCCTGAACGCTCAAGATAAAGAGACCAGCCATCCAACTTAATTACACGTGAGGACCTGGAGCGACTCCTCCAAAACCGGGGCAAAGGAAATCCTGCGGACATGCACCAGCATCAACCACCATACCCTCAGGATGTACAACGAATTACCCTGCCAAGAGGATACACCTCTCCTCAGTTTCCCCTTTATGATGGTACTGGTAACGCTCGTGAACACATCTCCCGATTTTTGGAATATTTAGGGGAACACGAATATAATCACGTTCTCCGCCTGAAAGAGTTCTCAAAGTCACTTACTGGAAGAGCGTACACCTGGTACAAAAACATCGCGCATAACAGCATATCCAATTGGAGCGAGATGGTCAGTGCCTTCTACAGAAAGCATTTCTTCGTGTCTGAGCAGATCACCTTTTCAGACTTAGGAAGAATGTTTCAACGAAACAACGAACATCCAAACGACTTCGTTAAGAGGTTCAGGATTCAAGCGTTGGATTTTCATGATCCGAATGTCACCGAGCACCAATTGGTGGAGTCATGTATTAACGGAATGGTGCCCATATACCATGCTTTTTTGGAGAATCTGGGCTTTCAAATATTTTCCAAGCTCCATGAAGCTGCTAAGCGTTCAGCCACAACGGCCCCAACATTGTTGGAAAGAACCAGAATTGTTCAAAACGAAGATGCACGTGAGAGTCGAGGAAGCAGACGTCTCATTAACAAGCAATATGACACCGGTCCTTCTGTGAGTGTGGTGGGCGAATGAGGAAAAAGGAAAGCCCCGGCAGCAGAACATCAACCTAAACGTGCAGCACCAGCGCAGACAACTCCGTCCCGAAAGAGCGCGGACAAAACTCTTGTGCAAGAAGCTGGAAACGCAATCCTAGACTTCCCCTTCCCCATGAATGAAGTCATAGAGCTCTTGGAAGCATGGATTCAAGACAACGCGATCAAGCTACCTCCTCTCAGACGTCCACCGATAGAGGAAGAAATGGCAAATCCTGTGTATTTGCCGTTACCATAGGTTCGTCCATCACCCAACCAACGGTGCAACAAATTGAAGCGCATTTTCGGAGAAAAGGTAGAAGCGGGGGAACTCCAATTAGGAAACGAAGGTGTTCATAGAGATCCTCTTCCTATTAGGAGCCGCATGATTTAGGAATTCTGTTTCACAAGACTGCACAACATATGATGGAGCATTTATGTGAAATCTTATATTTCTCCAAGGCGCAGCGTCAAGATATATTTTCAGCCCTCAATCGCATTGTGTCAGGCAGACGTTTGTATCCAGAAAAGGAAACACTTTCGGAACCTCAATCTTTCTTGGACGATGCAACCAGCCAGGGGAACTGGGGACTCTTGACCGTCACTTGTTTGAAGGATGTCGAGTTCGAAAGCTGCAAAGATTTCAAAACAGGAAGCTATTTGTAGCCCAACCGTAATCAAGAATTCATAAGGGGAGTTCATGGACGCCTATGGGTACATTGATCTCGAAGTTAATGTGGGTGATGATCTGACACATGCTAAATTTTACATAACCAAGGAGTATCCGAATTACGATATGATCCTGGGACGCTCATGGACACACGACAACAAGGCGAATCTAGGAGTATGTCCTTTGCCGATTTCAATACCTGAAAGAATTTCCAACAAGCCGTCCAATCCCGAAGATTACCTATTGCCGTATCAACAGCTTGCAAATGTGACACAACTTCCTGGAGAAAGCCCGTCAGCATACCTTAAAAGGTTCTGAGCCCAAGTAAGTCTCATTGAACAACCCTTTTTGCAAACAATCATTCCTCTTCCTGTTGAGGCTCGGGGACTCGTTTCAATCAACAACCTGACCGCCACTAAGAGGTGTGAGTGGGATGCCGGTCATTTCAAGCGCTTTGCCAAAAACTTAGAGGCTGTTTCAATCAAAGACAACACATCACAAAATCAAGGAGTTGTACCAAGTCCGAACCTGTTTCGAATTGGAGATATGGTAGTGAAGGTGACCACATTTCAAGTTGGAAACGTAGCTGTAAAGATGATCGCTCAACCTGATTTGCCAACAACAAAGGAGGATGAACCGTACCTGGTGGCAGATATCATCATAGGCGGCTATTGCAAGATCATCAACGCTGACAAGCTTGAGGGCGTGACGATTCACTCACGATGGCTTAAACCCTACAATACCTAAAAAATGTTGTGCTACCCATTTATCCAGCGTTCTCCGTGATGATTCGTCCAACAATTTCCCTTTCCATGCAATGTTTGTAATTCCTCCAAAATGATTGCACTACTTGCATTCATAATTATTAGGGTTCCAATTTCTTAATTAATCAAAGTATTATTTTCTTTTAGAAATTTCCTCACCTCCTGGGCGTGACACAAAATTCTGAGTCAAACTTGAGTCATCATCATTACCCACCCAGTTAAACCGTAGAACCCTAAAAGGAAACATTTCACACCTTTGTTGGAGGAATAGAATATGTACAGAGAAAGAAGGGAAAGCGTGAGCAGTCTACTCCAACAGGAAGGAATCATGCGGACTTCATAACAGGAAGACAGGCAGGTTCGTGGTGACTCATTATAGCATTAATTTTTCATCACAAGAATAACATGCAATCACATAAAGACGCATCACTACCTGTACGCACATGGAAGATTCTAGTATTGTCTTGCCTCAAAACTATGTGAATAAAAACCTTATTTAAACGAGCAAACGAAAACGAAGAAAAACCTTAAACTCAGCCGCCACTGAGTATAAGGAGAAAATGCTCACAAACTATGGGAAAATACTCGTCCGAGAAAAGAAAAGAAAAGAAAACAGGGAGATGTAGTCATCAAGGGGATCAACCGCGCCTTCACCACCGTCAGAGCCTACTTCAACATCGTCGTGATAGGCTACTACTGCTTTCTCCTTTGGGTCCGCCTCAACTTCTTTTTCGGATATTTCGACGTCAGCAACGTTCTCCTCTTCAACATCCTCAGTAGGAACAGCTTCTGTATCTTCCTCAAGGGACACTGCAGCGTTGGAGATTGTGCTGACAACCTTTGGGCGCTCGGGTTCATCCGTATCAAAGTCGAGGATTATTACGCCATCTTGGATCATATAATCACGCTTATCTTCACTCGGTGTCCGTTCATGTTCAATCCTTCGCCTCTTTAGCCGTGCTGCAAACCTCTCGGCTCTTTCGCTCACCGGTGATTACGACGCTTCATCATGCCTCTGTTTTTCCTCCCCGTCGATTGAATACAAAAGAGTTTGAGTGTGTTTTCGAGCGATGCGCAGATGCAGAATGGACATTCCCTGTACGACATGATCAACCTCGCGAAGCGGAAGATCAATTTTAGCCATCACCTCCTCGAACGCATCAGCCTCAGGTTTTTTGACTTCAAAGCTTCTTTCCGGAAAGGTACCAGAGTAGTCATCACCAGCAGCCTCCATGAGATTCTGCAGGAAGAGGTTATGATTATATCAACATATTAAAAAAAATAATCATCAATCAATCAGTAGATTAATAAGCATGGAGCAATACCTGGAATATAGAAGAAAACAATTTTGCGATGGGAGAAAAGTCTCAGCGTCCTCTTTATATTTCACAAGCTGACAGATCCCAAGAAGAAGAGGAGTCTTCACTTGCCGTTTATGAAGGCTACGGATACGGGAAGCTAAAATGCATCTTCCGAATGGAGTCTTCACTTGTCGTTTATGAAGTCTCAGTGTCCTCTTTATACTGATGTAGTCGCTTTGTTGCATCTTCCGGTCGCCGGAAATTTCCCTGAAGAACTCTCGGCAGAGGAGAAACTGATATCTCGTACTTTGGAAGCTAAAATGCATGAGTTCAACGAGTCTCCCAAATTTTGCTATGCTCAATGGTTGAGATACTGGTGGCCGAGAGATAGAATTAATGAAGAACCTGTTGATGGTACCCTGTCCATCGTTGCTTTCCTGTGCTTGTGGCTTTCTAGAGATGTTCTTGAGGACATCGGACATTTGTTGAAGCCATTGGTGATACCCTTTGCCATTAGGATGGCTAAAGGTGAGAAACTTCCAATTGGTAGCCTGTTTTTAGGTTCACTATTTGCCAACTTGGACTTTTTGGTTATTGACTCCAGTGTCTCTAACGGTTTCATGAAAATTGAGACATATGATAATACCATGTTCCTCCAAGATTTGATGTGGGCGCATCTTGAAAAGTATGCTCCAATTCCCCGTAGTGTTTTGCAAGGGCCTAATGTCGACACTCGCCATGCTTTCCTCGAGAAAGACAACGCCAGGATCATGAGGTGGTCTACAAAGAAGCCGCAATACAAGATATGCATCACTGATATTTTGGACATTGAATCCGAGTTCAACTTTCGCCCCTGAGTGTCGGTTCCTGATCTCTTCTCACAATTGATCACCTTCAATGCTTTCTTGAAGAAAATATCATGTTGAAGACTCAAAAGCTAATTTGAATGATGGAGAGATCTTTCATATTAAGTTGCACTCCACAGCCACCTAGTATCAGTAATGCATGGAGAATTCATAGTAGAGGAATATAACATTGACAGGGCAGCTCGGCAGATGGGCGTCGACCAGTGTATCCCAAGTCACCGAATGAACAAACCATCAGTTGAGTATTTGAAGGCTAATCTGGACTGCACTCATGTGGAGGGAAATGAGTATTTATTCCCATGCTCTGATCGTGCTAATTTCGTGACTCCGGGTTACATAGACTTCTGGCGTCAGCAACTTGAGCGTCTGTATGCTTTTGTGATGGATGTTAAGTCTCCAACGCAAGATTTTCCTTCCCTTGACTCTATTAATGCTCGACCAAGGCTAAAGTACCTTTCCCGTGGTGACAAGAGGAAGACATCTCCGGAGTGTGCGCAGGTAAGCCTCTTTTCTCCACGATCGGTGAAAGTAAGCTTAGATGTGTTTTAATTATTCATTGATTTTGTGTAGGATGGCCACGCTGTGAGGCCTCGAATTTGTGTAAACTTCTTAGACCTTCAAGAAAGTCCCCAGGGTGGAGAAGGAAGAAGCAAAACAGCTCATAGAATGATACCAAATAATGTGCAGTCCCCTGCCGCTTCTTTGGTGAGTTGTTAGCACTTCTCTTATCGTTGTGACTTTTTTGTCCATATAATCAGGATCTTAGAAGAGTATTGCTAATTTTTTTCAGAATTTTTCTGCATCGGTAATTGACGGTCTTCATCTTTCCTCTATACGAGCAATTCAGGGATCCAACACCGACGGAGAGGTTGATGTGAATATCCTTTCATGTAAGTGATTTCGGCATTTCTTTGAATGAAATAATGATGATTATTGTTGATGGATCCAAGAAGAGATTGTTGTAAAAAGCCAACATGGTCATGCCATCCATTCGTCTTCGAATAGTAGGGAGAAGGAGAATTCTCAAGAATCGCGGCTGAATGAAAATAATAGTGCTCCCAATGTTGATGCCGACCCTGTTAACCCTTCGAATGAGTTGGAAACTCCTCAAGTAAGTATCCATTTTGTATTATCTTCATAGAAGTGCAGGATTTCTGATTTGTGAATGGATGAATGAGAATCCCGATGAATATATGAGAAATTTTTCCGAAATACGTCATCAGAAAAATCCAGACCCCAGTTTTATAGTAAAAATGATGTAGAATCTTCATCCGACATCAGATTTTCGCGATCTACCTATGTATCCTTAAGCCCGGGAAATTTCCAAGCTTTTTCAAAGAAGCCATTTAAGTTTTGAGCGCTTTTAGGGGTCGAAATCGATGAAACAGTAAACTTCCAGGAGACCTCCAGAAAATTTTCAGTTGATATGAGGTCCAATGTTTTGGCCACAACTCCATGCTCGTTCATCCAATTGCTATGAAATTTTGATATGTTGTAGATGACATCAATACGAAGATAATGGTATATGACTCAACCATATATTACTTACCAATTTCTCCCAGTTTGTCGTCTCATATAGAGTAGTATAAAATTTTTCTGACGAACTTATTAAAAAACGTGTTTTATGACTTTTATGCTATTTGCTCATGTATTGGATGCATAGTGAAGAACTTAGATAATGTTGGTTCACTTACATGCTGGATTTTATGATTGTATTGAGTTTCCACGTTTGGATCGCTCTAATCCCTTGTAATCTTCTTATTAGGTACCAAATGCCGAAGTTGGGAATCACGAGACCAATGATGATGATTCGAGCAATCCCAACGTTGTTGGTAATGAGACAACCATCTCTGCACTTCAAGGCCATGAGATGGTTTCTGCTGATATTGTAGAGGTGATTGAAACACTAATGGTGATTGCTCCAGAAACAGAGGAAGCCGTGCCGAGAGTAGAAAATACTGTCCCAGAAGAAGCTGCGCCTATGATTGCTGAGGTTGCTCCTGAGATTGAGAACCGTACAATATTACATGAATATTCTACTGCAGGGATTTTTTTTTGAGCCTCCATTTGGTGCTTCAATCCCGTATCATGTATTTGTTGGTGGATTCAGCGTTCCCACTGGGTATGCCAACATGTATGAGAAGTTGTGGAAGATGTATGGCCATATCATCGTTACAAGAGATCCTGAACGTAGCTACTTCTTGACAATGCAATTAGGAAACATATTACGTATCATAGATGATATTCGTACCGAGGCCCGTAATACTGTCACTCGAGATGTACTCTTTGATTGGGAGTACAACTTGGAGAATTCTGAGAGACTTGGCTTTAACCTGAAGTGGCTTCGTCAGAAGATCAACACCATCAAGGATGTAGTAGTGCAGAATATACCTTTTACCAGTGATGCCGTGGTAGAGAAAATGGCTAAGATTGCTGAGTTGACTCAAAAGCTGGAGTTGGAGAAAGCGGTTTCGCAAGTCTTGGAGGATGCTGAGAAGCAGAAATCGTACTTTGATGGCTTTCTTTAGTTTTATTTCCATAATCTCTTGAACTTCGAACTTCTAAGAGATGTAAGATTTTATTTTGGTTTTGAATTTCTTGATTGGTTTTGAATTTATGAGTGACTGAGGATTTTCTTTTGGATTTTGGGTTTGAAAGAGATTTTTCTTAAATAAAAGAACTTTTGATAAATTGCTGAATTCAAATATTGGATGCAAGTCTTGCAAACATTTTTGGAGGAATTGAAATTACAGGTAAAAGAAAATCCTAAGATGCAAACGTCAGATGTCTTGAGCGTTTGCCTTAGGCATAAAACACCCGACGTTGAATGCTTCATACATCAAAAATCTTGAGCCAATTCTCATGAATCACTGGTATACTTGTCTTACCCTTGATGTCAGCCAATTTGTAATATCCTCCAGTAACTGATTTAGCGATCATAAAAGGCCCTTCCCAATTAGAACTCTTTGTGGAATGCAAATTGCGTCTAGTTGCTTTAAGAACCAAATCTCCTTCATGAAATTTGTTAGGTTTGGTTGCTCGTGCCCTGAATATCTTCTGCTGTTTTGGAATTCCCCGTATTGTAGGATTCCTCATTGGTGGAGCTTTCTTTCAGAGGTACATGTGGGCACTCGTGTAAGGGAGAATATTTATGGTATTGATTGTGAAATTCCGTCATTATTCTATCAATGAACGTGTTAGTGGGATGATGGATTTTGAGAGGTTCGGCATCTAACCACTTGGTGAAGTATTGCTGAGGTGAGACTAACCACTCATATCGTTTGGTGACAGCTGAGTTATGATTAATATCAAGTCCCCTGACCAAAGTTGCATATTTGAAAGTTGGTAATATAGATGCATGAGGGGGAATGAGACTTGCCTGCGTGCGGAACCTTTTGACAAATTCATGTGCGCTTTCTTCAGGTTTTTGTGTGAGTTCCATCAAGGCTTCGACTTTTCCCAAATGCTCGAACGGTTGATCATCTTCCGAGTCAGAGCTTTCTTCAATGGAGAAATGTACAACTGAAGATGTTGGGATTACCTTATCAGCGTGAATCCATGTACGTCCCAGTACCATGTCATATCCTGGATCTTCTCGAATTATGTGAAATTTGGTTTCTGACCAGGTTTCTCCAACTTTCATTTTGAGGACGATGTAACCGTAGGCATTCCTAGGGATTCCTTCATGGTATCTGACTGAGATAGGAGCATGTGTTGCTTCCTGTCTAGTGATGCCAGCAGCTCTGAGGGTTTTCAAAGGGATGAGGTTAATGGCAGTGCCAACATCGACCAATGCTCGCTTGAACACATTTCCTTTGATATGGACTGTAGTGAGAAGTCCCCGGTCGTACATCTCCTCATCCGTTGCTGGAGGTTCAGGGCATATCTCCTGAATGTCTAATCGTTTCCCAGACACAATGTGGTTCAATGCAGCAAACATATCGTTTCTTTGAGCTTTCGATAAGTACAGTAACTCACAGACATGCTCAATTAGGGATTGCACCGCTTCCTTGAACGGCTGCTCAGAGAGTGTGAATGTCCTGATTGGGAGAGGATTTACACTCCTTCGATCCTCGCCCCGAGTCGACCTTTTCTTTAAATATACGCTTCAGGGTTCTGCAATCACTTGTCGGATGACTGATATACCTATGAAAATGGCAGTAGCGTGCATTTTCCATCTGTTCCTCAGTTGGTTCCTTTTTTGACAGGAGGTAATTTGATCGCCCCGTCTTGGATCCAGACCTCCAATAGTTCGATCACTTCTTCAATAGAAAATGGGAAGTCAGGTGCATCTTGATCGTTCTGTTGATGTTGAGTAGGCGATTGTGCATTCCTGGCTTGACCATCTTTCCTTGGCGCTTTTGAGGGATTAGACACTGGAGGAGCATTCTTATGTGGCTGTGCTTCAGCTTTTCTTTTGCTCCCTTCAGCAACATTCATGGAAGTTTCGGCACTGTACTGCTTGTTGATTAGACGCCTGGTAGTGCTGCTTCGAGTGTCTTTCGATTCTTCTACTTTGACAGTTTTCGTTCTTTTTAGCAAGGCAGGAGCGGTAGTTGTTAATCGCTTGGCCGCTTCATGAAGTTCTGAGAAGGTCTGAAAACGAAGATTTTCCAGCAAATCTCTGTAGACTGGGATCATCCCATTGATGCACAAATCCACCAGTTATTGTTCAGTAACATTGGGATCATGGCAATCCAAGGATTGAACCCTGAACCTCTTCACGTAGTCATTCGAATTTTCAGCATTCTTCTGATCCATCCTTCCTAAGTCGGAAAGAGTAACTTGCTCGGAAACAAAGAAGTACTTCCTGTAGAAAGTATTAATCATTTCTCCCCAATTAGCTATGCTTTCTGGTGCGATTTTGTTGTACCAAGTATATGCTCGACCCGTCAGGGATTTTGAAAACTCCTTCAAACGGACGACATGGTTGTGTTCATGCTCTCCTAATGCTTCCAAAAATCGAGAAACATGTTCTCGAGCATTCCCCGTTCCATTGTAGAGTGTGAAGGTTGGAGAAGTGTAACCCTTTATAAGAGGGATTCTTTGCGTAGCAGCAGGATATGGAGGCTGATGACGGTGGACTGATGGTGCATGGACCTTTCCCCGGCTCTCCATAAAACGTTCCAGATCTTCACGAGTGATAAAAATAGCAGGTTCAGGTTCTGCAGCTTTGCGGGTTTCATCATCGTCAGGGACTGTGATAACTTCGGGATCCATAGTTGGAGATGTTTCCTTGTCTTTTCCCTTCTCCCGAGTTTTGTCTGACATCTTGTCAGTGAGATTCTTGAGGTAATTACACAGCTCTTTTTGCGTCGCAGCCATGTCAGTCTGATTTTTGGCAAGAACTTCTTAGACCTTCATGAGATCAGCAATAGTAGGCGGATTGTTTCTGATTTCTTCGGGATGCCTGCCGAAGAGTGGATTTCTCCAATGTTGGTTTGCGGAGGAGTAGTACTGTCTGTGCGGTTGTTGGTAACATGAGTAGTTTCTGGAGCTCCACCATTGTTGCTAGTGCTAGCGTTGTTTGGGTTGGAATTCGTAACTGATCCTGACCTAAGATCAACCATTTTGATGAATCTGAGATTGCAACCGAGAGATTAATCTCCCACTGTGGTCGCCAATCTGTAGATGGGGAAAAACGGTTCGCTGGTTTTTTAGGAAAGTGAAGAGTCGAGCGTGTCGTCGAGACTCCTCGACCGAGCAAACTGCTTAACCTCACACAGATGCACTGCAAAGGGAGTGCTTAGATTCGAGAGATCAATCTGTAGGACTCCGGCCTAAACCAAGTCAATGGCCGTTCCAGAGTCAGTTCGGTCACAAAGAGGGAGATGGGTTGATCTGTAGGAGGGAAGCTGAGAATTGTGTGGGATCAATGATGATCAAGGATTGTGGATGTGTTGAAGGTTTCTGCAATAATTGGTGAACCGTGGAGTTCGAATAAGTTCTGATGGATTGATGAATTCTTGAGAGTAGTTACTCGAGAAATTCTGGATGATTGCCGATAACTAGTGATCATTCGTTGTCCTCAATCATGGATTCAGAGACTTATTTATATTGTCAGAGTTGTGAACACCTTGATCCGTCTGTATTCCCACGCCTCCAACTTATATATAAGTCACGTACTTGGAACAATTCCTTTGGTTCGTATTCCAAACAGTAAAGGAACAACAAATCTGTTTGGTATCAACTCTTTTCAACCAAGTGATGTGAGTTCGACAAAAGGCTCTTCCGTTTATCCCAATAAACTCCTTTGTCAGTTCCTTAGATCTATCTACTAACAATTACCAAAGTAATCGTCTAGATTTTACAATCAATACTTTGAATCACAAAGAAACGTATTGATGCCGATCTACTCAACTAATCAATCCAATCAACCACAAGGATAAACTGATTATAGTTGGATCTTCTTTACCCGAAACAAGTATTGTGCACACCAAAGATTATGAACCCAAATCAGAAATCTTCAAAGTCTTCTTTGTCTTCAAATCTTCTTAGATCTTCAATAAATACCTGCACACAATCAACTTGAATCTCTTGTGATCAATCACACACAGAATGGAGTCTGTTACTGCACATGTTCAAAGTATGTCGACATCTTTACTTTGTAAGTCCTCTTTCATACTTACAATCTTAAAACTGATTTGCAACACTTCCAAACGAGTTTAGAATTGGTTCATCTGACTTTCAAGAACTATGTGATTGATTAAGAACACTCAATCACAAATCATGGGTTTTACGGTTCTACCAAAACAAGTTTCGGTTCTACCTCCATGTGAGTACTGTGCATAGTCACACTAGATTTCCAAAAATTCGGTTGACTAGGTACTAGGATCGGTTCCCCACATACTTATGGCAACTACTTGTATTTGTTGCACATGTCCATAGGATCGTTTCCCCTTTCACTAAAAACTTGTTGCACATGTTCATAGGATCGGTTCCCCCATCTACTAAAAACGTATTGCACCTCTTACAAGGATCGATTCCCCTTTTGTGATCGGTTGCACCTCTTCATAGGATCGGTTCCCCTTTGCCTATAGTTGGTCATACCAATAACACTAAATCGATCATACCATCTCAGGTGATTACTTAAGATCCTTGTGACTCAAGAATCTCTTTTAGAGATCATCCAAGGATATATCTTGTCTACTTTTAATCTTGATTAAGAGTTCACCCAAGATTAAAAGTAGACAAGATATATCCCGCTAGAAGATTCAATTTAGAAGAATCTCTTTGAGACGCATTAATGAAAGGTAATACATTCATAAACGTGATATATTCAACCTTAAAGCATCACTTATGGGTAGTCTTATTTGGAAACTAACTAAGGAGAGAAGCCACTATGCAAAACTGTTTGAATTCGATCACTATGAGACTACACGGGGGACAGTGATCCGTCCAAAATGAAATTTCACCCTATACGCAGCTTGTCTGCCGTTTATGTTCTTTATTCTTCTCATAGGATACTTTTTCATCTGTGTATGTTCATTGTTCTTCCCATACGGAACTTTGTCTGTCGTGTATGATCCAATTTGAATACAAACGACATATTAATAAAAGTCATACCAATACAAAAGTCAGGCCTTGTGAATAGTTTTACCAAGAACATAAACAAGTCATGAGCGGTTATACTAATCACACATATTGGTAGTTCAAAAGATATGAAATGAATAACAATACCAATAAGCCTAGCGATTTCCCTTTCGATTCACAAAACAAGTTTGTAGATGGGGAAAAACGGTTCGCTGGTTTTTTAAGAAAGTGAAGAGTCGAGCGTGTCGTCGAGACTCCTCGATCGAGCAAACTGCTTAACCTCACACAGATGCACTGCAAAGGGAGTGCTTAGATTCGAGAGATCAATCTGTAGGACTCCGGCCTAAACCAAGTCAATGGCCGTTCCAGAGTCAATTCGGTCGCAAAGAGGGAGATGGGTTGATCTGTAGGAGGAAATTGAGAATTGTGTGGGATCAATAATGATCAAGGATTGTGGATGTGTTGAAGGTTTCTGCAATAATTGGTGAACTGTGGAGTTCGAATAAGTTCTGATGGATTGATGAATTCTTGAGAGTAGTTACTCGAGAAATTCTGGATGATTGCCGATAGCTAGTGATCATTCGTTGTCCTCAATCATGGATTCAGAGACTTATTTATATTGTCAGAGTTGTGAACACCTTGATCCCTATAAGTGTGACGGTTTCATGAGTGGAAGAGTGGACAAGTGGAAGATCGTGGTAAAGTCAGTTCCATGTCGTGTGGAGACTTGACGGATCGTGCACCCACTACTTTTCTAACTCCTTCAACCGTTTCCACAACTTACGCACATTTCTCTTCGTGGATGAAATCCACGTGCTGTAGTCCGCCAGACCAAAACCCTAGTTGTTATCCCCCAATTTGACGTGATTGATGTCTCACGAATCGTGGAGTCTGCATGACAGACGTGTATTTAGTTTGTCAGTTGTTGACTGATTAGACAATGAGTCTAGGTTTTGTTGAATCGAGCATGTTTGACAAATGCTCAG
The DNA here is from genome assembly GCA_023531295.1 of Papaver armeniacum. NCBI lineage: Eukaryota > Viridiplantae > Streptophyta > Magnoliopsida > Ranunculales > Papaveraceae > Papaver > Papaver armeniacum. The sequence continues at coordinate 30,541 of JAJJWW010002527.1, read as the reverse complement.
CGATTCATGAATATTAATGTTGCTCGTCTGAGCAAATATTGTAAATTCAACGAGTTGTTGAATATTGATGAGTTACTAAATATATGTGGATTATTCGAGCAACTGAGCAAGTATTGCTCGATTTGACGAAATACTGATAAATTACTAAATATTGATAGTTGGATCAATATTCGAGCAACTGAGCAAGTATTGCTCAATCCGACGAATCTTCAATATCGAGAATTTGACGAGCAACTAAGCAAGTATTGCTCAATTCGACAAAATATCGAATATTGATAATTTGACGTGCAATTGAGCAAGTATTGCTCAATTCGACAAATTATCGATAAATTCTAATGAATATTGATAATTTGGATCAATATTTGAGCAAGCAAGTGTTGCTCAATTCGACGAAATATTTATTGGTAACGTGACCTAATAAAATATTAAAATATTGTTAGATATATTATATGATTAATTCATATCTTTTGGTTGTTGAATCAATATAAATTCATTAGTGTTTGAATCTTGCTCAGAATGATGATTCGTAGAACATTTATTCAAAACCCTAATTTCAGATCATAGTTGATGAATCGCTGAAAATAGGTCATGAGTGATAGAGGGGCTGACCACATGGGATGATGGGCGTCCACGTGGTGTCCAGTGCTCGAGTGAGCATGCACTAGGGTTCCGAGTTGAACAGTTGGTGATAGAATGATGATTAAATGTCGGTTTCATCATTTATTGAAATATTGCTGGGTTCAGCATTAGGTGATAAAACCTAGGTATGAAAGATGGGGACCGACCAAGAGAGCATGGGACCGGATCTTGGTAGTCACGGGACTGGTTTTTGGTCGTTTGAGCAATCCCCTGGTTGGTTGAAGAGAGTTTGGGCCCAATATGAGCAATTGACTAAATTAGGTCAGAATTATGAAAACGCGTGGGACTGGCTTTGTGCAAGCCATAGGAATAACTCTGGTCGGTCATGAAGGCATGCACGTGTTGCCGTGGTATCCGTGTCTCCGTATTGAGAGTTTCAGTATTTTCTGATGTGCGTTCGAGCAATATTATGAATTTTCAGAAGAGTTTCATCTTGACTGAAATTCTTGATTTTTGTTGGAATGAGCATGTATGCTCAATTGATCACTATTTTGTAAATATTAAGAGTATTTTAACATTTAAAATTCCCGTGAGAGGCTAGCCGGTCGTGTGACCTGTTTGCTTTTGGTTTTTCATGATTTGAGCAAAATTTGAGAAGTTATGACGAAATCATGATTTTTGCTCAAACCAAGGAGTTTCATGAATTTAGGAAAATAATAATTATAAAAGACTAGGGATTGCAAGGTGTGGGACCGGCCACGGCTAGGGCATGGCCGGACGGCTATGTTTCCCGGTCCCGCACCTTGCAATCCCTAGTCTTTTATAATTATTATTTTCCTAAATTCATGAATCTATGAAGTTATGGAGAATCCATGAGTTTTTGTTGAAACGGAGGAGTTTCATGAGTTTAGGGAATTATAAAAAGCTAGGGATTGTGAGGTGTGGGACCGTCCACGGCTTAGGCATGGACGGTCGGCTAGGTTGCTCGGTCCCGCACATCTTTCCCTATTTTATAATATTATTTCATGAATCCATGAAGTTATGGGGAATTCATGAGTTTTGCACAAACAAGGAAAGTTGCTAAATTGAAGGAGTTTTTCATGAGTTCATGAAAATAACAAAATAGGGCAAAATAATGGAAGAGGCATGGGACCGGCCACGGCTAGGGCATGGCCGGCCGGCCGGTGGGCCCGGCCCCTGGGCGCCTCTTATTATTTTATTTTTATTTGTTGCTTTCTCCTATTTTGCGTAGGATTCCTCATCTGTCCATATTTTTGGATGCTCGTTTGTGCATCCGGGTGCTCAGTCGTGCATCATTGTCGAGTACACTTACACCATTTTTGTGGGGCTTACTCAGTGATGATCCAGATGCCCGTTGGTTGGGTATTTATTGCTAATTCATGAAATTCAGTGTAGAATAGTTCATGAAACGGAACAATAAAATGAGTAGTCATTTATTATCAATTCATAGGATCAGCTGTGGATTCGACCATGAACTTGGAATAATAAAGCAGGCATTACCATTCCATGGGATTGTGGATTCGACCATAGAATCGGAGTAATAAAATTATCTATTACCATTCCATGAGATTAGCAGTGAATTCGGTCATGAAATTGGAATAATGAGATAATATAGTAGTTTATTGCCATTCCGTGAGATCAAGTCGTAGATTTGATCATGGAATCGGAACAATTGTTATTGTTATTCCATGGGATCAGGCCGTGGATTCGACCATGGAATATGAGCAATTTTTATTTTCATTACATGGGATTGGGTCGTGGATTCGACCATGGAATAGGAGTAATAATAGATCATTCTAGGAATTCAGTGGTGAATGTCACGGCAGAATTAATCTATCACAGAAAAGATATTAGCCAGTTAAAGCGTAACATCCATTCTGAACGGTGCATAGTCAGGGAGTCACGGGTGTTGTTTACGACCTGAAGGCGTTATTGCTCTCAATCTGCGGAGAACCGCCTGAATCTATGCACGGTCTCTCCACATAGTCGAGGAACGTGAGTGTCACCGACGTCCTGAAGGCATCCGCCGCCAACTATTCTTCTATGTGGAGGGGGGTCTCTCTCCTGCAGTCAGGGAACAGTGAGTGTCACCTACGTCCTGAACGCGTTAAGCTATCAATCTACGGAGAACCGCCCAATTATGTTATTCTGCATAGATGGCATGATGAAATGCTAGGGATCGAATCGCTTAGCTAGTGGGGCTTTTCGAAAACATATTCATCATGGCTTCATAAAATATGAATCGTTGCATGCTTGAAAGCCGCGTCGAAACATGCCTCATGATTTTACGGTTTTGCCCTTTGTTGAAAATCCACCATCAACAAAGTTCATGAATTTACTTCCTATAAACTAATGTAAAACATTGTTTCCTAGGATGAAATCTTCACCTCATACCCATACATAATCACAATAGCATTCAAACGATTATGTCGATGTCTTATATACGAAGTTCAAAAGATAAGCGTTATACTTCGTATTGTATTCCTTAATACTACGTCTACCTAGAGTGTAATCATTCATGCTTCGCAGTTACGTTTTCAATATGCACGACTTGAAAGATACGTTAGGGAATGAAACAGTTCAAGTCAAATATCACTAACCTCAAGTGGAAGGATGATGTTGTCGTTGTAGCTCCTTACTTCTTAACTTCTTCAAGTCTTTGCAATACTTGTAATGTCTCATATCCTAATACTTTCAAGCTAACCTATACAAAGTTGACTCTAGTACATAATCAAGCGACTCTTTAAATGAGTTTTGGTTCACTAAAATATGAAAACCAAACTTGACATACCAACGCTTGGTGGGTTCAACCGAGCTATGCTCTAACAATCTCCCCCTTTGTCAATTTTAGTGACAAAACTCTTACATCATATGGATAAACAAATTACAAGAATTCATTACACATACGCTTGATTCCCAAATTCAATAACACAAAAACATGTATACATTAAATCCATAAATGCCGCTGTTGACATTATAATAACAAAACTAATACTCCCCCTAAAGGTAAGATAGGTAGATTTTATCAATCCGCACGTCTTTGTTACTCCTTTGTAGTCCATATAACTACAAGTATCATATGATATGCTACTCCCCCTTAGTCTATGCTTTACTCTTTCGTTATACAAACATTTAAGCACCAATGTCCTTTCCCGTAGTGATACCAATCAATATAAATCAATACCAGTATCACTTGTTTACTCCATATATTTCTCCCCCTTTTTGTCACAAAATGACAAAGGTACGAGCAAATAAAGGACAAACCGAAAGGATCTTACAAATCTCAAAATAGACTTGCAAACCTATAAGAGTTAAGCACGAGGGTTCCACACACCATTTTTGATAACCAATATCAAAACCGAAACTACAAAGTAATTTTGTTTTGATATGTTACCAAGAAAACAATTGCCCGAAGCAATTTTCCCTAATAGTTTAGCAAACCAAAAATTGACTAAGCGCCTTAGTTCTTTGCTAAACCGATTGTACAAATACAATCACTTGTTCGATAAGACCAAAATAAAGATAACTCTATTTTTCTCATCAGGTTCTAATTATCCATATAACTTAGACCTTTAACTTTTAAACAAGATAAGTACCAGGTTAGTTAACTAGCATTCCTTGTTAAGGCATTCGATTAGACTTGAATAACCGAAACCTCCACTTTGATAAGTCTAACTAAGATCGGAATTAACTTAGTTTCTCTTATCCGGAATCGAATTGGACTAAACAATTCATCTCGTTAACCTTTTCTTTCGCTAAGCCATAAACAATTCATACAAACTAAATAAATCAACTTGCATAATTATTCACCTCAACCGGAAGCGATTGAAATAACATAGACATTAAAGCACCGCAACTGCACCTAAATGATTAATACCAAACAATAAAGCAAGATAACAATAGTTTTTCTTAACCGGAAACAATTGAATCACTGTTTATGGGTGAAAACTATTCCTGCCGGATTTGGTAATTTGGGGTGTGTGGATGAGGAATGAATCTAAACCCTAAACAAATGCACTGCGCGGTGAGTGCTTGTAGATTCGGAAATCAATCATGCAAGTCCTAAAACCAAGAAATGGCCATTCCATACTTGTTTCGGTCACAAAGTGAAGGAGATGGGGTTGATCTTAGGGATGGAAGCGAAGAAGGTGTTGAGATTGTGAAGGTGTTGGCTTGCTTATGACTTATAACAGAAAGGTGAGCAGGCTTACGATTGATGCAAGCAGGCTCTGGGTGTTTGAATACGTTTTTGTATTAACACTTGGTTTCTGTCTCTTCTGGACTTGTGTCGTTTTTCTCCTTCTTTTCTCCTGTGTTGAAAATAGGAAGGAGAACCTATTTATACAAGTCATTTGAGCCTTATTCACGTCTCTCGTGGGAAGTGGAGGAAGTGGAGTGATGGAGTAGTGGAGTTGTGTGTTGGTGTTACACGACCTTATCTTGCCCACTTCTCCTGTCATCTCTAACCGTCCATGACTTCCTGACACGTTCTTGTGATGGCGCGTTGCACGCTGCACGCTGTAAACCGCCAGACCAATACCCCAGTATGTATCCCCCAGTTTGTGACATGATTGATGTCTGGAATGTGTGGATCTTGGGATCCACAAAAGGTAGCATGTAATTCTAAATTGAATAACTACGTTATTCAGGATGTTGATACTTGTGAAGTATCATGTGTATTTTATGCAGGTACTGCATTATGGTGTGGTAAAGTGACGGGTGGTGATTACCATGACGCTTCACTGACCAATTAACTCCTGACCAGGGTTGTATAACCAAACCGGTGAAGTTGGACGGATGAGATGATCTTTGAGACACTCATCTGCGACCGTTGGTGAAATCAGGGTTTTGAAGAGGTGCGCAGGCATCACTCTTCAGCTTGGTCGAAACCAAGCATGGGAAGGGTTTTGGAAAGGACCGACCAGGCATGCGTGTAGACAGACATGCTTAGGTGTACATGTCCGTACCTATCTAAGTCCCCATAAAGGCGCGATCTAGGCCACTCAATTTGACCGGCAAAGAGGAGTGGTTGAGATCGGTTTGCGGCAGAAATCCATTGCCGCAAAGGAATTGGAAACCGCGTGACATGCCTAGTTTGGACGCACGTTCCAAGACGACCAATCTTGGTCGGTCTTGGTCGATCAGTCTGGCGTGTAGGTGGTAGGCTGGTGTTCACGCCTATACCTGACTATCCCATGAAAACGTGATCTAAGCCACTCAAATCGTCCGGTGAAGTTGAGTGGTCGAGATCAGTTTGCAATTTGGGAAGTGTAACCACGCAAGTTTGGACGCGCGTTTTGGGATAGCCAAGCATGATATGCCTTGGCCGATCGGGTGAGGGGATAGACGGGCCCACGGTGGTCATGCTGGTATGACCGGACATGCTTAATCTAATCTGGGACCCTCCATTCGTGCCGGAGAAGATGGACGCCCGTGATGCTCGAAACCCTAATTTTGGCTTTCACGGCCGTGTAACCATGCTCCGTTTGGGCGCACGAATTGGGACGACCAACCATGGTTGGTCCTGACTGATTGGTCAAGTATGTAGGCGGACCCACGGTGATTGTGTTGACATGCTCTGGGCCCTTTGAATCTACATCTACACCCTCCATCTATACCTGCAAAGATGGATGGTTGAGACTGTTTTGCGACACATGTAATGTGCCGCAAACCCTAATTTAGGGTTTTCCGCCCATCTTTCTGGTTTGGACGTTTTGGCAAGCTAGGCCAGTGCGGAGGCCGACCATGCGGGGTCCGCGTTGGTTCGGCAGTGAATATTCCATACCGCTTGGGGGTTATGGAATCGATCCGGGCCATCCAATCATGCTTTGGTGAAGTTGGATGAACGAGATCATATCCAGATCGATACGGTCAGTCAGGATGCTCAACCGGCTAGTATAACACACCGAGAGTTCTCAATCGGGCTAGTATAACACACCGAGAGTTGCAACACTGTACGGGTATTTCGTACATGCTTTCATTATAATGCTTGGAGGTTCGTGTTGCTCTGCTGAGAGTAACACTCGGTTGTCATGCCGCACCGATAATGAGTACAGAAATACAAGGCCGCTTACGCATTAATTAATAATGCTATAAATTCACAGGGGTATATGGGATTGTTGCTACATGCTCCAACCTGGATGAATTTCATGTATTCACGAGAATGGGATTGTTGCCACATGCTCCATTCTAGGTGAATTAGTAAAGTGAAGGAGTATCCAACACTTATTAATGGCTTTATCTTTTACAAGATGTCAGCGCATGATTTTCTGGCTTTTACAATTTTAACCTTAAATGAAAATCCACCATCAACATTAAGTCCCCTGCCTAGCACATAATGGTTATACTATTGTGGGGTAGGCATGAGATGGTGACATATACAAACGTAAAAATACAAGATAAAGGAAGTCTACCTGGAGGGATTCTGGCCGTGGGCAATCCTCCATACGTGCGCGATCTCAAGCCTTGATGGACCGGCTTCCTTCCTTAGGGTATTTGAATCAAAAGAGGAATCCAAACAAAAGAGGAATCCTTGTTCTATTGGGATTCCGGGCGTGGGTGCTTACACACTACTGGTTGAATCGCTCGTGTATCCAGATGCTCTTTTGATTCTTGATTAGGGCTCAAAAGAAAGCCTGACTTGGTCGGTGTCGTATCCCCATATATCGGGCGTCGTAATCGTTTTAGGGTTTCCTCAGCATATATGCAGGTGTAGAGATTCTGAACCACTTTTACGATTTTACAATAGGGCTTTCTCATAGAAACTCTGTTTCCTTATCATGTCGAACACCAGTGGATCGTCTTCTTCATACCGTCAAGGATCTTCCATTAAACGTGCACGACCTGCGTCTGAGCTTCATGATGGATCCCCTGCTCGTGTTCTCCGAGTCAAGAAGATAATACCGGTTCGTCTCTCCTTTTTTCTTTTTTTTCTGAACAATTGCTTGTTCTTCATAATGATCAGGTGAATAATATTCTCATTCTTGCAGAGATACCCTACCGGAACATGTGTGACGGTTATCGATGATGATGACTTAAACAGTCCTCTTCCTTCAAAATCAAACACGCCTACCCCTATCGACCTCGAAGATGCTTTGATCTGGGTGTCTCATCTTATGAATACCCCAATGCGGGTCTTTCATTCGATGTTCGCATGAAATGTTTATCCTCCAGCTACCGAGACGTCGGTGGATTCTTAGTGCGGAAGGAGTTCGTGCCTCTGTACACGAAGTTATGGAGAAAGTATGGTCATATCGCAACCCGGGAATGTGGTCCTAAGACTGTTCATCTTCTCTGGTCACCACGGTAAACTGTCTTCTTCCCATGATTGCTGAGATGGAGAACATTTCTATCCGCAACGTTGCCGAATCAAGCCTTGAAAAGTGGGAGAATATGGTATCTACCTGCGAATCCATGGAGTTCAACGTGGGGTCATGCGGCGGCGTCTTGATATCATCAAGGTTGATCGAGCTGGTATCCTCGTAAACGTTGTTCCTGCTGCGAAAGCTATCTTGGAAGAGGAAAAGGCTCTGGCTGCGGAATCACAGAAGGTAGAGCAGGCAGTACAGGACTTGAGGAAAAGGACAGAGAGATATCAGGCTAGACTGGAGATGATGCTCTCAAGGAACTATAATCTACTAGATGGCCTCCTCTAAGTCGCATTCAGCTGCATTCGTTTATGCCAAATTTTTTTGAACATCTTTGTGGAATAAATTGTATTGGTTTTTGATTGGTGAAACGGGTTTTTTCATTGATGCATCTCTGAATATAATTGGTGATTCAAACATGTAATGAAAATAAATGCTTGTATTGTTGACAGAGCAGATAGTGGTCAGGCATGATATGCCTTGAGCCACTTTTCATTGATGACTGCTTCCAATTTGCCTCCGTCCACCTTAATGATCTTGTAGTAGCCAGTATTATAAGCCTTGGTGACTCGTGTAAGGACCTTCCCATTTCGGTGAGAACTTTGGTGCGGACATGTCTTGTTGGATGTGTTTGGCCGTTTTCAAAACCAAATCTCCCACTTTGAAAACACGTGATTTCACAGTTTTGTTGTATGCCCTGGAAATTCTATTCATGTACACCTGAGTGCGTTCTTCTGCTTTGATTCTTCTGAAATCCAGAGTGTCTAACTCCGCTACTCTAGAGTTAGAGGTTTCAGCTTCGTTCCAGTAGATCCCGGTTGCTGCTGCAATCCTGGCTGATGGGATTTTGATCTCTGCTGGCAGAATTGCATCCGCTCCGTAAACAAGTGAGTATGGGGAAACTCCAATGGAGCTTCTGGGTGATGTCCGGTATGCCCATAGCGCCATTGGTAACTCGGTCATGCCATTCCCTAGGGTTATCGTGTACTGTTCGACTGATGATCCGGATCAATGTCTTGTTGGTACTTTCAGCTTGTCCGTTCCCTTGAGGGTATTAGATGGTGGAGAAGACCTGTTTAATGCCATACTCTTCAAGTAACTCTCGTACCTGTTTATTGGCGAAGGGAGTGCCATTATCAGTGATGATATGCTTAGGCACACCAAAACGACAAATGATATGTTCTTTAATGAAAGCCGCAATCGTTGCTCCTGTAGTCCCTCGCAGGGGAATGGCTTCTACCCATTTGGTGAAGTACTCTATCGCAGTTATGATGTACTCGTGTTGCTTTGATGACGGAGGGTTGATTTTCCCGATAATGTCCAGTCCCTAGCTGTAAAATGGCCATGGACTGCTTATCGAGTGTAGAGGGGTGAAAGGCGCATAAACAAGGTTCCCATGAATTTGGCATTTGTGACAGCTTTGAACGAAAGCGGCTGCGTCATCCTCCATGGTCGGCCAATAGTATTTCTCGTGTATCTGGAGAAACAGTTTCCTCTTCCCTTGATGTTCTCCTTCGTGTGTCTCCTTCAGCATGACTGGGACTTCTTCCCCAACCAGGCATCGTAGTAGATCACCTTCGAAGCTCTTGCGATACAGGATCCCTTCGTGCAATACGAACCGCTTGGCCTTCTGTTTTATCTTGATAGCATCCTTTTGATTGGCAGGAGTCGTTCCGTCACGGAGATAACTAATGTATGGCTCTCTCCAGTCCCCAGTGTGATTCACGTTAAAAATTTCCAATTGATGTGGCGGTGCTTGGCAATTTGAGCAGGACTTCTGAAGTAGTCTGGATTGAGCCTCCATCCCTGGCCAGTAATAGCCCAGACGTTGGAGTCGTCGGTAAAGCGTTACCACCAGTGATTGTCCACAAATTTCGTTGTGAACATGATTCAGCTGTAGTTGTGCTTCGTCATCCCCAAGACATCTTGACAGGGAACCATCCGGGTTCCGATAATACAGCATACCATGAAGCATGAAGAAGTTCTGCAGGTTTTAAGACCGACCTTTCCTTGGGAGAGTGAGTCATTGAGCTCTTGAATGATCGGAGTTCGCCAATCATCGGTCTTGGTGTCTTTGTATTGTGATAACCATGTTGATTCTATGGTTCTCCTCTTTATCGTCGTGGTTTCTTCCAAACCTTCGAACTTCAATTTGGAAGCCAGTGTTGCTAGACAATCGGCGTGTTTGTTGTTGCCGCGACCGACATGGGTTATGGTTGCATCAAGAAAATAATTCATAACCTCCGTGCTTCGATCGATATGGAGCTAGCGTTACTTCCTTTAGTGCGTATACCCCATTCATCCGATTCACCGTAACTTGGAGTCACCTCTTATCTCCGGGCGCGTGACTCCCACTTGCTTGGCTATTGACGGCCCTATGAGGAAGGCTTCATACTCTGCGAGTTGTTGGTGCATTCAAGTCCAAATTGAAGGAGTGTGAGAATACTTCCCATTTGGAGATACTAATACCACGCCCGCTCCTCCAGAAGATATCGCTAGGGGTAGCAGAGCCATCAAAATATAAGAGCCACACTTCTTCTTCCAAAACAGACGTCCTGGAAATTCTCCAGGAGATCTTCGTGTAGCCCTCGTAGTGTCTTCTCCAGAAATGCTGCCATAAAGTCTGCAATCGCTTGACCCTTGATAGCTCTAGGTGACGCACACGTTATGTCCAGCTCTAACATTTGGAGAAGCCACTTGCCTGTCCTTCCGATCAGACCGGCTTTGAAAGTAAAAACTTTGCGGATCGATTTAGACACGAGTATCACCCTATTAGACAAAGGTAATGCCTGAACTTTTGAATGGAATGGATCAAGGCTAAACATGCTTTTTCCGCTATGGGGTATCTGAGTTCAAAGATCTCTCAATATTCTAAATGAAATAGTATATGGGATGTTCGATTCCCTCGTCGTCTTCCCGAGCGAGTAGAGCTCCCTGCGCGGTGTCACCGAAGGCGGTGTAGAGATGTAGCGGCTTTCCTTGTGCGGGAGACTTCATAATGGTCGGAGATGACAGCATTCGTTGAATCTTTCAAAAGCCTCCTGCTTGGTTGTGGTCCAAATGAAGCTAGCTCCTTTCTTTAGCAAGGGAGTGAATGAGGCGGTAAGTTGGGCTAGACCCGGTATAAAACGTCGGATGTAGTTTACCTTGCCCATGAAACTTTGGAGTTCCTTCACGATTCGTGGAGGTGGCATTGTGAGGATAGCTTGAGTCTTGGACGGGTCTACCTTGATCCCTTCCGCGGTTACTTGGAATCCTAGAAATTTGCCTGAAGAGACACCGAAAGCGCATTTCAAAGGATTCATCTTCAACTTGTATTCTCGACACCTCTCGAACACTTGCCGTAATACGTTGGTGTGATCTGCTCGAGCCATTGACTTGACCACAATATCATCTACGTAGTCTTCTACTTGTTTATGCATCATGTCATGGAAGATTGCCGTCATAGCACGTTGATACGTTGCGCCGGCGTTCTTTAAACCGAATGGCATAACGGTATAGTAAAAATTGCCAAGAGGGGTTAGAAGGTCATCTTACTTGTATCGTGCTCATACATCCTTATCCGATTGTAGCCATTGTAACCATCCATGAAGGAAAACATGCCGTGTCCGCTAGTGGCGTCTACCAACATGTCGATGTTAGGCGGGGAAAGTCGTCCTTGGGGCAAAGACTTGTTCAAGTCTCTCAAATCCACGCAAAGACCAATCTGATCTGTTTTTCTTCTTTCTTGGGACCACATTAGCTAACCAGCCTGGATGATGAATAGGTCTCATGAAGCCAAGCAGCTAGTAACTTCTGAATTTCGTTCTTGATTTGTTCTTCTACCTCATGTCCAATTGCCTCGGAGATTGCTTGATTGGCTTGGATCCAGGTATGACATGTAAGTGATGGGTGACCAATTTTTTATCCAGACCATGCATTTCCTTGTATGTCCAGGTGAACACATCTTGGTACTCCTTGAGTAGTTGAACAAGAATCGGACGTTCGTACGTGGGACGAGGCCCGATAGAGATAGAGACTGATAGGTGTAGAATACACCGTATTTAATATCTAGTATTTATGCTTTCTTTTATGCGAGTTTTCTTGTAAATTATGTATCTTATGTGTGCTTTTGAGTTATTAGGTGCTTTGGAGTCATTTGGAGCAAAAAGACCAATTGGAACTCGTTCAAATACAAGATTTCTACTTTTCATTGTGTAGAGGACGGAAAGATAAAGACAATGGCGAAAGAACGGAGTCATTCTGAGCTCGTATGAAGAAGTTACGAAGCAAAAAGGACTTGGAAGACCAAAAGGGCACAATGGTCATTTTGTAGGTCCACTACTATTGACATCCCCTCTTTTGTTAAGGGGCAACTCTATTTGTAGTAGCACTAAATACAGTGGACTCATAGTTAAGGGGTCGTCATCCGGTTGACCCTTAGCGGTGACCGGATCTTGAATATCATTGAATACCTATACCTAAATCGATCGAGAAGATAACATCTTCTCCTCTTTCCCCTATTTCACTCGAACCCATTATTGAGACCGTGGCTGCACTCGAGGCCGAGAGATTGGAAATCGGTGAGTAATTTGAGAGATGGAAGAGAAATTCATGAAGAATAGAGATGGGTCTATGAGGTGGTATGAAGATGCCGCTCTGTTCGATTGAATGAGTACCGGGAAAGGGAGGAAGAAATGATGCGTCATCGTGAAGAACAAGGAGGATTAAGTTAGGATTACGAGTTGGGGTTTCTCACGGATTTTGGTGGTTGCTCTCGATTTATGAGGATGAGCTCGAGCACGGACGCGGTGAGGAGGCAATGGAGAGATTCGGGGGAGGAATGGCTAAAAGGGATCGATGGATTGAGTGTGAAAGACTCGGATGGATGGGTATTCAAGTTAATCCGAGAGGATATGAAGAATCTTTGTGTGAATCGATGCGCAAAGAAGAGGGGTTTGAGGCAAATTTGAAATTGGTGACGGGTTTGTGGAGTTTGAGAATCTCGAGGAACGGGTTTTGGAATCTGTGAGCCGAGAGATACATGGGTTCTGTACAAGTTAGGGCTGTGTGGCCATTGACCGAGATCAAGTTCTTTGCACGGGAAGCAATTAATGAGATGTTGAGCTTGAACTTGAGCTTGGGAGTATTGCAGTGAGCTAGGAATTGGTAATGATGAGCCTGCTGTGAAAGGTTGAGCTTCCTGTGGCTGTTGCCAGTGGAGATGACTAATGCTGGCATGTGAGTGATAATGGGTCACAGGGGTTGGCTTGAGTTCAAGAGAGCTGTTAGGGTCTGAGATTGGCAGCAAATAAAGGGGCTACAAGTGCTATGAGTTGACAAAGAATGTAGAGTAATGGAGCTGCAGAATTGGAGCTAGTGATTGGGTTCAGAATGGTGGTGGCAACGAGGCTACAAAGAATGGTGGCCTGGATGAAACTGCGAGGGGCTAGTTGCAGTTGGTGATCTTTATTCTTTGAAGTTGAAGTGCGGAGGTCAGGTAGCAGATGCAAAGAGCGAGCTCAATGCAAGAATGGAAGAGCCGAGGTGGAGCTACAATGCAAAGGTTCTAGTGGTTGCACGAGATGGAGCTTGTTGGTGGCTTTGTTGCGGGTAATAGATGGATGAGTTGTGGCTTGAGAAGGACCAATGCGGGTGAATAGAATGTACAGGGGATGAACTCGAGGAAGCTGACAGTGCAATGTGTGTGTCGATGACCGCCAGGTGATGAGGTCGCTTGTGTATGTTGGTGATAATGATGATGTCTCGGTGGAGTTCCTGTGGTCATTGTCTAAATGGAGGGGTCATGGTGATGGCGAGGCGAGGTTGACGATGGGAGTGGTGCTTTCAGACGAAATGAGTGGAGCTGTTTCAGGTGTGTGTGTCTTGGTGACAACACTTGGTGCAATGGCTGGGTATGATCAAGGCTGATATACTGGGCATATGTGTGTGGACTGAGCTTGTTTTAATGAATGAAGGTAATGTTCAGGGAAGATGTAAACTCAAGATGGCTGGATGGAGTTGTGATGCACCACAATGGTGCAACACATAGGCTAATGGCTCTTACCTGGCCTGGCCAAGTTTAACTCAGACCTGACTGGTCATGATCAGACCTGAATTGCCTGATTCACCCTAACCCAGGTTTGACTCGTTGACCCGAGATGACCCGATCCAACCCAGTTGACCCGTTCTGACTCACCCGTTCTGACCTGTTGACCCGGTGCCGGTTTGACTTTGCCGGTCACCTGACTAGTTTTCCGGCGACGATTCCGGCGGGATTCCGGCCACAATCCCAGTTTTCCGGCGAGCGATTTTGGGACATAATTTCTACACGGGTTTCTCTCCATGGTGGGCCGGGTGAATTTCCAACTAATGGACTTTGAAGACAAAACCTAGTTTTGGAAGGAGTGGAGCTATATAAAGAGAAGACTTTTATTATCTTTGATAGAGGACGTTTTATTATTATCTCTACTTTATTCTAGGGTTTTGAAACATGAGACTTCTTTTTCTTCTTGTGATGAACTCCTTGAATATGAGTACCTAAGTTTATTATTGGTTATGGAATAGCTGGATTTCACATAATATGATTCTTTGATTCAATATATTAGTTTTGTCTCATAATTATCGTTTGCAATTCTCTGGAAATATTGTTTCATGATTGATTGATTGTTTTGTCAAGTTGCAAATTGGTAGAACTTCTAATCACATCTATTGCTAGTCTAGGGTTTATTATACGCAAAAGTGATATTCCTTGGATACAAGTAGCATAATATGATTATAGTTTGTAGTGATATATTCTTATGATCATATGTGAATCGTAACCTTTGTTAAATCGGATTAGTGCGCTTTCCACGTTCGATTGCTTTGATTGGCCTGATTTCATAGAACTTAACGCATCTAGGAATTAAACTTGATTAGTGCTTTTACACGTTAGGTTGTTCCTTTAGGTAGAATTGATTCGCATCTTTTAATGTGTTTGTTGATGACATGAGGAGGTTTGCGGGATATTCTTGCGATCAAGGTATTCTAGGGTCTTTGATAAAAGTTGAGATTAAAAATCAATTCTAGTTATTGTGAAAAGCATGTTAGTGAATGAAAACGAAATCCTTAACCAATATCTCTTCTATCTTATTTGTTTGCTTATTTGTTTCTTTGCTTTTATATTTGCTTAGTTTATAAAATCACAAAACCGGTGTTATTTATAGGGAACCGAAACAATTTGACAACCTAGACCTCTCTGTGGGATCGATCCTTTCTTGCCCTTGCTATATTTATATTTTGAGTAGTAAGAAAGTGTAATTATATTTGTGTCGCTTACGATAGCGATCAAATTTTGGCGCCGCTGCCGGGGAGGCAACGGTTGTCACTTGTTTGGTTTCTTATTTGTTTTGTTTTTGTTTTTAGTCTTATTTTTGTTTTTCTTATTTTCTGGTTTTTAACCTTGGTTTGAGAACTCTTATTTCAGGTGCTTATTTCTATGGAAGGAGCATATTGGAGCAATAAATACGGATTTCAACCTCAACAACAACATGACAATTATCACCCTTATGGGGAGTACAATCAAAACCAATCCTTTGGCTATGATCAATACTCCACGTACCCTATGAGTTATTCTCATACATATCAACCTTCTTATGGTGGTTATGTAAGTGAGCAACCACAAGGAGGGGAGAATAGTAGTTTTCCTTATAATTTTTCCTCTAGTTTGGTAGATGAAATGCAACAATTTATGGACAAAGATGGAGTCAATTTGCGGACAACCAAGCATGGAACAACTTTCATCGACCGAATGTGCTAATCATGGTATGTTTGGCCCAATTTCGATCGTAGTTATGATCATCCACCCATTCAAAGGGAAGATAATTGGCCTAACAATACGGAAGTAAGTAATTCTACTTTTTCTTTGTCGAATGAGCTTTACAAACAAATGGAACACTATATTCGGAATTTGGATGGAACACTCCAAGAGCTTCAAAAAGGTGTTTCCACTTTAAGACAAGGCATTGAAGAATACAAGGAGGAAATGGATAATTATGTTGAAAAGGCGAACCTTTGGGGACTTTTGTTGATATTTGTGTAGTTAACTCAACTCTTGATCGTAATAATGATCATTCACCTATTCAAAAGGATGAGTTCGAGATTAGCAACACTAAATTCAGCGAGAACAATCTTTTGTTGACTATGATAGTGATGATTATTATGAAAATACATTGCCTAAACCAATTCATGGTGACATCCCCGAGGAGTTTACAATGGAGTCTTTTTGCGATCAAGGTGAAGTTGAAAAGGAATATGATGACACTAGTGTAGCTTCCTCAAGCATTGATCTTTATAACGATCAACAACCTATTCAAAAGGTAGAGCTTGAGGATGATGCAAGGAGTGTTCTAAAGAAATTCCTTATGGACAATATTGCATTCGCAAAAGAGTATATGCCTTACAATAAAAAGGAGGAATATGTTGAGAATGAGACCGTTATGACCAATATTATGGAAGACCCAATTGAACTTGTGAATGTTTGTAATGATGATGTTTATGTCGATACTTTGGTTAAGGCAGAAACGGACGAAGAATGGTTGCAAGGTTTGATAGAGGACCATGATATACAAGAGGTGAATAATTCGCTTGAGTTTTTTAAGGATGAAGAGGATTCCGTAATACAAGAGATTGTGAAAGGTTTATCTAACCCTTTGCCTATTATTTCTTCTCCTTTACCTCTTATTGGTTTGAATGTATGTGCTTCGAGAATATTGTTGAATGACTTTGTTTCTCGTTTTCCGCCATTAGAGATACTTGATTCTCATACTATGCAGGTTATGGAACCAGAAACCGTGGAGGTACCCGATGTCTATATTCTTTATACACTTCCAAGTGTGGACAAGAATAAGTGTGGGGGAAGCTTTTATCGGTTCATAGCTTCACTTTTGCTTTATGTTACTAATATTTGTGTGAAGCTAGTGTTTGCAAAACAGGTTCTATGGACGGATCCCCAACTTTTCCGATTATTGGTGTATGGGGAATGAATCTTACAAGAAGCTAAGTCGGGCCGTCGACTTTAAAACAAGCGCTAAGTGGGAGGCAACCCACCGGTTTTGTATCTCTTATCCTTTTGCTTTTTATTTTTGTTTCGTTTATTTATTTTTTACTGTTTTCATATCATATTTGCATCCCTATGTTTAATTTCATTGAGTCCGTAATCTATCTTAGAAGAGAATTATGATGAATACCTTTTCGTCAGAAAATTTCAGACTGCGCGTAGTTCAGTCCAGAGACCATAACTGTCAGACCGTTTATCAAAACACTGTGAAATTTTGACACTGTGTAGAAAACACGTAGGTGAACAACTTTTGTGAAATGGAGTTTTTCCAAATTCCTTACCAATTTGCACAGTTTTTGCGTTTTATCTGTTGTTACGTCAGAATTCAGAACTTTCGGTTTTACACATTGAGGACAATGTGAAGTTTAAGTGTGGGGGAGCATTTAGATGTTTGAATAGTTTGTTTTTGACACCATTAGTGGATGGAACCATTTTGAATGCAGGAGTTGAGGAACCAATTAACTAAAACGGAAGAATATAGCTCAGAAATCACAAATTAACATGATAGTTGTTACCATATCTCGGAATATCACCATATCGCATTCTATTTTTATTTTTTCCATATTTATCTATTGTTCTCTAAGTGCTTTGGTGGGTCACTAAAAATCGACGTGTTATTACTGCTAGGATGAAATAGAGTGGTTGAGTTACTAGAAAAAGAAAAAAAAATTGAAAAAAAAAAAAAAATGAAAAAATATATGAAAAGAAAAAAAAAAGGACCGATCAATTAGACCAAAACGGAATAAAAAGACACTTGGGAATAGCAGTATGTGTGAAACGTAGTCCCTGTCTCCGTCGCCTAAACAAGCGTGGAATGCAGGATCCAAGGCAACTATCATGTACTTGCTGACAAGAAGCATGCGCTTGGATCCAAAAGATCTAATCATGCCGTCTAAAAAAAAAAAAAAAAGAGAAATTGGATCCAGTTTGATCCAATCATAAAAAAAAAAAAAAAAAAAAATTATTATTGTGTTGAATAAAGTCACTCTTGGTTCCCTTGTATATGCCAATTGATTTGATGTAGCATTCAGCACTAAGTAGCTCAATCCAATAGGATTAGGTTCATCTTAGCGATGACCTTCGTATTGAGATATGGGAAACATCGAACCCTTGTGAATATTCGCCAACATCTACATCTATATCCATCTTCTTAATCTTTTCATTGTGATTGTGGTTTGTTAGTTTCCGAGTATTGTGGCTTGTTCGACTATCTAATTAGAGTTTATTTACTAATAATTGAATTGAATTTGCAAGGTACCTCCTCCTGTAGTCAATTTGGATTCGTTCATTGATTTGTCACAAATAGACGGAGTTTGAAATATAGGTTTTGTAGGTAGACCTCTTGTAAACCTTCACGAGACTATAACTCGTCCACTAGGGACACCTAGGGGTTTAAAGGCTTGTTATTTATGCTAAAATTAACCGTAGCCTCGACGACACGGAGTTGTTGTATTTTATTTTTGTTTTGTTTGATTTGCTCGAGGACTAGCAAAGTCTAAGTGTGGGGGAATTTGATAGGTGTAGAATACACCGTATTTAATATCTAGTATTTATGCTTTCTTTGCGAGTTTTCTTGTAAATTATGTATCTTATGTGTGCTTTTGAGTTATTAGGTGCTTTGGAGTCATTTGGAGCAAAAAGACCAATTGGAACTCGTTCAAATACAAGATTTCTACTTTTCATTGTGTAGAGGACGGGAAGATAAAGACAATGGCGAAAGAACGGAGTCATTCTGAGCTCGTATGAAGAAGTGACGAAGCAAAAGGACTTGGAAGACCAAAAGGGCACAATGGTCATTTTGTAGGTCCACTACTATTGACATCCCCTCTTTTGTTAAGGGGCAACTCTATTTGTAGTAGCACTAAATACAACCGACTCATAGTTAAGGGGCTGTCATCTGGTTGACCCTTAGCAGTGACCGGATGCTGAATATCAGCCCCAATACCTATACCTAAATCAGTCGAGAAGATAACATCTTCTCCTCTTTCCCCTATTTCACCTGAACCTGTTATTGAGACTGTGGCTGCACTCTGAGGCCGAGAGATTGGAAATCGGTGAGTAATTTGAGAGATGGAAGAGAAATTCATGAAGAATAGAGATGGGTCTATGAGGTGGTATGAAGATGCCGCTACTGTTCGATTGAATGAGTACCAGGAAAGGGAGGAAGAAATGATGCTGATACTGTGAAGAACAAGGAGGATTCTGGTTAGGATTCTGAGTTGGGGTTTCTACGGATTTTGGTGGCTGCTCTCGATTTATGAGGATGAGCTCGAGCACAGACGCAGTGAGGAGGCAATGGAGAGATTCAGGGAGGAATGGCTAAAAGGGATCGATGGATTGAGCTGTGAAGACTCAGATGGATGGGTATTCAAGTTAATCTGAGAGGATATGAAGAATCTTTGTGTGAATCGATGCGCAAAGAAGAGGGGTTTGAGGCAAATTTGAAATTGGTGACGGGTTTGTGGAGTTTGAGAATCTCGAGAACGGGTTTTTGAACTGTGAGCCGAGAGATACATGGGTTACGTACAAGTTGAGAATGTGTGGCCATTGACCGAGATCAAGTTCTTTGCACGGGAAGCAATTAATGAGATGTTGAGCTTGAACTTGAGCTTGGGAGTATTGCGGTGAGCTAGGAATTGGTAATGATGAGCCTGCTTGTGAAAGGTTGAGCTTCTGTGGTCTGTTGCCGTGTGGAGATGACTAATGCTTTGCATGTGAGTGATAATGGGTCGAATTGGTGTTGAGGAATTGGCCGAGATGTGGCTGACACAGGAGGAACTGGTGTTGGCTGTGATGCTTATAGGTGAATACCAGGTGCAGCTCAGATGGAGATCCAAGGGCAATTTGGTGATGCAGTGGTGGTTTTGGCGATTCTGACTTTGTAGTGAAGTGCATTGTTGTTGCCCGTGGGGATTTTGGCTAATGACAATGAAGCTGGTCACAGGGGTTGGCTTGATTTCAAGAGAGCTGTTAGGGTCTGAGATTGGCAGCAAATAAAGGGGCTACAAGTGCTATGAGTTGACAAAGAATGTAGAGTAATGGAGCTGCAGAATTGGAGCTAGTGATTGGGTTCAGACTGGTGGTGGCAACGAGGCTACAAAGAATGGTGGCCTGGATGAAACTGCAGGGGCTAGTTGCAGCTGGTGATGCTGTTGCTGAAGTTGAAGTGCCAGAGGCTGTGTAGCAGATGCAAAGAGCTGAGCCTGCAATGCAAGAATGGAAGAGCTGAGGTGGAGCTACAATGCAAAGGTTCTAGTGGTTGCCTGAGATGGAGCTTGTTGGTGGCTTTGTTGCAGGTAATAGATGGATGAGTTGTGGCTTGAGAAGGACTGAATCTGGGTGAATAGAATGTACAGGGATGAACTCAGGGAAGCGACAGGTGCAATGTGTGTGTCGATGATCGCCGATGATGAGGCTGCTGTGTATGTTGGGCTGATAATGATGATGTCTCAGTGGAGTTCCTGTGGCTGTTGTCTAAATGGAGGGGTCATGGTGATGGCAGAGACTGAGGTTGACAGTAAGGAGTGGTGCTGCTCAGACAGAAATGAGTGGAGCTGTTTCAGGTGTGTGTGTGCTGGTGACAGCACTTGGTGCAATGGCTGGGTATGATCAAGGCTGATATACTGGGCATATGTGTGTGGACTGAGCTTGTTTTAATGAATGAAGGTAATGTTCAGGGAAGATGTAAACTCAAGATGGCTGGATGGAGTTGTGATGCACCACAATGGTGCAACACATAGGCTAATGGCTCTTACCCTCGGCCTCGGCCAAGTTTAACTCGAACTGACCGTCATGATCGACTGAATTGCTCGATTCACCCTAACCCAGGTTTGACTCGTTGACCCGAGATGACCCGATCCAACCCAGTTGACCCGTTCTGACTCAGCCGTTCTGACCTGTTGACCCGGTGCCGGTTTGACTTTGCCGGTCACCTGACTAGTTTTCCTACGACGATTAGGCGGATTCCTACCACAATCCCGCTTTTCCGGAGCGATTTTGGGACATAATTTCTACACGGGTTTCTCTCCATGGTGGGCCGGGTGAATTTCCAACTAATGGACTTTGAAGACAAAACCTAGTTTTGGAAGGAGTGGAGCTATATAAAGAGAAGACTTTTATTATCTTTGATAGAGGACGTTTTATTATTATCTCTACTTTATTCTAGGGTTTTGAAACATGAGACTTCTTTTTCTTCTTGTGATGAACTCCTTGAATATGAGTACCTAAGTTTATTATTGGTTATGGAATAGCTGGATTTCACATAATATGATTCTTTGATTCAATATATTAGTTTTGTCTCATAATTATCGTTTGCAATTCTCTGAAATATTGTTTCATGATTGATTGATTGTTTTGTCAAGTTGCAAATTGGTAGAACTTCTAATCACATCTATTGCTAGTCTAGGGTTTATTATACGAAAAAAGTGATATTCCTTGGATACAAGTAGCATAATATGATTATAGTTTGTAGTGATATATTCTTATGATCATATGTGAATCGTAACCTTTGTTAAATCGAATAGTGCGCTTTCCACGTTGATTGCTTTGATTGGCCTGATTTCATAGAACTTAACGCATCTAGGGAATTAAACTTGATTAGTGCTTTTACACGTTAGGTTGTTCCTTTAGGTAGAATTGATTCGCATCTTTTAATGTGTTTGTTGATGACATGAGGAGGTTTGCGGGATATTCTTGCGATCAAGGTATTCTAGGGTCTTTGATAAAAGTTGAGATTAAAAATCAATTCTAGTTATTGTGAAAAGCATGTTAGTGAATGAAAACGAAATCCTTAACCAATATCTCTTCTATCTTATTTGTTTGCTTATTTGTTTCTTTGCTTTTATATTTGCTTAGTTTATAAAATCACAAAACCCGGTGTTATTTATAGGGAACCAAACAATTTGACAACCTAGACCTCTCTCGTGGGATCGATCCTTTCTTGCCCTTGCTATATTTATATTTTGAGTAGTAAGAAAGTGTAATTATATTTGTGTCGCTTACGATAGCGATCACCGGCCTGGGAGATTCTTCATTCCCGATGTTAACAGTCTCGAGCTCGTCAGTCGTGGAATTGGTTCCATCTTGTAGTTGTCGCGGGGCATCCAATACCTCCTCTTGTATTCCTTCGTTCTTGCAGCATTCAATTGAGCGGAGAGGCCGGGTGCCGATCTCTCCTGCTACCGCTAACAAATGGCGCCTGTATATTGTCTTCCCCTTCTGGTCACGTTTTGCTTCAAAAGTGCGTTCACTTTTGGTGTGAACGTGGGTTGAAGCTTCACTGGATAAAGATGGACGCCTCGTCAGAGAAGGCGTGTCGTGGTGCTTGGCCCTCAGTGATGCAAGTCGGTCTTCTTCCTGGATTGAAGCCCACGTGGGTAGTGGGGTGAACAGGACTTTGTCTGATCTTCCCTGCGAGGTACCTTTTGGCTCGAACAGCTCCACTCCGCATATTGGTGCGTACGGAGACAATGATGCAGGAATGCGGATGACTTTCTCATTTAGCATGGTCTTCAGGCACTGGTGATACGTTGAGGGAATGACCTTGTTGTCGTGAAGTGTCCGGCTCCTTTTCTATGACTTCAAACTTTGCTCTTGACTGAACGGGTCCTACTGATAAATTCAGATTGACATACCCGTATGTCTTTGGTCTCGATTTCCTTCAAGTCCGTCATCGTGGTGGGCTGTCGTACAATCTTGCATGGGCTAACCTTGGCTGTCTTGAGAGTCTTGAGAGTAATTACATTCGAAGATGCTCCTGTGTCGACGAGGTCCCTCCTGAACTCTGAACCCTTGATGTGAGCGGTAACATGTAGGGCCCGGTTGTGACCTTCCTCTGTCATCATGTCGTCCTCTGTGAATGTAACATTATTTGAGATGTTTTAGATGTATTTAAGACTTACGGACGAGAAGGAGTCGGATGTACGTCCGAGCTATTTTATTAATCTGCAGCAAACGTCTCTGCCCGTTGATTCTTCGAGAGGTGCAAGAGTTCACACAAGCTTTCCACTAGAGATGCCGCTTCCTGATCCACGGCCTCCGGTTCGTAGTAAAGCTTGTTGATCCGAGGGGGACTAGTCCCGGTGTAAAGGTCTCGAACGCTCATCTCTCGATGTCATCTTGATAAGGAGATCAAGTATGCCGTTTACGCTTCTTTGATTAGCTCCATGTTCTTCGTGTGAATCTCCGTACCCGTGCTAGTTCGCTTAATGTTGGGAATCTCCCAGTCATGCCATCGAGATACGCCGTTAGGAGGAGGGGTATCTCCGTTGGAGGAACCATCAGGATTTGAGACCGTCGAGGTGGTCCTAAGACCAACCATCTCGAAATTGAATGAATAGTATTGAAGAAATTGACTTTACAACCGAGAGATTAACGTCCCACCGTGATCGCCAATTATTTATGGGTGAAATGGCCGTTCGGAAATCAATCTGTGCAAGTCCGACCTAAACCAAGAAATGGCCGTTCCAGACTTGTTTCGGTCACAAAGTGAAGGAGATGGGGTTGATCTTAGGGAGGGAAGCGAAGAAGGTGTTGAGATTGTGAAGGTGTTGGCTTTCTTATGACTTGTAACAGAAAGGTGAGCAGGCTTACGATTGATGCAAGCAGGCTCTGGGTGTTTGATACGTTTTTGTATTAACACTTGGTTTCTGTCTCGTCTGGACTTGTGTCGTTTTTCTCCTTCTTTTCTCCTGTGTTGAAAATAGGGAGGAGAACCTATTTATACAAGTCATTTGAGCCTTATTCACGTTTCTCGTGGGAAGTGGAGGAAGTGGAGTGATGGAGTAGTGGAGTTGTGTGTTGGTATTACACGACCCGGTCTTGCCCACTTCTCCTGTCATCTCTAACCGTCCATGACTCCTGACACGTTCTTTTGATGGCGCGTTGCACGCTGCACGCTGTAAACCGTCAGACCAATACCCCGTATGTATCCCCAGTTTGTGACATGATTGATGTCTGGAATGTGTGGATCGTGGGATCCACAAAAGGTAGCATGTAATGCTAAATTGAATAACTGCGTTATTCAGGAAGTTGATACTTGTGAAGTATCATGTGTATTTTATGCAGGTACTGCATTATGGTGTGGTAAAGTGACGGGTGATGATTACCATGACGCCTCACTGACCAATTAACTCCTGACCAGGGTTGTATAACCAAACCGGTGAAGTTGGACGGATGAGATGATCTTTGAGACACTCATCTGCAGAACTCAAGTGAAATCGGGGGTTTTGAAGAGGTACGCAGGCATCACTCTTCGACTTGGTCGAAACCAAGCATGGGAAGGGTTTTGGAAAGGACCGACCGGGCATGCGTGTAGACAGATGCTTGGTGTACACGTCCGTACCTCTCTGTCCCATAAAGGCGCGATCTAGGCCACTCAATTTGACCGACAAAGAGGAGTGGTTGAGATCGGTTTGCGGCAGAAATCCATTGCCTCAAAGGAATTGGAAACCGCGTGACATGCCTAGTTTGGACGCACGTTCCAAGACGAGCAATCTTGGTCGGTCTTGGTCGATCAGTCTGGCGTGTAGGTGGTAGGCTGGTTTTCACGCCTATACCTAACTATCCCATGAAAACGTGATCTAAGCCACTCAAATCGTCCGGTGAAGTTGAGTGGTCGAGATCAGTTTGCAATTTGGGAAGTGTAACCACGCAAGTTTGGACGCGCGTTTTGGGATAGCCATGCATGATATGCCTTGGCCGATCGGGTGAGGGGATAGACGGGCCCACGGTGGTCATGCTGGTATGACCGGACATGCTTAATCTAACCTGGGACCCTCCATTCGTGCCGGAGAAGATGGACACCCGTGATGCTCGAAACCCTAATTTTGGCTTTCACGACCGTGTAACCATGCTCCGTTTGGGCGCACGAATTGGGACGACCAACCATGGTTGGTCCTGACTGATTGGTCAAGTATGTAGGCGGACCCACGGTGATTATGTTGACATGCTCTGGGCCCTTTGAATCTACATCTACACCCTCCATCTATACCTGCAAAGATGGATGGTTGAGACTGTTTTGCGGCACATGTACTAATTTAGGGTTTTCCGCCCATACTGCTCTGGTTTGGACGTTTTGGCAAGCTAGGCCAATTCTGGAGGCCGACCATGCGGGGTCCGAGTTGGTTCGGCAGTGAATATTCCATACCTGCTTGGGGGTTATGGAATCGATCTAGGCCATCCAATCATGCTGGTGAAGTTGGATGAACGAGATCATATCCAGACTGATACGGTCAGTCCGGATGCTCAATCGGGCTACTATAACACACCGAGAGTTCTCAATCGGGCTAGTATAACATACCGAGAGTTGCAACTGTACGGGGTATTTCGTACATGCTTTCATTATAATGCTTGGAGGTTCGTGTTGCTCTGCTGAGAGCAACAGTCAGTCGTCATGCCGCACTGATAATGAGTACAGGAAATACAAGGATGCTTACGCATTAATTAATAATGCTATAAATTCACAGGGTATATGGGATTGTTGCTACATGCTCCAACCTGGATGAATTTCATGTATTCACAGAATGGGATTGTTGCCACATGCTCCATTCTAGGTGAATTAGTAAAGTGAAGGAGTATCCAACACTTATTAATGGCTTTATCTTTTACAAGATGTCAGCGCATGATTTTCTGGTTTTTACAATTTTAACCTTAAATGAAAATCCACCATCAACAATCACACACACATCCATACACAAATAATGGAATAAAACATCAATTGTACCGAAATTTTGTTAAGCAAAAGCAATAAATATACACAATAAACTCAGGCTTTTCTTAAACAGGAAAACGATTAACTAACAAAGTCGTTACCTCAAATTTCGCATCCTCTTCTCCAATATGATTGCATCTTCTTCCAGGGAGAATTAATATCGAAATATCATTATGTTGTCATCCTTATGCAAAACAAGGGAATTACAACAACCAAACTTTACCAGATAAAGGTTGAAAACCGGTTTTAACTATTGCAAGCAAAAGTTGAAACCACGAAACACATATGCTTTTATGCTAAACCAAACGATTCAACATATTGTGACTTTTTCACATACTGTTTCAATCAGAACCCCTCATGATCCTTTGATAAAGCCTAAACATGGGCTAGAACTTAATCCTGCTAAACCAAAAAGTCACCCAAACCATAAGGGTACACAACATATGAGATCGAATATCAAGGTTAGAAAACCGAAATCAAACATCCCATATACATACATAGCAATAAGATAAAGCATTCAAGCACAGGCTATGTAAACATAAACTATCACAAGAAAAATTATAAATCAAATAATTTTATTCATAATAGACCTTATTGAAAAATCAAAAACTAATGTCTATTTTTCTGGATTAAGTATTACAGCATATAACTTGATCTCTAGTGGTGCTCTTGTTGTTCACTTAGGTTTCTTCAGTGTTCAAACTTTTGAAGCATGTCTCAAGAGACTTGTCTGCAACCACTTCTTGTTTCTCAAGTTTTTCAACTCGAACCTTCATATCAGCAATATCAACTTTTGTTTCCTCAATCTTATCTTTGAGCTTATCTTGATTTTGAACCGTTATTATGAGATTGGTTCTTAGTTCCTCAAAACCTTGGATATAGTCAATCATACTATCAGAACGAATCCACTTGGTTTTGGTTGGATCTTGTAGGTTGTAAGCCAACAGACATGACTCATCTTGTGATCCAACTGAACTATCTGAATCATAATCAGACATGATATTTGATATGTTTTTCTTCTTCCTCTCTGTATTAATTCCTTGACAATCTTTAACCTTTTGAGCTTCCTCCTTATTAGCCTTTGAGATACTACGAGTTATTGGAGGCATGCTCGGTATATATATATATATATAAAGGATTGATCAGGGTATCTGTTAGAGCATGGCTCGGTTGAACCCACCAAGCATTGGTATGTCAAGTTTGGTTGTCATATTTTAGTGAATCAAAACTCATGTTAAGAGTCGCTTGATTATGTACTAGAGTTAAACTTCGTATAGGTTAGCTTGAAAGTATTAGGATATGAGACATTACAAGTATTGCGAAGACTTGAAGATGTGAAGAAGCAAGGAGCTACAACGACAACAATCATCCTTCCACTTGAGGTTCGTGATATTTGACTTGAACTGTTTCATTCCCTAACGTATCTTTCAAGTCGTGCATATTGAAAACATAACTGCGAAGCATATTTGAACTCTAGATAGATATGGTATTAAGGAATACAATATGAGGTTTATTGCTTAACCATTAAACTTTGTAGATAAGACATCGCCATAATCGTTTGAATGCTATTGTGATTATGTATGGGTATGAGGTGAGGATTTCATCCTAGGGAACAATGTTTACATGTGTTCTAAGGAAGTAAGTTCATAGACTTGTTTATGAACCGAAAAGGAAATTGCCATGTGTTATTGGTTTTGTTATTCATTGCATATCTTATGAACAACCAATATGTGTGATAGAGTATAACCGCTCACAACTTGTTGTTTTCTTGGTAGAACTGTTCACAAAGGCCTGACTTATATATTGGTATAACTTTTATTAGTAAAACCGATCTTAAGTAATCACCTGTGGTATGATCGGATTTTGTATGTCTGACCTTGTAATGGAAAGGGAACCGATCCTAGCAAGGGAAAGGGAACCGATTTTAGTAAGGGGTGCAGTACATCAAAGGGAACCGATCCTTGTATGGGGTGCAGCAAGGTTTATAGCAGAAAGGGAACCGATCCTATGGACATGTGCAACACATATAAGTTAGATACCATATATATGTGGGGAACCGATCCTAGTACCTAGTCAACCGAACTTTTGGGACACTAGTGTGACTATGCACAATACTCACATGGAGGTAGAACCGAAACTTGTTTTGGTAGAACCGTAAACCCATGATTGTGATTGAATGTTGGTTTGATCAATCACATAGTTCTTGAAAGTCAGATGAACCAATTCTAAACTTGTTTGGAAGTGTGGCAAATCGGTTTCAAGGTTGTAAGTGTGAAAGAGAACTTACAAAGTTAAGATGTCGACAAACTTTGAACACGTGTTGTGAATGTTTATTTCTATAATTGTTCAAAGATATTCCTTAACGGCTAAGGGAAGAGAATACCAGGATCGAAACATAAGTAAGTTAAGAATCTTTTAATTAAGGTTATTAATTTCATTTTGTAGGGAAATTACAGAATTAGTAATGTGCATTTACTAATTAGATTTTCCGAGAGATTTCGATCGTTATTTTTGGGCAGAGCATTTCCAGGAATTATGAAAACCGAATTTGTGCTTTTATGAATATCTTGAAAATATTTTCGGTTTTGGAAATTCCTTGGTGTCCAAACTTCCTTGTCTATAAATACACGAAGTTTGCCTTTCTAGCAAACTAATCCTTCGTAACAACAGATTTACTCTTTTTGTTGTTGTTACTGGTGTAGCTGCCTATTCGGAGAGGAGAGTAACCTAATTAGGCAAAATCTCTTTCGGCCGCTCAATTTAAAGTCTTCTTTGGGATTGAGAAGCTCTAGCGCGACCCGTTGGTGGGAAACTAGATAATTGCGGTTTATCTTTGTTTTCGATTGATTTGATTGACTAACGGTGGTTGAAATCTGATTGCACCTAGTTTGTTTATTCTTGAGAATCTTCTCTTCTGATATAAGATTCACTCAAACTAGTTTAGAGTTTCGACAGGGATCTTTAGACTGTTGTTAGTTCTAAAGACGATCTTGTGATAATCCATTGTTAACTGACTCCGTTCTGTGCGTGATTGATCACAAGAGATTCAAGTGATTGTGTGCAGGTTTTTATTGAAGATTTAAGAAGATTTGAACACAAAGAAGATATTGAAGATCTGACTAGGGTTTTATAATCATTGGTGTGCACAATACTTGTTTGGGAAAAAGAGGATCCAATTAATAATCGGTTTATCCTTATGGTAGATTGGATTGATTAATTGAGTAGATCGGCGTCAATACGTTTCCTTGTGATTAATGGTATTGATTGGCTTAATCTTAAACGATTACCTTTGGGTGATTGAACATAAGATAGATCTAAGGACCCGACGAAGGAGTTTATGTTAATATAAACAGAAGAGCCTTTGTCCGACTCATATTACTTGGTTGAATATAGTTGATACCAAACAGTTTGTTGTTCCTTTACTGTTTGGAATACGAACCAAAGGAATTGTTCCAAGTACGTGACTTATTCACAAGTCGGAGGCGTGGGAACACAGACGGAACTAAGTGAACTATAGGGTTAGTTACTTGGTATTAACTATACGAAGTTAGGTGTAATTTTTTGTAGCGGCTTAATCCCGAGAGTATTCAATTGGACAAGGTCCCGTGGTTTTCTCGCATTTGCGTTTTCCTCGTTAACAAAATCTTGATGTGTCATTTACTTTTATTTTCCGCATTATAATTGTTTTATTATAATTAATAAAGTAAATCACACAAACGTTAATTCCTATTTACTTGATAAGCAATCCTATTGTGTTTGGTTAAGTCCGAACCTTTGTATCAAGTAAACATACTTCGTTGTTGTATTGTCTCGATCTCGTATCCATAGACGATCACACGAAGTGTGAACCGATTAGTTGTATTGTCTCGACTCAGTCCATAGACAATCACTTTCAGAGAAATGACTTACAGGTAGGAATTTTTTTAGCTTGAGGTATATTTGGGTACCCTCGCCTTTTCAATATCAGAATACAGGCAAGAGATAGTTTCCCTTTAATAAGAGACAACTTTCGGACCGAAAGATATCAGGAGAATCCGAAAATATTAAAGAATATATTTTGTTTCCTTTGTCCGAACTTCTCAAGCTGGAAGTGTTAAGTGCATATTTTGCATATATTTAGTGTCGAATCCATGCTAGTAATTGCTTAGTTTCTTGCAAAATTATTGTATGTTACGTTTTTTTTTTCTTTATTTGTGTGTTTGCTAGGTGAATCATCCAAAAGAAGCGAATTGATACTTAAAAGTGCAATAAAATAAGTTAGCCGAAAGCGGAGAAGGGCCAAAGACCAAGTGTAACTCATTCAAATCAAGGAGTTCTTGACATCATCGTGAAGAGGACGAAAAGACAAAGCTAACGGCGAAAGAATGGAGTCATTCTGACATCGTACGAGAAAGTTGCAAGCGATTGAAGCGAGCCAAAGTTGTCGAAAAGTGTTGAAGTACATAATTTATAAAGGCACCCTTGTTTTTACTCGGAGCATCCAAGATCAAAGTTATACTGTCAGTTCTCCAAGACTGACAATGGCATTGTTTTATAAAGGCAAGATGAAGAATTATTCAGGGCGTCATCATCTTCCCCATGCAACCCATGCGACCAGTTCAAGGAATTGCCATTGGCAGTCGACGGAGATTAATGGAGTTTGGCAGTGGCAATGAATGATGGAGTTTCTGCCGTTGACGTAAGGTTGTTGCCAGCATGAAAAGGTCTTGGTCGCTGTGACTGAGAAGAACTCGAGCAAGAGTCTGTGCTCGTTGCATTGTATGATGGCTGAGGATCACTCGAATAACG